>VWZP01009168.1:1978092-2024857 GCA_013396995.1 Dicaeum eximium
TTTTTTTTCTCCTCTCTTAATCAAAATTAGAAAGAGATTGTGTGTGCCTGTTAAAAAAAGAGGGGCTTGGCTAAAAATAGTTGCCCAAGACAGGATATATTACAGCAAACTGCTTTTGCCTCTGGATGTTAGTGGAGTTTCCTTTGTTGTCTTCTTTGATTGTTTCATTTATATGGCAGGTTAGACAACAGCAGACTCCTATTATTGCCTTTTCTCAGCGGTGAATTTCCTTTTATTTATTTATTTTTAAGGCTTGGAGCCCCTGAGGACAGTCACTCCCTAACCACAGCTGGTGACAGGAGGAGGGTTTTTCGTGCGTTCGATACTTAGAGCTGAGAGCTGACTGGTGAGCAGATTAACAGCAAGGCTATTAAGTGGGATACAGTCTCCATTTTTAAATTGCCTAGGCCTTTAATAAAAGAAGGAGAGAGAGGGAAAGGGAGACAGAGAGAAGTCTTAATAGTATAACATCTTCTGTATGCTCACAATCCATTTCGCCAGATGCTAAATTACTTTCTTTCCCTTCCCCCCTCCGAGCATCCACCCCACTTTCCCTGTGTCTGGTGTCTGATGCTGTGTCTCACTGCTGGAAAAGGAGTCCTGGAATCCTATTGCAGAGGTGCTCTGGTAAAAGGGATGATTAGTGACCCAGGATTCTGCAGGAGAGTGTCTACGTGACTCCAAATTTCTCAGTCCCTGAGCTGTTCTAGAATTTTTTTTTTCCAGGAAACTTTGCACCATTAGCTGCTTTCTGGCCTCTCAGTACTCTTCTGGCTGATGCTGTCCGAGCAGGATGTGAGGATGATCAGGTCTCTAAGACAGAGGGGGAGAATTAGAGACCAAACCTTCTCAGGGCAGTCAAATGGATTACTCAAGAATATACAGAGGAAGTTGAAGCTGGCTCCCAGGACTGAAGTTAGAATAACTGTCAATTAACAGTTATTTCCAGTTAATCACAGAATACCAGAATGAAAGAGACCTCAAGGAACATTTGGTCCAACCATTCTCACGCCTCATCTTTTCTATGGGAATCCTTGTACAAAGAGAGCCCCCACCTCCTTTGTAATGCCTTTTGAATACAGGAACGTGGTGATAAGTTCTTCCCTAAACCATCTTTCCTCAGGGCTGAGGAAATCCAGTTCTCTCAGCCTTTCCTCATATGGAAAATTTTCCAGTTCTTTCTTTGTGTCACTTCTATGGACCCTCTCCAGCCTGAGCATATTGTTCTCCACAGTGGAGACCAGAACTAAACACAGTATTTAAGCTTTGGCCTAAAAAGCATTGAGCAGAGTGGGATAATGACTTCTTATCTCTGCTGGTGATGTCCTTGTTGATGCAGCCCAGCATCCTCTTGGCTTTCTGTGCTTCAGGAGCACCCTGTCCACCCCTTGGAGCTTGCTGTCCACCAGGACTCCCAGGTCTCCTTCCACAAAACTGTTCCCCAGATGAGTGGATCCCAGCCCGTGCTGTACTCCTGGATTGTGTTTTCCCAGGTGCAAGACCTTACACTTGTTGAACTTCACAAGGTTCTTGTTAGCCTGCACTTCCAGCCTATCCAGGTCTACCTGCAGGGCAGCTCTTCCTCCCAAAGTGCCCCTTTCCCCACTCATTTTGGTATCACCAGGAAACCTCTGGGTACTCTCAATCCCATCATCCAGATCATTTGTGGAGACATCAAACAGTGCAGGGAACAAGACTGGAGGTCTCCACCTGTGA
Organism: Dicaeum eximium; assembly: GCA_013396995.1. Classification (NCBI taxonomy): domain Eukaryota; kingdom Metazoa; phylum Chordata; class Aves; order Passeriformes; family Dicaeidae; genus Dicaeum; species Dicaeum eximium. The sequence continues at coordinate 1,979,809 of VWZP01009168.1, forward strand.
CAGGCTGCCAGCTGGATGGATTTAAGGTGCCTTCTAACCCAAGCCACTCTGGGATTCTATGATTCTGTGATTCTGTGGTCTCCACAACTTCCCAAAGCTCGTGGAGAATGACCTCCCAAGGATGTCAGCCAGCTCTCTGAACAGCCTCAGGTGAATATTGTCAGGGCCCATCGATTTGTAAGGGTTTAGCTCCTCTAATAAGTGTTGACATAGTCACTAGCACCAATCCTGAGCATTTATTTAACCATCTACAGAGCAGAGACATCAAAAGAAATTTTGAAAATATTCCAGAATTGCAACTTGGCATCTGCCCTCCTGCAAAGTAAGGTCCCCTCCTCTGTCTCCAACTTCTTTCTTATCTTTTCTTGCATGTTGTCTAAGATTTTCAGTAATGGATATTCCACAGCCTTCCCAGGCACTCTTTCCAATAGTCACTACATTCAGAAAGGCTTTGAGTCCATTTTTGAGGGGAAAAAGAGGGGTCAGTTCTTAACCCAGCTCTTGCAAAAATTTAGAGCACAATTTCTTTCCAATGGGAAATGAATAAATCAAATTATTTTTTAAAATTACTGGCCTGTTATTTTTTTTTTACATAAAATCTCTGTTTTTGAAAGAAGCACATGGATTCTTCTTGGTGTTACTCCATTTCAAAATGTTTCCACCCTGCAAATTTGAATGAAAATTACATTTATTTTGCTTTCCTCATCTCTGTTGTTTTAATGAGCGTTGGGAAATGGAAAAAGAGACTCCTATACTTATTTATATACCAACATTTGCCCACAGAAAGAAATCCTGATCGTACAGCCAGGATTTCTGAAGTGGAAATTTCAAAGGGGTGTGCTCCAACAGAAACCATTCCTCCTTTTCTGCTGGCTTTACTACAAACTAATGTGCAGTCACACCCCAGCCCTGCAAGTACTGACACATATGCCTGGTTTCAAAAAGGATGGAGATCATGTGTCTTTAAAGAGGTGACTCTCAGGCACACAATAAAGCACGTTCAGAAGTCTGAGCAGGATCAAAAACCCGAGCAGTTATATCCTGGCATCCCTTAGGACCAAATTTGATCATCTTCACTTCCATTTACTAAGTGCTTTGCTCAGCAAGAAATATTACAGGTATTCTAGTCAAGTCTGGTCTCATCACAGTGTATTTGAAAGCCTTCCAGTATCCTTCAGTGCATACGAATAACATCAATCAATTTTTGTTCTCTCGAAACTCCTCTGCTGGAAGAAGAGTGAGTTTAGGGTGTGTTTTGTTTTGCAATTCTTCAAAAGTTCTTTGCATGTGCACATGCAGACACCTGCAGGTTTGTGCTGCAGAACATAAAGTAGAGCCCCACACTGCTTATTTCAGTGGGGAAAAAAAACAAAAAAAGTGAGGTTTAGGGTGACCTTGGGTATCTTTGGGAATTTAATCCAGATTTTGAGGACTGCACGCCTAAAGCTCAGCTTCCGCTGGATTAAATATAATATTTAAGAAAGGAAAAAAGGAAAGCTTTTATGTAATAGCAGTGGCTGTGATAATAGAAAAAAAAATTGTGATTGGGTTCACAACTCTACTGTGCTATTTTTATGCTGCTGGACCATCATTTTGCTCAAAGGAGGAAAAAATAAGGAGCCTCATGGAAGATTTTGTAAATCACCACCACAATATTCAAAATTTTCCTTTGAAGTATTATCACAAGTGGGGTGATTTAGGCATTCTTTGGTGACCTTAATTTCAATATTTCCTAGCTTGGGTGTCTCATTTTTCAGCCTGTGTGATTTCTTATGTCTCTCTGGTTTTTTTTGTGTGAAGATGGGCTGGCATTCAGTGCTGATGTGATTGTGTCTGTGGGCCTCTTTAGAAGAGAAAGGAAGAGAGAAAAGCAGTATTTAATTTCTAAAAAGAAGCCCATTTTCTCCTGCTTCTGATCCAACATTTTAAGCAGGGAGACTCAAAGTGTCTCTACTCAGCTGCTCCTACTGGCAGTAGTGACCAACATGAAGCATTCCTTCCCAATATCCCATCCATCCCTGCCCTGTGGCAGTGGGAAGCCATTCCCTGTGTCCTGTCCCTCCATCCCTTGTCCCCAGTCCCTCTCCAGCTCTCCTGGAGCCCCTTCAGGCCCTGCAAGGGGCTCTGAGCTCTCCCTGGATCCTTCTCCTCTCCAGGTGAGCACCCCCAGCTCTCCCAGCCTGTCTCCAGAGCAGAGGGGCTCCAGCCCTTGGAGCATTTTCCAATAGCCTGGGACCCTGTGGTCAATTTGCTACTGAGAAGAGGAAAAATCCCTGAGTGTCACAAGCTGCAGCAGAAAACAGCATGGCCACAAGCAGCCCACTCCAACCTGGGACAGCCCTGGGAGACTGACTTAGTGAGACAATGTGAAATATGAAAGGGGCAGGAGATCCTTTTCTCCTTGTAGGTGCAAAGTCTATCTGACAGAGAAAGAAAGACTGACTCGGGCCTCTGAGGAAATTTCTAGGGTATGGTGAGATTTTTTCTGGTAGATGCTGGAGTATCACCCCTAAATAAATAAAGCAAAACCCTTTATTCCATGCCTAAAGTTACAATCTGGGCTAAAACAGCGCTACAAGTTTACATCTTTATAGTTTTACATCTTCAAAGCACTGTGTACTGTTAGTGAAAATTCAATCAACGTCACAGCTCTGAAAACCAAAGGGAGAGAGGAAAAGGAGTGTCCTGACAAAGTCACTTCTCTGAGAGCTCAGGAGAAGCTGATGGAGCCCAGCCTGCTTTAAATGACAAAAGTTGGGGGAGCTATCAGCCTGAAACACACTCCTTGTACTGCCAGCCAGGTTCCAGCCTCTTCCCCCTTGCTCATCACAGAGCCTTTGTCCTCTCGCCAGAAGCCTGCCCGCAGGCAACATCCAGCTTTCTAATAAAGCAGCTCCTTTGTCAATGACAGCAATGATTATCTCCTACAGCTGCCCGTGGTGTTGCATTTTGTAACACAATTTGGCCGCCTTTGGCCCGGGTTAGTTCTATTTAACGTACTGCAGGGGGTTCACTGTTTGATCTCTAATTGATATAATTGACTGGGAATAATCAGGGCAGCTTTATAGATTTTTATTGATAGCTAATTTTCCTTCATCCATTGTTTAATTTGATAAGACTATAACCTAATTTATTGCCACTCTGATAGGGATCCATTACCCTTTTGACAAATGCTTCTGGGGCCCACTTGTCAGCAACTGATTTGAAAGAGCTGTTAAGCCTACAGAGCCCATCATTAGTTAATGGCAGTTTAGAAAGCTAATGGCATTATAAATTAAGATCAATAAGTACATGGAAATTACAGTTGTTCAGCAAGACACCACTGTATTATTAAACAAACATAATCCTGTACCTTTGGTTAATGCACACACACAGGGAGCTTCCAAGTGAGTTTCAGAGCCAAATAAAGCCAGGTGATTAGCAAAGGAAGAGCCCTTCTCTGGTGCTGGAATTGCCAGATTAATTCCTAAAGGATCTTTGCAAGAAAAGAAAGAAGCCAGCATCGCTTTATTTTGCTGTATAAGCAACCCGAGGCTTCAAAACACCCTTGCACAAAACAATACCCCTCTCACTTCCACGGGTTTTGATCTGCTCCAACAACACTTTCAAATGCATAATACAAAATCAGCAAAGGAGAGGCTCCTGGATTTATCCCAGGGATAAAGAAAAGCAAACACAGCATCTCTTGATACTTTTACATAGCTTCCTCTTAATACCTCACAAGGCTTGATTGGCATTGAGTGGTGTTTGATCACTTTGGGCCAAAGCAGGATGAGAATGTTGAGATTTTTCCCAGCATGGCACCATGATCTAATTAATGCAGCAAAATTCAGGATGTCAAAAAGCCTGGAGTCAGTTTTGGCTTCACCATTTGGCATGTACAGGACACTGAACAAGTGACTCAATCTCCTATCCCATTTTGTAAACTCACTCTTCCCCAGATGCCCAGATTGAGTATTTGGAATTGAGGAGCAAAGCTGCTCCTTCTGGGTGCCTAAACTGAGTGTTTGGGATTTAGGACCAAGGCTGATCCTTCTGGGCTCAGTACAGATAAACATCAGCCTCAGCCATGTTTTTAGGCCTTCATCACTGACTGCTCTCATGGACTCTGCCTACAGACCAGAAATGGAAAACTGAGGTTGTTACATGCCTAAACATCTCTCCTACCCCCTGAGAGAGCCTGATGTTTTCAACACAGGGATACCTGATCCTATCTTGGAGCAGATCCTCCCAGGAATCCAATCCTAGGTGACTCGAATTATTATCACAGTGTATTCAGCTTACTTGGCACAAGCTTTGCTTTGCTTAATGTGCACAATGTAAACTGCAGAAGGGCCTAAGAGAATCCAATATCCATTCCTCTGGAACGGGAATTCTCTGTCAAATGGATGGGACAGAAAGCTGAGGGTGGCTTGCAGCTTCTGCCATCCACATTTAATCTTCAGCTAAAGGTCTGGAGGGGCTCTCAGGTACCTCTCACTCTCAGGTGGGATGAGTGTGATCACACTTGTGGCATGTCCATCAACTCAGCTATAACATCTCCTCATGGACAATTGGGGCTGGACCAGCAGCTATCCCAGCATTTGAGTCATGCTTGGATGCTTGGGTTCTTTTATAAGCCTGAAATCTCTTTTAATGCTATTTCAATTCTTATGAATATCTGAAGGCCTGTCTGGAACAAGCCTCTAATTTGCTTCAGAGTAGGTGAGGACAGAATAATGTCCCTTGCTGCACCACAACCCTTGCCCTGATCACTGCCCCCACTTTTGTCATCCCAACCCCATTCAGCCTTGACAGGTAGGTAAATCTCGGTGATGTGGATAAAAACTCCCACTGTATTAAGGTCCTTCTGACTGTACAATTTCATTTTTAAGAAGATTGAGATAAGACAAACTCCTAAACCTGTCAACAGCTCGTCCATATTGACAGCAAATTTGGCTGATTTACAGATAGTCAGCTTATTGGGTAGAAAGACTATTGGGAATTTTAGTTGTTTCCTTAATGAAATAATGGCTTTTCAGTCAGAAGTTATTTACAATGGCTGCACTCCTTACAATAGGAATGAAATATTACGATTTTGTTTGTCCTGAGATTACTTTGCACAAGTCAATGTTGTGTTATATCAAAGTGTGGACACAGAATTAAAATTTATTTCCTAAAGTGAGATTCAGCTGACATTACTCAGGAATCTCAAAATTCAGAGTAAGATTTAGACAACTTTTTGAGTCAGAAGGAAAACATGGTCAATGTCCCTGTTAGTTTATAGTCTGGGCACCCAGGATTGGATTTGTAGCTTGAATCAATTCAGGCTGAACTCCTAACACTAAAGGCTGTAACCATTTCAAGGGTGTTTCACTTTGGTCTGGTTTATTCCCATTCCCATTTATAAGTAGAAAATATCAGGAACACTCCTAGAGATCAGCTTCTGGTTGGAAAATAACCCTGTTTGTGCATGCAAAGGCTAAATGAACCAGTGAATTTTGGTGAACTGAAGNATGTAGTTATATAGTTATATAGTTATATATATATAGTTATCTCTACTGATACATATTATTATTTTAGGCACTTCCAGATAGTAATCTGCTTCAAAATTTCTCTCTTAAAAAGTTTTATTTCTTCCCACTGGCTACAGGAAAAACTTAATTAACTAGATAAGGCTTAAACATGTAATTATTTGACACCTGTATTATAGCAGATAAATATCCATATTTATCTGGTAGAAATGGTGAAAACAAATCCTCTTCAGGGTTTTCTTCAGCCAAAGAACGTTAAAACACCTGTAGTGCAATACAGATGTTATTGATACTAAGCATGCAAGGCAGAGATAGAATGGGTAAGAAAAGGAGAAAATTAAATAACTCCATCACTCAAAGTGAATGAAAACATAACAAATGTGGGACTTCAGAACTAGCAGCTGCTTTTGAATCACTCTCTTCTCCCTTCAATGCTGTAAATCGGTACATATATTATAAATAAATATGTAGAAAATACATAAATATAGAAAAAAAAATAAACAAATTGTAATTTGATGCAGGTCCAGGGAATCTAAAAAGTTTAAACATGGTGATCTAGTCACTGGTCTTGAAAGTTGTTCAGTGAGTGTAAAACTGGAATTTTGGTAGGTGGATTTGCTCCAGGTGGATGTCATAAGCCCCATCAGGTGAGTTTTCACTGCTGATTCTTAGAAACATAGAATTATTAATGCTGGAAAAGACTTCTAAGATTATCAAGTCAAACCCAGCACTGCCAGGTCCACCACTAAACAACGACCCAAGTGCCAGATCTGCACGTGCAACTCATGCAGAGCCACGACCTTACTGTGACCTTCCAGGAGCTCACAGGGGTTTATAAGAAAGATGGGGAGAAACTTTTAGCAGGGTGTGTTGTGCAAGGACAAGGCGTGATGTTTTAAGCTGAAACAGAGTTGGTTTAGTCTAGAGATGAAGAAAAATACAATGAGGGTGCTGAAATATTGGCACAGGTTGCCCAGAGAGGTGGTGGGTGCTCCATCCCTGGAAGCATTAGTCAGGTTGGAAGGAGCTCTAGGTAACCTGGTCTAGTGGAAGATGTCCCTGCTGATGCCAGGGGGTTGGACTAGATGACCCTTAAATGTCCTTTCCTACCCAAACCATTTAATGATTCTACAGTAGTTGCTGCTCCCAATCAGTGTCACAGCAGTAAAATGCAACTCCAGGAAACCTCCATCCTCTGATGCTTCTCCTGGACCCAAGGCAATAAACAGGCCCCAAGACAGTAAAGATATCACTGTCAATTTATCCCCTAATGAAACAGTGCCAAGGCAAGAGCCACAGGGTGAAGTAGGGGATGGTGGTGGAGGGAGGAACTAAACTGTCTGCTCACTTGAAATAAAGCAGGCGAGATTACAAGACACATGTACAATTCTCCACGGTCCCTAAAGTCTTTTGCAAAAAGGTAGAAATGAACTAATTTATTAGTAAAATCACATCAGGGGCAGTAATTTCATGTTCGTGAATTTACATGTAATAACATTAGATTTCCAGCCCTCCATATCAGCACACTGTGGCCCTCTTGGATGATGAATGAGCTGCCTAAAGAAAGATGATAGTTTGATTGTTTTCACAGTGAACGGATCAGCATTTTAATTTCTTGCCTCTGTGTTTATTGCTTATTTGGCCCCTTGCTCAGCTTGTAAAAACTTGGCTAAATGGAAATGAATAAATGTAATTACTGCGGGTGACAGTGGTAATCTGTGTGGGTTTTTCATATTGCCTTTGCCAACGTTAATCTAATCACTAGAGAATATGTGTCACTGCACAAATACACTGACAGAAAGCAGAGTCCTCTGTCAGTGCCAAGGATGTGGAGGCTGCAAGGAGTCCCTGCTGGTGGGGGTCTGTCGCTGGGACAAGGCTTTAATACTCTGACCTATAGATGATGCATATCATCACTTTTATATACCCTACATCCTGCTCAGGAGGAACAGCAGCAGTAGAAACCGGTTTTGGAAGGGAAAGAAAGTTTTTCCCAAGTGTTTTTGCTATTTAGTGTCACTGCCATTTTATAAGTTTCTTATATGGAAACTTGCTGGACATTTTCCTTCCATGGGAAAGCTGACTTCTCTGCAGATTTCTGTAAAAACAACCCCATGTCTGTGTGTGGACTCAAGGACAATGGATGCATTCCTTTACAGGAGATGTAGTTTTCTCTTTTTAGCCAATGATGTAAAGGTTCTTATCTCTCTAGCTTTGTAAGCAAGAGAGAGTCTTGCTCTGACATGGTGGAGGAAACATGTAACTCTGAACGTGGGCACCTTAGCCCTAAAACCTTCTGAATAATGGAGTCTTTCGAATAAATCATATAAGCCTTCTGATACTGGAGTCAAGGAGCCTCATTCAGCACCCAACACAAGACCCAGAGAAACAAACATAATTTCCAGACGCACCCACATCACTTTTAAAACAACAATTTAGATCTCTCCAAGAGGCTCGATAGTGTCTCTGTGTGTTATGGTCACATCTCAGATGATATTTGCCTCTCTGCCCAGAACCTCTGCTGTGTATAAGCCTGTCTTATCCTAGATATGGATGGCATGGGCTTTGAAAAGCCATGACTCAAGCACTGGGATGCTATTTTTTTCACAGTAAGAGGTAAAAAAATGTAAATGAAAATAACAGTTCTGTTGCCTAAGGCTTTGTTGGGCAGTAGCCTGAGGAAAAGCATCCGGTACCTGACAGAGTGCAAGGACATGAAATAATGGGATATCATCTCCATGTTATTATTAGGCAGCAAGAATTCATAGGGATTAATTTATTTCCCAGATATTGCACAAGAAGTGAGCTTCAGCTCTAGGTCCAAACTTTTACTTTTTAGTACATATACGCCTGCACAGGTGTATAGATATGATCTGTGTGTTGAAGCTCCCATTCTAGTCAAAGGAAATCATAATGGAATTCCACAAATGGATTTCAATTGCCTTTGTAGTAACTTATATAATGCCATTTTAAATATCTGAGAGATAATGCCATGGGCCCAGAAGACACAACACAGGACTTAAGGGACACCTCAACCCTTCTCAGGAGACAGCTGGCAGTCTGTAAGGACAACCTCAACCTACACTTAGGCAACAGGGACCAGAGGGTTATTCAGTTTCCTAGTGTATACTTAGGGATAAGTTGAATTGCTCTCTCAACTTCATATTGGTCTTATTGGACTACAGTGAGTCAGTAAGTTTGTAATTGTCTCTTTGTAAGGCCATTTGTCCCAGACCACTCCAGCTGGCATCCAACTGATAGTCCCAAGGAGTGAGTGAAAGTGAGAAAACTCCTGGGTTGAGATAAAGACAGTTAAAAGCAAAGAATTTGCTCACAAGCAAGGCAAAACAAAGAATTCCTTCACACTTCCCATCAACAGGGAGATGCTCAGCCATTTCCAGGAAATCTGGGCTCCATCACCTGTGACTGGTACTTGGAAGGACAAACACCATAATTCTGAATATCCCCCACTCTCCCTCCTTCTTCACCCAGACTTCATTGATGAGCATGGCACCAGCCTGATCTGGAATATTGGGTCACTTGGGCTCAGTTGTCTCAGCTGTGTCCCTTCCCAAATTCTTTTGCACACCCTGACTACTCACTGGTGGGGCAGTCTGAGGAGCAGTGCTGACCCTGTTGAAGGTGCTGCTCTGCAGGAACTAAACCATCCCTGTAGGACCAGCACTGCTTAGGTCAGAAATCCAAACCACAGCCCCATTCCTGACACTGTGTGGATCATTTATGACTGGTTTTAGCACTGTGTGTCCAGCACAGTGGATTGAAGGAAGTTGCCTTGCATGGGAAGCAGGAAGACCTAAACCTGCTCATGGGTCTTTGCATGGTGCCAACTAAAAGATTAATGGGAGTTGAACAAAAAATAAATAGTGTTAGTCATGTGATCTCAACCTCAAAACATCAGGAAACATCAGGAAGTTTCATGCTTTGCATAATTCCTCTCTGTCTCATCATCATAATGATGATTTCCTCAGTGTTGTCCAAAAATTGCATGAAAACCGGGCTTGCACCCAGGGAAATTATAATCACAATAGTAATGAAAAGAAATAGAGAATGCTGGCACTTATTGCAAGTGTAATTCCAAACCCAAGGGTGGTTTGGTGAAGCAGTTCTGCAAGTTAATGATACATGATCTTAATAACTTCATCTCCTGCTAAACTCAAATGAGATGGATACCATAACATAACACAACACCCTGTAAAAATTCATTCATAGGAGCAGGATCTGTGATTGGTTTTTTACTTGGTGCAAAAGAACAGGGATCCAAAATTAATGTAACAGATCTTGGACATTCTCAATATCTACAGCTGGGTCTTCCATGTCCTATTCCCCAAATTGCACACATGTACACAAAACACATGCAAGATAAGGCTCCAATTTAAATTTACAGAATGCACAAAGGCCACATCTGTACTGGTAAATGAAACTTTTCAAGGACACTCCCTACTCTCGAGCCATTTGGCATTGTCTGGATGGGACTCTGTGATTTAACTCTCTTAGACCTTCAGAATAATGTGATCACACCCAAACTGCCCACTGGGAATCCTTCTATCAGAATGGCTTGGGTTGGAAGGGTCCTTAAAGACCATCTGGTTCCAACCCATCTGCCACGGTTAGGGAAATGGTTCTTAGCTGATGCTAGCTCCTAAAATATATCCAGAAATTGGCTAAGAAGGGCTCAGTTCCCTTGTCTAAAATACAGTGACAGCAGCCCCAGCTCCTCCATGGCGGTGACCATTGTAGATGTGCTGCTACAGGTGCACAAGATGATTTCTTTACTGCCTGATAAAAGGAATCAGCAGCAATTCTGGGATCTTTAACCATGAGATCCTTGTACCTTGGTTCAAGGATCCTTGTACCAAGGTTCAGGCAGGAATGGCTCTTGCCTTTACCTCTTCTCTGTCAGCTCTGACATCTGCAACTGTGCATTTCTTAACCACCCTTCTTAAATACAGCCAGTTAATGGCTTTAAGCTGAAAGAGGGCAAAATGTCACTGGATATTAAGAGGAAATTCTTCCCTGTGAGGGTGGTGAGGCCCTGGCACAGGTTGCCCAAAGAAATTGTCGACACCAAATCCCTGGAAGTGTCCAAGGCCAGGTTGGATGTAGCTTAGAGAAATCTGGGATAGTGGAAGGTGTCCCTGCCCATGGCAAGGGGTTGGGGGCAAGGGGTTGAAATGAGGTGATCCTTAAGGTCCTTTTCAACCCAAACCATCCTGTAATTCTATGATTTATACACTTCTGTCACTATCTTTTTTTTTATTTCCTGTAGGTCAGCATGGCCTGGATGAAGCTCCAGGTGCATCAACATCTCCAGTGCCACCACTTCGGATGTTTCTGAGCATGTTCCTCGGATTTCCCAGTTCAGTTTTGCACCTCCCAGTGCTTTAAGGCTGACAGCCATTGCTGGCAGAGACAGATGTTCACATCTTTGTCAGATTTACAGCTCTACTCAGAATCACTCCACACAACACCTAGAGGTTATGCTGCCACTTAATCTCTTCCCCAACTATTTCTACACCTTTTATCCTCACTTGAGTTTGACTTACTTAGATTCTTTTGTACTTCTGGCTGTTCTATACACAGTTTATGCACCAATTTAACTAAATCAGTTTAGAAACCAATTTAGTTAAATCAGTGCAAACCCCTTGGGTAGAACCAGATGGAGAATACCTTTAATTTATTTAATGTGAGTCAGGATTTTTTTAGTTGATTTGCCCTATTTTCTTGTTGATGTGTATCAGCAACACCCCACCATCAACATGAACCTGTTCTCTCACATGTATAAGGTAGGGAATTTGTCCATGAGAAAACAGATCTGTTTGTATTCCCAAGGTGTTTGAATATGAGAGTAAGTTTTCTCTTTTGCTGCCTTCTCGGATTAAAATAGTCCATATTTTTAAAATGTAACGATTCATATGAAGAGGTGAGAGAAGCAGGAGGCTCTTGAGAATTGTAATGGCATAAAAAGTCAACACTGCAAATACAGTGCATGCCACAAGTGACTTGGAAGCTGTAACTATTCTTCTAATAGAAAAAAAGTTTTTAAAATTTATTCCATTCCACACTGCCACCATTCCTAAACCCTTCCATCAACCAGGCTGTGAGGAAAGCCTAGGAATAAATACAGAACAGGGCTGCAAGGTCCTTCCTGCAAGTTTCTCCTGAGCAGAGGCTGAGAGAAGCTGGAGTGGGAAAGGAATCCACCTCACTGCCCATGTCCCATCTGTGGACAGAGGTCCTTGTATCCCATGTTCTATCCCTCATGGACACTAAATTATTGTCTGTGAAGAGACAGTCAATAATTCCAAAATAATTGAATGTGGGAATTTAAATTGCAATCATCTGCACATCAATCTAAAGGAGCCTAAACTTTGTTGTTCCGCCCAACGTTAAACTGAATGAAACAAAACTGAATTAAAGCCACTTTAATTCTGAATCAGAGTCCACACGGTGTTTTAATTTAGTTGAACTAATCCACTTCTAAAATTAATTCAGATTAATTTTCCTCAGTATCCCTGAGCAGATCTGCAAAGCTGCCTGAGGGAGTTGGGAGCAATTTCCCTGTACATGGAAATTGAACGAAATAGGCTTCAGTCCAATGGCAACTCCACAATAGTGCCTTGTTTCAGCACTGTTGTTCCAGAATTAAATAAAGAATCATTTCAGATTATCTGTTGTGCTCTACACCCTCATCCTGCCTTCCCTCACAATAATTTCCTTAATCCCAACGACATGCAAATTGAAGGTATCCAAATCCCCCATTAAATTCTTCTCCACAAAATTAAATGACAACAGGGCAGAGCGATTTAGGTTCTAGTCATTTTTATGGGAAAAATTCCTTCCAAAATGCAAACAAACCTGCCTTCACCCTACTCAAAAGGGCTTTGAATTTCAGTGGATGTGGGGCTAATTGGAACCCTGAAACCAGCCAGAGTCAAAGTGAAACTCCTCAGTGTAGCTTATGTTGAGCTAAATGTAGTGAGACAAGTATGTGTTAAAAACAAAGAAACAAAAAGGAAATCAAACTGACTTTTAGGAGTTGTAATACCCTGGTTTTTATTAGTACAAGAGAGAGTTTGGATATATTCTCCAAAGCAGTACATTGACAGGAACGTTTTCTTTGTGTATAAAATTGCAATTAAGTCCATGTTTTTATTTCAATTTAATTTCTTCCTGATTTCTTAAATATTTTTTCTTCTTTTTTCTTTATGTTTTTTAGAAAAAAAAGCAAATAGGAAAATTGATTTTTTGCATCTCATTTTTATAGCAAAAAAAATTCTTAGTTTTATTTTTCTCTGGGAATTCTCTTTTTGAGACAACAAAGCCATTTAAATGTTTGGGGATAAACTTAGACTACAGCCCAGAAGAATCCTAAAGCATGTGAAAAACAATGTTCACCACTTTGTACCAACAAAGTGCTGCAACTTGTGAACCCTTGATAGAATTCTCAATTTGAGGCAGCTAGTTTTGAAAAATCAATAATCAGGGACCAGAAGGACTTGCAGGGACAAACCAGAGCTTTTTTACAACACTGGGAAACAGATTTTACAGCTGAACTTCTTCACTAAAAACAGTGACTTTAAGTCATAGTCATCAATGGTTCAGGTGAAAATATTTATCATGTTTTCTTCACTTCTCCTTTCTCTTAACATTGTTATTTTTCCTTGTTCATTGTATAAAATGGACATATTTAAAATAGGAAGGTTTCAGATGCCTCTTGCAATCTGGCTGAGAAAAAGCTGCATGTTCCACTTGGATCAGCTGGAGGGACAGTTGTGAGAGAGACAGTACAGAAGGGAGCTTGTTACTGCAAATAAACTGATATTAGAATGTAAATTCTTCTCATCTATTCATTATCTCTTTCTGAGATGGAGCTGTTAGAGCAGTGGCTGGAAAAAAATCTATTTTTGTTAAATGTCCTGTTGGTGGCAGCAGTTACAGTACATTTAATCCAGCAGCAAAAATAAGAACCTTTTCTGGCCAGGTAACACGAGAGTTTCCATGTAGAGAGGTGATCTCAGGTGACAATCTCAAAAAACTGATGACTTTGCTCTGGCTTCAGCAGTTCAGTTTGCACTAAAAAACAGGGAAAGGAGGGAGGAAAAAAATCAAAATAAAAAGATGTCCCAGGAGCACTGCAAGGCAAAATTTTGGGTGAGAGTAAGAGCTGGCAAAGCTGGGCAAATAAAAGATAATATGAGAACTTGGTCTATGGAAAGTGATGGACAGTGAAGATTCAGAGGGAGAAAGGGCAGGAGGCAGGGGTTGAAAGAGGCATCACTGAGTTTAGTGATTAAGGACCAAATCTCATCCTTTTACCTACCTTTCAAGCAGAGGAAAAAATAATAACTCCCAGAGAATAAGTAAAAACACTTCCTGCTTCCAATTTTTCTTGAGAGATCAGATTTTAGAAGCAGAATTTTTCATACTTTGCTGCTGATTTCAGAGGTTTCTGGGTTTAGACCCCCCCAGCTGGGGTCACTTTCAAGAGTGGCTGCCTTTTTCAGGATTTCTTTTGGACACCCACGTTGGAATTGCAGCATCTTTAAATCAGATGGGAATACAGTTATGGAAGCTGAAATAATCCTGAAAATTATGTAGAGATTGAGACAAATAATTTGCAGTGTCTGTAGTGATAGGACAATGGACAGTGGTTTAAAACTGAAAACAGTGGGTTTTGATTGGAGATAAAAAATAAATCATATGATGAGGGTGAAGAGTCACTGGCACAGTGATTCCAAAAGCAGCTGTGGCTGCTCCATCCCTGGAAGTGCCCAAGGCCAGGTTGGATGGTGCTTGGAGCAACCTGGGATGGTGGAAGGTGTCCCTGGCCACGGCAGGGAGTTGGATCTCCATGATCTTTAAAGTCCCTTCCAACCCCACCTCCTCTGTTATTTTATGGTCTGTATCAGTCACTGCATGTCCTTCCTGCTAATGTTGAGTCAGACACCCCACCATTGATGGTGGTTTTGATTTACTGGCTTCATTCATTTCAAAAAGGGATGAGTGGTCCAATTACAGCTTTTTCTTTCATCAGCATCTCCTCTCAGAGGCCTGGGAATTTCCAGTCCAAAGGGGAGACTGGAGGGTGTAAGGATAAAGTAGGAGTTTGGAGGAACAAAAAGATAATCTTGTACTGGAGGCACAGTTATGAGGTAGTCCACACCATTTTATGGATTAGGAGCAGATCCTGGTGATTTATTGAACTGCTGACACAACTTCCTATGGATTAGATTTCTAATGCCAGTTTCTGCCTTGAAGGGGAAGAGTTTGTGCACTGGGGACAGCACTGGGGCTCTGGAAGGGAGAGTGGGAAGGTATTTTGTACCTGCAAGGTGCAAATCCTTTTGCACAGCCAACACTCAGCTGTGTAATCTGACTTTTCTTAAGCAAACATTCAGGAGTGCAAGGAGTTCTCAACATTTTCAGGGATCCCCCAAGCTCCCATTTGCCCAGCAAAGCTGGATTGTCTCCTTTACAGGCAGCAGCAAAGTTCCTTGGAAGAAAATGAGAAGAAAACAAAGCAGACAAACCTCTAAATCCCCAAGGGAATGAACAGAAATAAACACAGCCAATGTGGAAATCAGTGTTGATTCCTGCCATCAGATTCTCACTCTGTTTGACCTCAGGAGCAACACTGACATGTACCAGAGGGCAGGGAGTAGGAAAAAAACAGGTGGGACACGTGACACGTGCAATGGGGACATCTGATGTGTTTTAAAAAGCTCTGTACCTTGAAGTTGTGAATAAAAACCACCTCCTAAAAGTTATACTAAACTATTGTTTAGATAAGAAATAGGAGTGGAATGTCTTCCAGTGTGTAAAGCCTTTAGTAACCCAGGAGCTTAAGGGAGCATCCCCATTTATTCATTCAGCAATTTTAACTACCCACTGTTAAATTTCCAGACATCTATGGCCCCAGATTATAGATCATTTCCCAGCTTTGACAGAACTAACAAATTAAGGCTCAGATTAATGTAATCAAGTTTTATCTGCCTTAAACTCAGCCATCTGATCTCAGCTATTTCCCAAAGAGGACAGAGGTGTCTCCAATAGGGAAATTGTGTCACCTTGCGATTCATATCTGTCCCAAGAGAGAAAAACTTGAGTCCAGAAGCAGCTGTAGTTGCCTTTATCTGGTGGCTACCTGGTTTCAAGGTCTTATTCATCCTCCCCCTCCCCAGCTAATTCAGTTTGTAAAGTCTTATTAACACATTATAACATCCTTTACATAATCCAGGTTAATCTCTCCTCCTTCTCTAACTCCATGCTGCATCTCCCACAATTGTTGGTGATGGAACTGCCATTTGCACTTTTTGTTTTTCAAGGAGAGGAGCTTGCAATACATTCAGAGATGCAGATCCACTGCAGAACCACTGTAGAAAGAGAGTAAAGTACATCTTATTTTTGAAAGGTGTCATGTCTGTGTTTGCAAAGCAAAATACTTCAGATTTTGAAGTTTAAGTAAAAAAAAAAAAAAAAAAAGGTGTTTAAGGTGTTTCCAAAGGTCAGGGAAAAATATCTGTCCAGCTTGACCAAGATACATATGAAAGTTTCAAATGTCAAAGTATGGGTCAAGGCACAGAAACATTCTTGTGTCTTAAACAAGCAGCTAAATGGATGAACTGAGAAGAGGAGCATCATCTGTCCCATCAGCCGTCAGCTGCTGATCGCCCCAGGCCAAGGCAACATATTGGGGGACTTTGTTATATTTTCTTTTTCACTTGGCTAGTTCTGTTTGAGTCAGTGGCTCAGACTAATTACTAGAAAATAAATAATAAAATATTGAAGAGCCTCAGCAGGAGCGAATATCTCTGCATACAGAAATAACCAGTTCAGGTCTCAACAAACTCACCACAGAGCCAGGAAATTTAGCAATAAAGTGAACAAGAACAATGACAATGTACTTAACTTTGTTCTGTTTTTTATTCACTTGATCAATGTCTGGACATCCTTGGAGTTACCACCTTCAGTCTCAAAGAAAACAAGTGGTCTTTTTGTTGCCTTGGGCTCCATTCCTTGTTTTTTCCACAAGTGGCAGAGCAGTGCAGTGATGGTAGAAGAGCTAAAGATATTCAGACATAAATGTGTGATGGCATTAAACTTGGCTCACTTTGGTTTGTGCTAAAAATTGGGATGCTAGACCAAATTTTTTCTCCAGAACCTCTTTATGGTCAATGGAAACAGACACTTTCTCAGAGCAATTTTTCTAATCCATTTTTGATACATATTTTAAAAAAGGATCAGTTGTCCTCTCCTAGGACGTTTACTTCTTGTTATTGATTTTATAAGATCTCTAGAAGTGTGTAAGAATAGACAGTAGAACAAACTCAGGAAAATGCTGATGGCCAAAGTTTCTAGAAAAGTCAGCAGTGATGTAGAAAGTGTCAGAATTGAGAACTCTGGGACATTTTCACTGGGACATATTTATCATTTGATATGTGGAAAATGAGCCTATATATATTTATAGGAGAGAATGGAACTTATCTGGGCCAAAATAGAAATAAAAAGTTTGGTAAATAATGGATAAACTAATGCTACTTTCCTTTCATTTTATGATGATGGACTACATTCACTTCCTGTTAGAGTTGTTGATTTCCTTTTTTGATGGACGTTCAATATTGCTTAAATAATGCAAATAACTCTTTGTTTGTGTCTGTGCTACAGCTCTCTCATCAGATTCTCATGCCTTGCCCCACTTAAACTGATTTCTAAACATGGAATAGGCACCTTATATTGCCAGAGACTTTGGTTCTAGAGGTTAAATTATAAATTGAATAGTTGTGATGGCTGGTGGCTCATTATCTGCCTGATACAAGACATAAATCCAATAAAGACAAAGCTGTTTCCAAAGCTGTGGATCTCTCACAAACATAGGTGGAACCAGGGGCTGGAGTCTACCATCAGCAGCAGGACTAAGAATAGTTAAGAAGGTGTTGATTTGGGTATCTTGGCCAAGTGCCACCTGACTGTGAGCCTCTGTTTCGTACCAAGCTGCTCCCCAGCAAGTGGCTGATGTCATTTTCAGCAAAACTGAGTGAAGGAAGGTGAGCAGATGTTTGAGGGAATTGATCAGATCATTGGAAATTTGGCATTAAATGCCATTGTATCATAACAATGCAAGTTTCCTTTCCAGAGCATGTTTGTGGGGATGTCAACATTTTGTGGTTTAATCACAGAATTTCAGAACCATTTAGGTTGGAAATGACCTCCAAGATCATCGAGTCCAGCCTGTGACTGATCCCCACCTTGTCACCAGCCCAGAGCACTGAGTGCCACATCCAGTCATTCCTTGGACACCTCCAGGGATGGGGACTCCACCACACCCACGGGCAACCTTTTCCAATCCCTAACAACCCTTTCCATGAAAAAATTCTTCCTGATGTCCAACCTGAACCTTCCCTGAGGTTGAGGCTGTTTCCTCTTGTCCTGTCTATTGTTCCCTGGAAGGAAAGTCTGATCCCCACCTTGTTGCAACTTCCTTTCATGACTCTGTTTAGCATCCAAACATTCCTGTGAATGAGGAAAATACTTTTATTTGCTTCATTCATATTCAGAACAACATTCAGGAGACCAGTAGGCTAATTTATATATTTTTTCCCATGGTACTCATCCAATTAAAAGTGTATTTTTTAAATATTATTTTTCCAGAACTCCAGTTTAAGTGAAAAGTTTTTAGACACTCTTGCAGATCTCAACTAATTTCAGCACATGGAAATGTGAGGATTAAAGAAAAAGCAAATTGAGTTTCTAGTCTGGGAAAAAATATATGTATGGCCTTATACAGTGTATATTTGTGGTCAAGAGAGCTGAAAAGACAGGCAATAAGTCTCTCTAGGATGGACACCTTATTAATCACCCAAAACTAAGAATGTTTGGTCGGTCTTATTTGAATCAGAACTGGATTCTTACTCAATAGTAATTGATAGAAAGAGTGACATTAACAGCTTCTAAAAAGGTTTACAGAAATTTCATAATACTTCAACAGATGTATATTTTCAGTGATCTTTTAAAGTAATTTTCATCTTGTTTCTTAACCTTATTTGATGGTCCCAAATAAAATTAGATCATATTTGGAGGATTAGACACTAGCAAGTCTTGCTCTTACTTGAAGCTTCCTGCTAACAGAGAACAAAAGTTTATGATGTGATATTTTCATTAAAATAAATCTTTATATGAAAATTTAAAATCTTCTTTAAACTGTGTACTTATTTTCTATTGGAATAAGGAAAGAGCACATGTAAAAATGGCCACTGTGGGTGAGACATAGGTAGACAGAAGCATGGGGAGATGAACTTCAACATTTAGATAATTTTTGAAAATGGGTGATACCATTTTTGACATATTTTTAATCATCTCACTTGCGGTCTGTTTTTCAGCCAAATCCTTCAAATCTGGATTTATATACATGAGAATTCAATGCAATGAAGATGAAGATGATCGTAAAATTTGCAAGCCTTTGTAGTTGATCAGGATTTGACTAGCTAAAGCCACCACTCATCAAAGACCTTTAAGCTGATGGAGGATAGATTTAGGTTAGATGTTCTTCCCTGTGAGGGTGGGCAGGCCCTGGCACAGGGTGCCCAGAGAAGCTGTGGCTGCCCCTGGATCCCTGGAAATGTCCAAGACCAGGTTGAACAGGGCTTGGAGCAACCTGGGATAGTGGAAGATGTCCCTGCCCATGGCAGGGAGTTGGAACAGGATGAGCTTATGGTCCCTTCTAATCCCAAACAATTCTATGATTCTTTGAAAAAAAAAAAAATTAAAAAAAAAAGAAAAAAAGGCTCAGATTTGCAAAGCTTCTGATCCATATTTTCACAAATGGTTGATACCAGAGACTATTGAGTGGAGACAGAGAAGGAGCAAGAGGCAGTGAGAGTTTTGACTGCTAAGTTTGTATTTCTACCAATAAATTAAATGTGACTGGTATCCTAGGTAGTCACCCCCAACCCCAGTTACAGTCACTGTGAAAAGTCCTGCCAGGGAGCAATTCAGCCCAAGCCAGTGGGGCACCACTCTCTGGAGAAGCCTATCCCTTCCCACGGGTTATGGAGGGAGCCCACGACTACTCTGCATCCCAACAGCAGCTGCAGTCAAACCCCACGAATCAGGACCATGAGGTGCCAGCAAGCTGCAGTCTTTGGGGGCTTAGTCCTGCCACTGTCATCAGAATCAATTATATTGCTGAATAAATCAATTAAATGCTGTTTAACCCCAACAGAAAGAGAGAAAAAGGTCCTTTGTGAGAAAGAGACTGGAATTAAGGTTTTTTCCATAGGAAAATCATGGCTGGACTGCAAATAAGTCTGATTTGTTTTTCCTCTCATGTTCTTTCTGGTACATTCATCTGCTTATTTGTTTAACGAGTGTGGTGCTGGTGAGAGATGCTGGATTGATGCCTTGGGGAGAACAAAGTCCTTTATTTGTCCCCAGGCGTGCTAGAGCAGCGCTCCACGCCCACACGGCTTCCCTCTGACCTGAAAGGACCACCTTTAAGGGGCAAAAAGGAGTTTCCTGGGCCTTTTGAAACTTGCCCTTTCCTCTGGATCTACCAGCAAGGGACGTAGGGTCACTGGCGCTTATTTTTACAGACAAGGCCACACTGTCAAGGGTTCCAGTTCACATCCAAAGCTTGCTCGTAAATTTTGTTGGCCTTGAAACCTCACAATAGCAGGATTTTAATTTTTTGAAAGGCAGCTGCTGGCTAGGCTGGCAGTACTTTTTTCTCAGAGTCTTCTCTGACCCTATTTCAGTTCAGGAAATTATAAAGCTCATGAAAATAGTAATAGGAATAATGATGATAATAAAGAAATTATGGCAAGAATGTTAAAGCTCACTCCAAGTTGTCTAGACCTCATTTCCACATATAAGTGACTACAAACCTCAGTTAAAAAATATATTTTATGCTATGCTTTGCTCTTAGCCAGGTCCCTTCTCCTTTATCTCTCAGAGCAGTTTATTGTGTTGAAGGTGATTTGCTAAAGTTAGCACACACCTCTGGCTGTTTCCCTTCACTTGTGACATTGAAAGCCTCGTGTAATATTCCTGACCATCAACAAATCATTTTTCAGGCAAATATTTATATTTGACAACACCCCAATGCTCCCTACCAAGGCCTTGAAAAAGCTTCTGCAGCAGAGAGGGAGAAACAGACAAAAAGAGAGAAAGGAAGATAAACCATCTTTGACAAATTTTGGGAAAATATTATTTTTTTAAAATTTTCTTTATCATTGGCTAAAGATTGTTGAAACGTGGAATGCTGTCAATCTGAAGTACCTATGGGTGAAATCTTTTCTGAACATGGGTCCCAGGCTCTGCCTTGTAATTTGGCTCAGTAGAGGGTTTTTATCCTGAGTTTTGGAGAGAGTCCCCATTTCATCCAAAGGACAAACTCCCAACAGTAGGAAGCAGGAACAGAGTCCTAAACATTTTATTTCTTGAGTGGAAACCACCTAAGTGGTTTGGCTCCACCAATTGGCTCCACCAATGTGGATTTCCCTCCTCTGGCATCTCTTCTTCAAAGGAGGGGAGGTTGCTTTGAAAACAATATCCCAAATCTCATGGTGGTTATGAGACAAACACACTCACTGTGGGTCTTTTTCAGTATTTTGGGTTGCTGAGGAACTCCTGGTCATAAGCATGTGCTGAAGCATAAGCTCCTACTGTCTCTGTATGAACAGGGCTGAGGGATTGGAAATCCAGAGCTCCACTCTGGGTAAATCTGTTCCAAGTTGCATCTGCAATATCTCATTATAAAAACTGCAAAATCAGAGCTGCTGTGCCTTCCCCTCTTAATGTACTTCTTTACTGAGTGTGTCAGGAAGCATCTCCCATTTTAATATTTGATAAATAAAAAGAGATAGGAGTGCTGCAAAATACTTGATACCACTCATTAACAAATCTAGGGCATCTTCCTCAAATTATCACCCTGTGCCCTCCCTTCATCTTTTCTCTTTCCACCTCACCCCCCAAAAAACAAGCCAAGAAATTTTCCACAGGAAATTGCTGTTATTTCTGGTATCACTATTGTTATTTCTTCCCCCTTTCTCCTTCTGATCAGGAGTAAAAACCCGAAGGACGGCAAAGAATAATTTCCCTGGAAATCCAACATTTTGGGTGTTCTGCCATCAATGCTGCATTTTTAACACCCACCCCTCCAAATGTGTTATCATTAAAACTTCATGGCTATTTATTTATTTATTTATTTATTAGCACCACCCCTCTGCTCAGCAGAGCTTCCTGCCTTTCTGATTTCAGCAGCGCCTGACCCCATTTCAGTCAATTTTCCATATCCTGCCTGTCTCCTATCCGCCGAGGGAGCACACTGATGCTGTGTTTATGTTAATTTTATGCTCTCTGAGTTGTGTCTGTTATTCAAAGCAGTTGAACAGTTATTGCCAGTAATCTTATTTCTGTGCGAGCCCCCGGGGCAGAGCAAGCCTCGGAGCCGGTCCTGCAGACCGTGTCAGAGCCATCGCAGCCTGCTGGTAAATGGCAGCTCTTTCCTGCAGAATCTGATATCAGTTACTTGGCAAACACAGTAATAAAATGAAACAAATCAGATTTTCAAGTAAATAAACCAGACTTCAATTGCAGCAACAATGGTCAGGACAACAGGATTTTAATAAGTGATGCTATACGGGGGAAAATATTGGAGTGCTGCAGCCCCTTCCTCTTCCAGCAGTCCCCTGATCCAACCCAAAATTATCTGCCTGAACCTTTGCAGAATGAAAGCAAACAAAAAAAGAATGCTGACAGGGTGGAGTCTGCTTTCCCCATTGGTAAAAATGGAATTGACTGATGGCATGTATGGAAATTCCCCTGCCAAGGTGCTCTGAGCTGTTGTGTTGGGCAACAGAAGAAGAACCTGAATTTTTATTCCTGATTTTCTGCTCCATAATATCCATGGGTCATTGCACGAGACCGAGGGAAAGGTGCTGACCTTTTGTTTGGAAAAGCCAAGAGTAAATTCATGGCTTTGCCACCATTTTCTTGGGCATGAGTAGTTTAAGGATGGGCTTTGCAGGGTCCATTGCATTTTCAAAAAGGCTTTACAGCAAACAAATACACCCCCTTCCTTGGTGCCTTCCTAAAAGACAGATAACTAGCAGATAGAAAAGGTGTTTTATCCTAAAACAGCAGTTAGACAAAAACTTGAAATTCTGCATTTTCAGATAGCCTTGCCTTGGAAAGTATTTTAAATTTTGTCAGAAAGCCAACAGCTGGGGAAAAAAAATTGAATTCTGGCCAATATTCAGTTGCCAAAAATGGAAGCCATTTTTCTCATAAGAACATTTCCTATAGAAAACTCCAATTTAAGAAACATTTTTCAACAAGAAGACATTTCAAATTGAACATTTTCATGTTTTTCTACTGCCATCAACAGCACTCAGCTTTTATTGTGCAGCTTAAGGCCATGTTTGCAGCATACTGTGCTCTTTAGAAACTTGCCCAGTTGCATTGAGTCCTCTACAGCAGCAGGAGCTCTCATATATAAATTTATATATCTGTATATACATAAATGAAGCACAAAATTCTGGATTTAATGTCTCCATACAGTAGTTTCTCACCTGTCAAAACTGATTAGTAATGCTTCCATTTCATTACTCAAATAATTTTTCAGCTTTTCTGAAAGTGTCTGGCTTCTGTTCTCTACACTACCTGAATTGCAGAAGTTTTAATCTGATATCACTTTCTCCTCATATTGTGTAAATCTGATGTAAGCATTTGGAGCTTTACTTTTTTTCTTTCAAATCACAAAAAAACAAAGGAAACATTCAGATCACCCCCACCTTCCTCCTGGAGCAATCTTGCTGATATGTCTGATTGTAAATTAAATATTCCCTGACTGATCACTGCCCCTAAAGTGAATTCAGGATGTTCAGCCACATCCATTATAAGAGTTCTTAGTCCCTTCTGTGTGGACACTCACAAAATGCAGGTTTGAAAATTTTCCTGGCCCAGGAACTGTGAGCTTTAAAAGTCAGGGAAATTTCCTCTAACTCTTTAGTTGTGTATCACACAGCCTTTGCTTTTTGGTCTTCCCCGATCCACAGTTTTTGAGGATAATCTTTCTGTTTTCAGCTGTGTTGGGATCAATTTTTTTCGGAGGTACATCCAAGAAAAACATGGAGCTGGGGAAGGGGCTGGAGCACCAGGAGAGGCTGAGGGAGCTGGGAAAGGGGCTCAGCCTGGAGAAAAGGAGGCTCAGGGGGGACCTTGTGGCTCTGCACAACTCCTGACAGGAGGGGACAGCCAGGGGGGTCGGGCTCTGCTCCCAGGGAACAGGGACAGGAGGAGAGGGAACGGCCTCAGGCTGGGCCAGGGGAGGTTTGGTTTGGATTTGGGGAAAAAAATACATATATATATGTGTGGTTTATATGTATGTATGTATAAATCTGTACTAAAATTAATTTTATGGTCTTAATCAATACAATTTCTTCTAAAGTAAACAAAACTTATGTTATCATGACATTGATAAGAGCAGAATTGGGCCACTTAAACTTTTTACATCAATCTTTGACATCGTTCTCAAAGGAGGTGATGTCTGAAAACAAGCATAGACATCTATGGTCCTGCATGTCATATTACTTTTATATTTTGGCAATTCGTATAATGAAATTTAGGAAAAAATGACTTCTGAATCTTCTTGCAGTTTTTTTTTTATTAATAACATTTACATGTGTAAAATAAATATAAATACAAATACAGCATGGGCATGTAAAGCTTTGACAACATTTTCAAGTATCCATTGGCAGGAAGCTGCTTTTTAATATTAATGGCAAATTGCTAGATTTTTGATCTTTAAAAAAACCAGAGTTTTCTGGTTTTTTACATATTTGTTTTAATTCTTTGGAAGCATTTTAGGCAAGGAAAATGGGTATTTATTGTGTGTCCTTCTTCTGACAATTCAGGTTAAGGGGTCCCATTGTGCAGCATTGAGGATGGTGGGCACTGCTCACCTGACAGACAATTCCAGCACAGGGGATTTGGACACTTAGCACATAAACTGAGGGACAAATCTTCAAAATTCAAAGTATCCTGGGTTGGTTTGGGTTGGAAGGGACCTTAAAAGTCATCTAGTTCCAACCCCTATGCCATGGGTAGGGTCATTTCCCACTAGATCCTTATAACATGGAAAATTGCTCCAAGGAGTGGGACAGAGGATCTCAATGAACTTAACTGAGCTGCAGACAACATCTGTCAGGATAGTCTTAAACCACCAGGCTGTTCAGGATTTATCTTTTTCTTGTTGAGACAATGTTTAGCTTTTTGTCTTATGAAGCTGCACCAGGAACAGAAAGGAAGGGCCAATTTGTATATACAAGTCTAAGGTCCTTAAATTCCTTCTGTTGAGGGAGAGAAACCAAGGTGCCACTTGATCTCCATTGTAAAATATGTGTCCAAGCTTGGTGGAATAAGCAATTCCTTGGAGATGTCCTGTACAGCATCCTCATGCTTCACCCCCCACTTGGGATGTGAAAGAATGCAGCCACTCATGTGCCTGACACTGATACTAATCCAGATCTCCTTTTTCCTTCCAAGACAAAAACTGAATCTTGCCATTTCAAAGATAAATAGGCTAATTGTCCTAACACTTCTAGTTGCTTGTTGCATCAAAGGTATCACCTTGTTTTAAACAGATGGTTTAAATTGCATGTATTTTCTTTTTTTTTTTTTCTCCCAGTTAGGTCCTTTTATTGTATTATATATTTCCATGGCAGAAAGGAGGTTTTTGAGTAATAGAATCACAGATTATCCTGAGTTGGAAGGGACCCACAAGGGTCATCAAGGCCATCTCCTGGCCCTGCACAGACACCCCAGCAATGCCATCCTGGCCATCCCTGAGAGCAGTGTCCAAACTCTCCTGGAGCTCTGGCAGCTTTGGGGCTGTGCCCATTCCCTGGGGAGCTGTTCCAGAACCCAACATCCTCTGGGTGTTAGTTGTTTCACCTTAGAGAGAATAACATACTACACAGCACAGTGACAGGCCAGCCAGCTTCACTGTTCTCAAAAATTAGCCCCTTTAGAGCATTGTTTCCTAGTCCCAAAGATATTCAGGGCAGCTTTCTTTAAAGAACTTTCTCTTCCATCCATTGTGGATGTCCCATTATAACTCAAATTTTCACAATTGGAATAAATAGGTGAATTGTACCACCAATGCAACCATTGTTACAGTCAAAAAAAAAAGGGGAAAAGAAATTTCCATGCCTGAAATTTTAACTCATTCTTTCATATGGAGTCTGGATTAACACTCCTGGATTATTCCTAAGAACCTCAATTCTTTCCATTTCACAGGCACCAGTGAGAATATTGTTTATTTATTTATGAATCAAGTCAGACCAGAGCTCGAAGGAACCTGGTCTTGTAGAAGAGTCAATGGCAAGGAATTGGAGCTAGGGGATCTGTAAGGTCCCTTCCAACCCAAACCATTCTATGTTTGCATGATTCTAGCATGGGAGCTTTAAAAATCATCTCTTCTCCTTTAGATCCATATAGCTGCATGTCCTTCTCAGCAAGAAGAAAAGGGAAAATGAAAAAGATAAACCACCCTGCTGATGTCAAAAAAATGGTAATAACTTAAAAAGAGACAGAGATTTTCTCTTTTATTGAATCCCATAAAAATACATCATTTTTCTCAGTCTCTTCCCCTCCAAAGGGTTTGTTATTTGCCATAGACTGAACATTACTAGTCAGGGGATTATTAAATATTGTTTCCTTCCTGTTTCCTCTTAATTTGGCTGGAGGTGCAATGATCCAAGTGAATTGGAGCGTTAAATTCCTAAAAAGAAAGCACATCCCTCACTTCCCTCTGATGGGGCAGGGTACACACACGTGCACACACACACATACACACATGCACATGTGCACACAGACACAATTTAATTTTATTTTAAATCCCAAACATTGTGCTGAAACCTTTCTCCCTCACGTATAGGCTTGAGAAGAATTTAGTGCTAAATAAATGCTGCCTCAAACCAGGCAAGATAAAACATAAATCATTGCATTAAAAACCTCTAACAAGTCTATCTGCTTTTTGAAATGACTGGGAGATGAAAGAGAGGAGTCTCATTTAAGAAGGCCCAGCGGAACAGTTCTGCATTTATATAGCTGTTATCAAAAGCAATTCATTTGGAGATCAAATAGACTGACAGATAGGACAAGCAGGGGATCACTACTGCCTTCAGGCAGCCAAAAGCAAGGATGGTTTCCCAGTACCATCACTAATATTGGGTCTAGTCAATGCTCATGTCTATTATGGCTCGTAGTCACAGCCAGCTGAATGTTAATATTCACTCCTTGCTCTCCAGTTCGATGCCGATTTGCAGCTGAGGGTGTAAATAGTCTACACCCCTTTCTCTGAGGGTTTTTTTTTCCTTCCCTTTCTCTGGTAGGAGTAGATCCCTTTGTAATCTTGGTGTGTCTGCTGCAGATTCAGTTCTTACAAAGGCAAGGCCACTGAAAACAAAAAAAAACCAAGAGGATGGACTTTACAGTGTCCCACTAACAATGTGCTGTGCATGGACAGCACCTCTCTTCCTTCTGTGCTGGAGTCTTTCTGCTGCTTATTGGCAGAAAAATCCCAGTTCTGTTGTGTCCTTTCAAAATGACAAGAAAAGCACTGTATCAGCCCAAGGCTGGCTGCAGTTTCTCCAGTGCAGCAATTCAGCACATCATAAGGAAAACCTATTATTTCCTCCCCAAAACCACCACCCTTACCAGTGGGGTAAGCATGAAGACTTATGTTGATTTTATCCTTCTAAAATATATTTACAGTGCTAAATAAGTAAGGGTGAAGGAGTTTTTTTACCTAAGTGGTTTTACCTGATTTTTACCTTTAAGTTCTTTACCCAGTTTTAAGCCCAGGTAGCTCAGAAATGGCTTGTGATTATAATTTTTTTTTTTTTTGTCTAGTGCAAGGTGTCTCCATCCATGGCAGGCAAGCTTTAAGGTCCCTTCCAACCTAAATCATCCTATGATTCTATGAAATCTCTTAAAAATTAAACTGCCACAGCTTCTGAGGATCCCAAGAGATGCCTCCATGTCCCTAGAACATGAATATTATTTTCTGTTGGGTTTGTGGGTTTTTTTTAAAGGGTGGTCTGCCTTATGGCCACAGTGATGTTTTTATTGCCTCATGCTGAGAATATGTGCTGCATGCCTTGGGGTGTAGTGGGAAAGGAATTTAAGATTCTGCAGAGTATAAATGGCTGAGGGTACTGATAACAGATTCTTCCCAACAAAACATGGCCATCATTATACCCCAGCCTTTTATGACAGAGCTGAACAAGGGATTTGGGAACCACACAGAGAGTAAGATGCAATTGCCTTGGAAAGTGAGATTTCAACTTTCTGACTGAGCAAAATAAGCCAGAATCAGCACAAATGAAAAAAAAAAAATGGAACGTGGCATGAGAGCAAAGAGATCATGTGGAGATGATGCTTTCCAACTTCTTTGCTATACCTTATGAATAATCCTTTATTGTTATTTTCTTCCTTTCATTTATTTTACATTGTCAGATGCAGCCATCACTGTATGGGAAGCACTGGAGACTCATCTGGGTTGTAATTCAATGTGTTCTACAGGAGGAAAAAAACAAACAGGCAAGCTGGATAATTTTTCCAGGACAAAAGAGAGCTGGGAGTTGTGGAAGGAGAAGGAGATTAATGAATCAAGAGGAAGAGAAAAAGGTGGGGAGGAAAATATGCGAAATGGAGTGCAATGGGTAAGGTAGAAGACAATATACAAATTCAGGTTTTAGGGCTTAATATTAAACAATATATTCCTTACAGACATTGAACCACCTTTAAAAACTGGCTTTTAAGTCCTCCAAAATGCCCTGCTTCCAGGGCATAATTCCCTACAAATTGAACACACCAATGTACCCTGGAAAGGGATGTACAGAGGGTGAAGAGGGAACACGGTAGAACAGAAAAGACCATTCACTCTCTTTCAGTAAAAGGACTACAAAATAAAATAAATAGCTCAAGAGACAGCTTTGAAACATTCAAAAGGACTGTTTTATCAAAGGACACTTCAGCAAACTAATGCATTCTTTGCTGTATGATATCAAGAAGACACTCAAAACTTAACTTCGGTTAAAAAAACCAGCAGGACAAATAAATGGCAAGAAATCATCAAGGAATGTTAAATAGAAATGAGTTTCCTCTGAGCTGCCAGACACAGGAGAGTAGGGGAATACACCAGGGACACACCAGCCTTTGCTGTCCTGCTTGTTTTGCTATTCCCTTGGCACTCTGGACACTTTTAGTCACTAGGCTAAGTGGATCTTTGATGTGGACCAGCCAAGTTATTCTTCTGTCCCCATCACAAGACATCTCTTTCCTGCTCTCTGCCGGGTCTTGCTCTTTGTTCCACAGCCCAGCTACCCTGCAGGTAGTTTTCCTGCAGAGTTCTTGATCTGCTGACCTGAGAACCTATTCATGGGTTAGAAAAAAAACAAAACCAACACCATCAACAAAACAAAGTCGTGGTCCCTCTAGTGCAGCCAGCTCCATGGTAAGGAAATCCAGTGCAGCACTTGGATGCCAAACAAGATGGGGTGAAATACTAATTATGGTAAGACTTTACCAAAAAAGGCTATCTGCCCCCGTGAGAGTCCAAGCCTCCAAGCTAGTCTCTTGTGGAACAAAAGTAAGTTGTCAGATTTGAATAATTTCCCTGCATGTAGATAAATCCTCACATTTCTACATCCCCTCCTCCCTCCACCCCCCGCCTTCCTCTTCCCCCCTCTCTTCAGTTTTGCAAACAAGGAAAGAAACACTAGGAGCTATTTCACTGGATAACCATGCAAATGAAACAGGAGATTTAAATGTCTTAGCAAGGAGATCAGAGACACAGTTGGAAACAGCTGTGAGGGGCATTGCAATGATTACAAGGGAATAGGATGGGTGCATTATTTGGCTTGGTGACTTCATTAGCGATATTTGGCATCGGGTGCTCGGTTGGTGTGAATCCGAAGAGCTCCTCTGTGCCTGCTTAACCCCTCTGAGGATTCACTTATTTGTCCTGAATATGGATTTCTACTTTTTTTTTCTATTTTATTTTTTCTCCACCGCATTGGTCTCCAGGCAGCTTTTTGAGAACAGGAATTCAATCCATGAGACGATATTTTGTGAGATAGAACAAAACTCAGGATTTATCTGTTGCCTTGAAGATTCTGAGGACTTATCAGAGACAAAACCTTGGGGTTTGTTTCAACTTGCCCATCAGTAAATGAAATGTGGGGATACAGCACCTTTACACAAACTAACCCCCTAAATTCCCAGTCCCCTGTCATTCAAATTTATACCTAATAATGTATCAGATGTGTCTGTTTGACCTCACAGCAATTCCTGTGCAATATTCAGTGGGAATTGTCACTTACAAATTTCATGGTCTCTTTCAAATATTTCCTGAAATAAAATAAAAATACAGTAGAAGTTTTTCTTTGGTTTTAGCTATTTTTCCAGAGATATGAAAGTATTGTTCTGCTCCAGAAGCTCAAGACCTGTCTGTACATTTATTATTTTTGAAGTGGAAGGCTCAACAGCAAAAAGTAGAAATATGGTTTGTTCTGAAAGAATACTCAGTGTTTTGTTTTGTTTTTTTTTTTTTTTTTTTGCTCTTTTGTGGAAGATAGGGAGAAATAAGCAATCATTTTGGACATCCAGCTTGGCAATATATCTCCAAAAACACAACCACTTCTGTCCATGGAAATTTAAAAAAAAAATTTTTATGTAGTCCTTATGAACATGGCTTAATTTTGGGTTTGGCAGTGCTGGATTAACAGTTGGACTTGATTTCAGAGGGCATTTCCAGCCTAAATGATTCTTTGACCTACATGGAATGGGAAAGGAAGAGAGACAAAACATTTCTTTTCATGCACCCAGTGGACACACGAATTTCAGACTAAGAAATGAAAGCAATTCCACCTGCATCCAGCAGGCACAATATGAGTGGAAATACTCCTGTCAGTAACAGCAAATTTCTCTTTCATAAAAGGACATTTTTCCACCTTTCCCAGTCAAACCAAGAGTCCCTGACTTCTTCTGCCTTTGCATTCAAGTGGAAAGTTATCTAAAGCAAGGAAGAATTTTTGTCTGGAAAACAGGCAATTTTGGTCAACGTTCTTTAAAAATGTATCAGTATTCTGAGGGTC
This sequence comes from Dicaeum eximium, assembly GCA_013396995.1. Taxonomy (NCBI): domain Eukaryota; kingdom Metazoa; phylum Chordata; class Aves; order Passeriformes; family Dicaeidae; genus Dicaeum; species Dicaeum eximium. The sequence goes on from VWZP01009168.1 coordinate 2,010,503, forward strand.
ATGAAAAGCCTAAGGCACTGCATTTTCCAAAGAAAATTTAAAAGCAAATGTGTTTAAGGAAGAAAATTTAAAATTTAGTTAAATATTGAATTGTCAATTAAAAAAAAAAAAAAAAAAAAAGGGAAAAAATTTTCACCATCCTTTAGGGATCATTTAGCCATCACTAAGAGATCTAACATGGAATGTCAGTAGCTTCTATAATAATTCTGGTTGTCAGAGAGAAGTCAGAAAGGAAAAATCATACTTAAGTCTCCAAGTGCCACATTTTCACAAATTTTACATCCCTCCAGGGATGTGGAATCCACCACTGGGCAGCTGTGCCTGGCCTGGACAAGTGCTTGGTGAAGAAATTTTTCCTACATCCAATGCAAATCTCTCCTGGTGAAACTTGAGGCAGTTTCCTGTTGTGATGCCACTCAAAGTGATTGACCCCCCCTGTCTCCAACCTCCTTTCACAATCCCAGTTCCCCCTGCCTCTCCTCATAAGACTTGTTCTCCAGACCCTTCACCAGCTGTGGAGACAGATGTATCACACTCAAAGCCTTTCTCCTACAGAGAAATTTCAATATTTTGGGTGCTAAGCAGAAGCCTGAAATGCTGGTTAATGCTCTCACCCCACAACTGCGGGGTTTTTCTGCCCTTCTTGTCTGTGCCTGTGAGTAAACAGCTGCATTTCAGCTCTACTTGCATTGCTCACACCAAACTGTGGGGCTGATTTCATTTATGTCTGCGAGATAACGTGGATGTTCTGGTTTGCAAAGCACATTGAAGCTGCATCTTCAGTGCTGAAAGACTGCACAGGCCAGCATTAAAGGTGTTTGGACCAGCAGAGCTTAGTCCAAGCAGGCAAAGTGTGAATGGGGCAAGTCCTGAAGCTTTCAAAGGTGCTGGGTCATGGAGAGGCAAGCTCAGGAAGTAGCACTGAGATATATTATATTATATAATATAATCAGTATAATTATACACCTGATCAGCAGGAATTGGCAGAGTGTGGATGAAACACAGTGCTCATGGTCATGGGGCTGCTGGATGGTCCTCCTAGGGACTGCTGTTAGTCCAAAATAAATCCACTTTCACCACTGCAAGGTGCAGGGGAGTCTTTCAGGAGGTGTCAAGGAGGCAGAATTTTATCTCTGTGAGTGCCTTGATCAGTGAGCTCAGGAGCAGGAGCAGCGAGCCCTTGTAATGCACCACAGCCCATTGTGTGCAGAGAAAGAGCCCACGTTTCCAGCCCTCAGTGCTTTCCTTTCACAAAACCCTGCTCACCAGATAACTGCAGGCTGGAGCCATGAATCCATTTTCCCTTATTTGCATGAATTTTCCACAGAGTCCTGCAGAAGGTATCATACTCAGCACTTCCCAGAGGAAATTATGTGTATAAAATTCATGAGAAATCCCTCTTTCTCTAGAGTATTAGTAGACATCTCTCTATTATGCAACCCAGGAATATCATAAACCAATAAATAAACCTTGAGATGAAGGATATTTGTCTCACCAAAGCAAACATCCTGAGAGGTGTGAGGAGAGTATGTGCAGTGGTTTTAAAGGATAGTCTTGTTGTCTTGTTGGGTTTTTTTTAATTTTATTTCTGAAATATCTATGGTGATTAAGATCAGAGCAGTACTGGCTTAGCTTCAGCAGCAATCTCAGCGCAGGAATATGATTCTGATCTGTAATCATCCTTGTAACACGCTTATTTTATTAAGCAATATTAATGAGCTTATATGTGTCATCTCTGGGTAGAGCAGAGGAGGAATTTGGTGGCTTAATGCAAGTGGTGTTTTCCAATTTTTGTCCATTTGCACATGAGCTGGAGCTCATCTGAAAAGGCAGTTTGCACCTGAACTCAAGGTTTTCAATCTGCCCATTAAAATGATCCATGCAGAATGCACTGTCCTCACAAACTTTGCAAAAGTTAAAAGTTACTTGAAGCAGAATCTTTGGAGTTACTAAACTGCACTCTATGATTTAATGATTCCGTGGCTTTGAAAGAGGGTTTGTATAAACAGAAGCAGTAAATTAACCACATTTATTTTTTAGACCCCATAAACTACGTCTGGAGAATGGACCTCATAGATTTGGATGGACTTTGGATGTTGCTGCACCCATGATTTTTCACTGGAAACTTCTCCCACACTGAGGAGAAAGCTTTGAGGAGCTCAGAGATCCCAAGATTAATAAGAAAAACATGGCTTAGGTTTCTGACCATGGAGTAAGAGCTTTCAAAGATTACTTTTCCAAGCTTTGCACCATGACACAATCAGGCAGGCAAGACTGAATTGTATGGGAATTTTCTTAGTAGTAGAGGGTAGAAACACCTCTGAATGAATAAATAGGTCTGGAGGTGTCAGAGGTGTTCCTTGCTGCCCTGCCTCCTTTCCTGGGCTCTCTCCTGTCTTCCCCTTGCTGTCACAGGATGTGGCATTGCCTCCCATAACAACTTTCCCAGGACAAGGAGTGAGGTTTTCACATTCTCTCTTCTTTCTAAGTCCCCCACCGTTCATGTTTTAATTTTCAGCTGGTTTAAAATTCCTTCTTTTTTTTTGCCAAACAAAGTGTTTTCCTCATCTGTGTTTCCTTTGTGAACCCTATACAAAATCCTAAACTACTTCTGCAGACACCTAAACCAAAAGCAGTGTCGTTCCTAGAATAAAAGCAATCTTTTCTTATTTAAAATCTTTCTGTCTGTGGAGCAAAATAACATTATCTCTTTTGTAAGATCTTTATCCTGACAAAAATAATTGTTAGTGATTATCTATAATGATGAGAAGCTGTTCTCAGCCACCAGCTGTCAGAAGAGAAACTCTGCCTAGTAAATCCAGGCATACCCTTAAGTATAATTTTTCTGTCCTAACAAAATGTACCTCATGTCATAGAATCCTGGAATGGTTTGGGGTAGAAGGGACTTTAAAGATTTCATTCCACCTCCCTGCCGTGTGCAGGGACACATTCCACTGGAACAGCTTGCTCCCAGCCCCATCCAACCTGTTCTTGAACAATTCCAGGGATGGGGCAGCCACATGTGGCTGATCCACTCATCACACCGCATAAAGGATCTGTCCTCTCACATTATTTATCATCCTTTGAGAGATGGAGAATCAACCACCAATTTTCTGAATAGCAACTTCTAGTTAAACTTTTTATTTATAGATAACCTGATCCCTCTGTGACCAGACTACAACAGACCTGCTCAGCAGTGACTTCTGTAAACACATTTTGATGCTCTCAGCCTATTTTTAATCCACTTAAGGTGCATCATGTTAATTTTGTGCATTTTTCCCTAGTTCTGTAATCAAGAGGTCATAGTGTAGCAAGTCAAATTCCTCACAGATGCCTATTGCTTGAATACTGCTGTCTTTATCAACAGAACTTGTAATCTCATCAGAAAAAGAGCTCTCAATTTAGTTTGGCAGGACCTATTTTCCATAAGCCTGTGTTGACTGGCATTCCCTATATGTCCCTTCTTTATTTCTGAGGATAGGAGTCTCCAGGGTATGAGGGAAGAGGCTTTACCACAGCACACACATCTGCAGCTTCAAATTCAAGCACCAATTGTCAGCTTGTCTCTCGGAGACTCCGGCAGCCTGAAATGGCCCTGGAGTTATTTTATGCTTTGCTCTCTCCAAATCAAGACTGTCCTGGCTGGAAATCCAAGGAGGCCTTTCTCAGTCTCTATATGAATAATTCTTTCATACAGCCAACCTTATTAGTCATAGTGTGCAATAGTTTCTGTGTGGGAATGGCGAGGAGCCGGTGGCAGTGTGAAATGCCTGATCTCCGGAGTGGATGGAGCTGCAGCCCGGCCCGGAGCCGCCTCCTGGGAATTTAGCTGGGTGAGGCGGGGGAGGGACTGGGAACATTAGGGAGGCTGACAATTTGTGTGACATGACAGCTCCTCTGCTCTGACTGGACTTTTCCTTTCCTTTTTTTCTTTCCTTTAACCCTCAACACCTTACAAATCAAGCCAGTTTAGGTGCTCTTATTATTTCTATTTCTATTTCGACTTTTATTTCTATTATCACTTTTGCTTCTAAATCTATTTCTATCTCTATATCTATCCCTATTACTATCACTATTACCATCTTTCTCTGACACTATCACTACTATTATTTCTATTTCCATTATTATTTCTATTTCCATTATTATTTCTATTTCTATTTCTATTATTTCTATTTCTATTTCTATTTCTATTTCTATTTCTATTTCTATTTCTATTTCTATTTCTACTTTTTACTTCTATTTCTATTTCTATTTCTACTCCTACTTTTTACTTCTATTTATTTTTTCTAAATCTATTTCTATCTCTATATCTATCCTATTACTACCACTATTACTATCATTTCCTCCAACATATCACTATTATTATTTCTATTTCTATTTCTATTTCTATTTCTATTTCTATTTCTATTTCTATTTCTATTTCTATTTCTATTTCTATTTCTATTTTTTACTACTATTTCTTTTTCTAAATCTATTTCTATCTCTGTATCTATCCCTATTATTACCACTTTTACTATCATTTTCTCTAGCATATCACTATTATTTATTACTATTATTCTACTTTCTATTTCTATTTCTATTTCTATTTCTATTTCTATTTCTATTTCTATTTCTATTTCTACTTTTACTATTTCTATATCTAATTCTGTTCCTACCTGTATTATTATCACTATTACTACTATCACTGTTACCTTTTTGTTTCAAGGATGGTTTCAATGGCAACTGGGAAGCCAGGATGGAGCTGCACTTTTGGAAAATAATTAATTAGAAAGAGTCTCGGTGCAGCCTGAAGCCTGAGTGGGCAGAGTGGGCTGAGGGAGGGAGCAAAGCTGCATTAGCATTCTCATTTTGCACGTGAGGAGCTGAGGGGCAGAGACATTAAATGAGTGGCCTAAGGTCAGAGAGGGGAATTGGTGGCAGGATGCAGACTTGAACTGAGAACAGCTGATATCCAGCCTAATTCATAAGCTGCAAGTCTTGCCCTGCATTACTTTTTCAGTGTTGCCTGTCCTCATTTTCCTCTCTGAAACAGGCTTAGATAACCAAAATGCTGTAGTGAATCTGTCTCAGGACAGATAGCCAAAGGAAATGGGTGTTTTTTTCTGATTTCTTTTCTACTTGCTCCTAGTGCAAGCTTTAGTGAGTTGCTTAACTCTTCCCTGCTTCGTGTCGTCTATCCCTGATTCATGGACAACAGCATGGCTTTCCCTCTTAAAGATGCTGGGAAAAGCAGGAGTCTACTATTCTTCTTGGAAGGGAAAATTTGAATCTAAAATAGAATACCAGAGATGACAAAATCCTTAAATAACAATATTTTAAATAACAGTTTTTAAGTAATTCAGATTCTTTAGAATTTCCTTTTTTTTTTTTTCAGATTCTTGGGGACTATATATAGCCCCAGCCTCCTTGAAATGAGGTGTTGTAGGAATTTCTTGAAGGATCTGCAAGATAGGAACTTCGACTGACTTGGTTGAGTCTATGAGATGGCTGCAGCCCTGAATTCCTGTAAACTCTTAGGACTGCTTTAGGTGGAGAAGCCAGGCAATTCCAGGACCCCCACCTCCAAGATAAGCTGGTACTTGATGAGATCCTGCTAACAGGGGCAATGGAAGAGCAGGCATCAACTTTCAGTGGGTAAAGTTGCCACAGGACCTCAACTTTTATAGCACTTCTGCACCTTTTCCATCAGAAAATAACTCACATTGAGTTTCAGACTGATCAGTGAAAGACTCCACTGGAACCAAGTGCTGAGCTGGATGAAAATGAGTGCTGGACAGGGCTGGAAGTCAGCTGTGTCATGTGAGTTATTCGGGTAACACCTGCAGAGAAACAGAGAGAAACAGGCTCCTTCATGGAGTGCTTCAGCCTCTCCTGCAATAGCTGTGCATGGAAAACAAAAGCAGCACCCTCCTGGGTCCACAGCTGATATAACCCACAAACAGGGGAGAGCTGAGTCAGCCTGGACACATAACTTTTACTATTTAGGGGAAATGAGTGGAGGTGAAAGGTAGGTGGATTGGTTCATCAGTGGCCTCTATAAAAATATTCATAGAATCATAGAATCATGGAATCATGGAATGGATTGGGTTGGAAGGGACCTTAAAGCTCATCTCATTCCATTCCCCTGCCATGGGCAGGGACATCTTCCACTAGACCAGGTTGTTCAGACCCTTGAACACCTCCAGGGATGAGGAGTCCACAACCTCTCTGGACATATTCTCCAGTACCACCTGCTGGGAGTAAAGAAAAACTTGTGTTGTGTTCAGGGTTTATCTCCTGTATGTATTATTTCCATCCTAATGTCAATCTCTACACATAAATAGCCATAAATATCTTCCCCATTGCCAAAGGAAACCAATTATTTTATGCTCTGCCTATGAATACCAAGACCCAAATCAGCCACAATTTTGCTCAGAAGTTTCCTTTGCTGACAATTTTTCTCACAGTGGAGCAAAGCCTCATTTTCTAAGAGAAAGAGGTTCTAAGACCCACAGCAATGAACTTGTGATGCTGGTCACTTGGGAATACTGTTTCAGACATCAGGACATCATATAATCTACCATGCAACTGTACATTAAACAAGTGGATACTGAATCTTCTCTGCTTCTAAGCCTAGTGGTGGACATGAAGGTAAAAAAGTCCCAGTGGGCAAGTGTTAAAAGGGAGTTGTAATTTTTGTTTCAGCTAATCACCATTTGCGTGTCTGAAAACAGAAGAAAGCACAAGGCAGAACAGAACAAAACACAGCATCCTTCTCCCTGCAATGCACATCTCTTCTCTGGGATTAAAATAGGGTTTGCATTTTAAATTTTCATTTACTAAACAGAAAAATATTTTACTAGGGTGGAATGGTATTAAGGAGAAATGATTCTTTGTGTGCCCTCAGGCCTGGTGAAGACAGGATTGGATTTGCTGTGTTAGGCTGGAATCTGGATTGATACACAGAGATGAGAAGGTGTTTAATAAAATTTACATTTCATTTTCTCACTTGACACCAGTCTCCTGTCACTCACCAAATGAAGGGAATACGGCAAATAACTTTTGTCAGCACCTAGACACAGAGAGACAGTCTGGGGAGGGAGAGCAAGGGTGGCATATTTTTAACATCACTCCCTTTGACAGCTGCAAGGCTTGGCACCAGCTTCATCTTTAATGTACTTTGGAACAGAGAGGTGCATCAGGAGAAAAGGCACGAATTAATCCAACCCACAGGTATGGAGAATGACCCATTGGGAAATGAAGGAGATGACCCCCACCCAAAGCAGCAGGGAATTTGGGGGGTGCCCTGTGCTCAGCTTGTGTGCAGCTCCTGTCTCTGACAAATTCAGGCTGACCTGGCTTGAGTCCATCCTTCCCAGAGCTGCTCCAGAGACCCTTTCCCTCTCCACTGTCTTGGCTGTGTCACTGCTTTCTGCTCTTCTTCCTTCCCAAAATTAAAGTCCATGGGTTTATTATTAAGCCCCTTCATCCCTGGTTTTTTTTTGCCACCTGACTCTGGGTTTCTAGTTGAAGACCAAAGGTCAGGGTCTCAGTCAGCACCCACATGCCACAGGTTTAACTGCACAAATCAAGAGGTTTTTCTGCAGGAGGATTGAGTATAAATATTCTCCTGCTCTTCCTTTGTTACCCTTTATCTGTTCAGCTGAATTTTAAGTCAGGTGCCTGAATCCCACAGGATTCCCACAGGACTTGGAAAGTGATGAAGAATGTGTGGTACATCTGGAAAGCAAGGTGAATAAGCATTGCTCTCTATTTGTTATGCAAAGGAAAAAAAAAAAAACAAACAAAAACAAAAACAAAAACAAAAACAAAACAAACCCAAACTGGAAATAGCAGGCAGAACACTTAAAATAAAAGCAGAATTTGCTTATCTTTCTTTTCTTTTTTTTTCTTTTCTTTTTTTTTCTTCTCTTTTTTTTTCTTCTCTTTTTTTTTCCTCTTTTTTCTTTTTTTTTTCTCTTCCCCACCGCCCCGCCCCCCCAGGATATAGATAATCCAGTTTAATATGATAATCCAGTTTAACATATTAGGGCTACAATTCTATAAAATGTTCAGTGAAACCAAGTCATTAGGAGCAACCAACAATCCCAGAAGAAGTCTCTTCTTGCTTAAAATAAAATCCAGGGAGGGCTAATTTAATATTTTCCTTTTTCTTATATTTTTCTTATATTTGTCCCCAGGTATCCAACATTGGCAGCCCTCAGGTCTAATACAATATGGAAACTGGTCAGAGGCTGACCTTGCCTATGTGCAGCCTTCTGCCATGGCCTTACTTCAAAACTATTTTTATTTTCCTCTTTATTAGTTCTTCCCCATTGTTTTTCTCCTCTTTGTGAAAGAAAAGAGGAAATAAAAGAAAAATAAAGCAAAAGGAGAGCATAAATACCTCCCCAAATGACCCTCCTCCAACAGACATTTCAACTTCCATTAAAAAATAAAACTTTCTCTGTGTCTTTTTATTTTCCTTTTTGGAGATCTCGCTAATGGCAGAGTCATTGTAGTTCACTTTTTGTTCTATGAAAACTGAGAGTTTTGAAAGGCTTTGATGAGGGAAGAGAAGGTTGTTGGCAGCTCCTTGGCAGCTCCAGCCCTGCACACAGAGGTTTGAGCCAGGGAAAAGAAGCTCTGGTACTTCTCAAAGGTTCTTCAAGGTTTGCCTCAGACTTCTTGGAGCTTCAGTGTCCCTCACTGCAGCCCTTCACATCTGGTATGGAAATCAGAGAAATCCCCCCTTGCTGGTGCGTTCCAGAATCCTGGAATCATCCTTTGGAATATCTGGTTTTTGCTGTTGCAGAAAAATGCTGCTCGACAAATTTTCACCCAGCATTTCCCACGTTTCAGTGGGTAGAAATCTGGAATTATTTCACATTCTGGCAAATGCATAATGAGTGCAAAAAATTATATCTAAAAACCTGAGGATCTGGAAAATCAATAAGTGTCCATAACCACCCTTGGAATGTTACATCATGCAGCTTCCTTGATCCACTGAAGGTTTCCTCTCATAGTTCCTACTCGAGTGAAAATATTTTTGAGTGCAATTCACTGTTAATAAGGTTATTCATTGCAGAGTCAGGAGCTCAGAGAAAAACCTTCTGACTGGACACTTGCCTCCTTTATTTGCCATTTATACCTCTCATACTATAGAAATAAATGTCATAATAAATGCCATAATAAATAGGGACTGGAAGTTATACCATATAGAGACGATCAAAAGCTTTATAATCTCATTGCTGTTATTTGGTTTTTCTTTATTTTTTTTTTTTAATTTTGTCTTAGGCACACAATTCCTTCAACCCAGAATGTAATTAATTTTACTACATCACCAGTTATCTCTGCTCCCTAACCAGGCTTGTCATTTTAATTTTTCACAGGCTTTCTTTTTCCTATCCATGTGCCTGTTCCTGTATCTTCGTGAAGTCTCATCAGCTCTGGCCCAAAGCCTTAGGCAAATTTGTCTGTAATGCACTCCTCTACTTCAGATATAAGAGGAAAAAATATCACCCCCACAAAATGTGGAGGAAAAGAAGAAAAAAAAGAAAGAAGAATAATTTTGACCACACATTGTCTAGCAATTCAGAAAAGACTGGAGAGCTCAGTTAAAAGTAAGGCATCCTTTCAGCTATATTCTTATTTATATCAATAAAGGAACTCAGAGGTATTGTAGATGGGATTACAGTAAAAGGCTACCAGGTGGAAATCCCAAATTCAGCAAACTTAATGAAATTTTTTGCCATTGGCTTCAGTAGAGCCCAACTTGTCAAATTTTACTGACATTTAACATGACTGTCCAGAAAGTCTTTGAGTCACAGAGGATGGATCTGCACAGGCAGATCCAGAGATTTTTTTATTAATTTTTCCTGCACTTTGAAGGCTTCCTTCATGTCCAGTGTGGGGAAGTCCCACTTTCTGAAGCCCAAGTAGATTTGCTGGAAATATTTTGTGTCCCTCACAGAGCTTGGTCTGAGGGTGGGCTGTGCTGGAGCTTGAATCTCTGCCACGATATCCCCACGGGCTCCTTCCAAAATCCAATCTGAAATCCTGCTTGCTGTCTCTTTATGTCCTCACAGAAGCTGGACTTTGACAGCAGCCGAGTGCCCTGAGCTGAGCCAGAGGGCCTGGATAAGGCCAGGTCTAGGAAGGCCCCACATCCCATGGGATATCAGGGATAACCCACGCACCACATGTGGCCACTTCACCTGCCTCCTTCCCATCATCCCTACCCTGGCCTCACCCTGGGTTTTGGAATGCAGAATGTCCCAAATTTACCCATAAAACACCTGTGCAAAGGTGGAAACAACTGCTGTCCTAATTACAGTGTAAGGATTCAGAAGAACTCGAAGCAAAGATTGAGCAGGATCACCAAAAGTACTGACCAAACTCAGCAATGACAACGAGAGCCCCTCAGGACAAGCTGGCATTCAAAACACTGGAAAATGAAGGGTTTGGATTGGGATATGAGACATTTCTTCTCTTTCTTTGCCTTGCCCAGGACATTCTGTAGCAGCTTGGGTGGGGCTGTTCGCAGAACCACAGAATGGGTTGGGTTTGAAGGGACCTTAAAGATTCCACCCCCTGCCATGCCAGGGACACTTTCCACTATCCCAGGCTGCTCCCAGCCCTGTCCAACCTGGCCTTGGACACTTCCAGGGATCCAGGGGCAGCCATAGCTTCTCATCTAATCACACAGTTCCTTTAAGAGTGAGCATTTTAACTCAGTCTCATGGAAAACATATATAGGAAACATTTAAAAATCAATCTGGATCTCCCTCTGCCACAAAGCAGAAGGATCACATTTCATCCAATTGCTGTTGCAGCCAGTCTAAACCAAATATTTTTAGGAAAATATATCATTTTATATTTAGACATTAAATAGCTTCAACCACTTCAACCACTACGTCTCATTCATAACTTTCTCTCTGATCACTACAATGCTGTATTTTTTCTTTTTCTTTTTTTTTTTTTTTTCCTTCTGATGCACAAGAGCCCCTAAATATGTAACTTATTCAGGATTTGCTGCATGTTTGCACCCATTTTTCACCATGTTTTTTTCACTTTCTCTCCACTTCTTTCCCATGTGCCACCACTCACTCAGTTGAAAATGCTGCAATTAAAGACTTTTAGCCCTGCTAATTCTATTAGAGATCTAGCTAGACAAGACATTACTTATTCTGCAAACAAAGTATGCATAAATTCTTTGGATTATGAACTAAAGGATTAATTTAAACCCTTAACTATTTCCAGTATATCTTTTCCCCCCACAATAATTATTTTTTGCATAGTATTTTCATATAACGAATTCAATTATATTTTCTGGCATTCTGACACGTGTAACTATATATTTTCTTTTATACTGGTTGGATGTGATGGAGTAATTTACTAGAAGTAGAAACACTGAAGGGAAATAGAATTCATGGAATGGAAGAATTGTATTTCTGTAGAGAGGGAAGGCTCTACTGCCACATGAAAGCATCTGAAACTGGGTATCAGCTGGGGAGAAAAAGAAGGATTTCCCAATAATTTCACCAGACACGGATGTCTTTGAAAGGTATAACTTTATAATAATAATAATAAAATAATTATTTATAATAATATTTTGGCCTCTTCAGGAAATCATGTAATAAATGGTTTTTCTACACCACAGAAGAGGTCAGAAAGGCTGATCCATTGCACTTAATAAGATCTTCATCCACACCTGTCTTGAACCAGAAAAACTCCTGTTCACTCAACAAGAAGCCCAGCTCAGTGTGCAGTCACTTTAACTTTGCCCCAAAATTATGATTATAAAGACAGCATAGTGTAGAAGCCAAAGATGGTGAATCTATTTTTATGCCCAGGAAACTGAGCAGCTCGATCAGAATCTGCACCTTAACTCCTTCAGCCTGAAGAGAACTGCTGCATAGTTTGCTTGAGGTTTTTCCAAATTTTGATTTCCAAAATCAGGGTTTCTCACCTTCTCTTCCACTGCTGATCCAGCCAGAAACCTCATCTTCCTGATTAAGTAGGTTTTTTTTCTGCAAAGAGTAGAAATTTTATCTGGAGCCACCAGGACACCTTGCAACCAACAATTTTATGGTACAGGGAAGGCATAATAAAGTTCCTCATCTTCCAGCTCAGTAAAGCAAAGCACAGAGGAATTCCCTGAGCAACGGAAGAATATCAGCATTATCACTATTATCATCCATAAAGAGTAGTGTTCATAACAAGTCAATGATTTAAAGGTGTCAGAAAACAATGCCGTGGTAAAGATTTACTCAGTAAAACACTTTAATCTAAAAAAAAGCAAAAAAAAAAAAAAAANATAAAAAATGTATTGGAGTAAAAAAAAAAAAAACCAGAAAAAAACCAAGCAAACAACAAATAAAAACAAACACAAAAAAATGAACAAAAAAAACAAAAGAAGAAAAAGAAAAAAAAAACAGGTTTAAGTAGAGCACTATGGAAGCACTTACTCAAGCCACAGTGAAAGTTGAATAAATGTAAAAAAAAGAAAAATACTTGTTACATACTAAGGTTCTTTGAATGAAACTAAAAGCATGGCTGGAAGAAATGGGGAAATTTATATATATTTACTTATATGCATGTTCAGAAATGCTGGAGACACTAAGACTACATCCATCGAAGTGTCAGAAACCCTGCTGGGTTGTGAGGCTGATCCCTGACTGCTTTTGAGTTCAATCTCAAAGCTGATCCCTTAAGCACTCCCCAAAACAACTCCAGGAGAGAGTTTTGGAGGAGTCAGGAGAGCTGTTCCCAAAGGGCAGTTTGGATGCAGCCAGCCCACTTTGGAATTTAAGGAAGGTCAGGATCAAGGACCCTCCCAGCTGGCTGCAGGCTCATGGGGCTGTGGTGCCCCATCCCAACACCTGTAGGGTTTTCTCTCACCACAGAGGCAGAAGGCTCAGCCCCACAGGGGTTCACCCCCTCCCATCACTGCTTCACCCCTCTGCTGCCACCATGGCCACGCACTCTCTGACATCATTCTGGTGCTGGGGGGTCCTCTTGGGCTTCTCTCTGTCCTGGCTGTACCCAGCTGAAGGTTGGGGCACTTCCCTCTGGCTGGAGCACCCCGGCACTGCTGGCTGCTGGAGCTCCACAGAGTCACCAGGAGATCTCCCTCCACCAGGAGATCTCCATCCACGGGGCTGTTGGTGACTGTCACTTTTCCTGGCTGAGGGAATGGTGTGTCTGTCCCCTGTCCTGTGCTGGACAGTGCTTGGCTTTCTTGCTGCCTTGGCTTCACAGGGCTGCAGGTTCAGCTCCTCTGCACATCCCACAGCAGCTCCCACTGCTCCACTTCCTTCCATGTCTGTGAAAACAAGACTTGTTTGTTTCTCACAATAATTACAAGACCCCCACCTTCATGTACATTATTCTTTATGCCTTTATTGTGTGTTAAAAACATCAATAAAATTTAATTTTTTTTCCCCTATTTTACATGGGCGGACAATGATAGGACAAGGGGGAAGAACAGGAAAGATTTTAAATTGAACAAGAAAGATTTATGTTAGAGATTAGGAAAAAAATTCTTCCCTGTGAGGGTGGTGAGCCTCTGGCACAGGTTGCCCAGGGAAGCTGTGGTTGTCCCATCCCTGGAAGTGTTGGATGGGGCTTGGAACAACCTGGGATAGTGGAAGGTGTCCCTACCCAGGGTGGGAGGAAGTGGGTGATTATTAAAGTCCCTTCCAACCCAAACCATTCTGTGATTCTATGATTAATTAAAAAGCTGTGACTGTTACAGAAATAGTTCCAGTGGCCATACATTTCAGTTTGACAGAAATAAATTGGCAAAGCCAAACAACCATTAGCTATTTCCACAAATAAATAAAAAGCAACAAATCCAGCTGGTTTGCACTTATTGACACACTAACAGCTGCTAGAGCATCTCCAACATTTAGAAATTTTTTAAAGAAATGTTTAATAATCGATTGTATAGAATACAATTTCTTGGTAAGTTATGTATTGCTAAGACTGATAATATTTTAATACTACACACCCATAAAATGCATCATCCCTTCCTGAAACAGGCTGTAACTTAGGGTAGAACTTTGTATTTCCAACATTTCAATCCTAGTCAAGGCAGAGCCTGTAACCTGCAATGCTGTTTTTAAAAAATGACAGAAAAAATGCAGGAAAAGGTAAATATATGCCATACATTTTTCATGTGGAAATGTTTACATCCTTAAACAAAGGTTGTCAAATGGTTGTCAATAACAGAGGCAGGGTCACTTGTAGGAACATAGCAGATAATTTCTGAGCTGACAGAGTGTTCCATGATTGGCAGCCTAATTTGTAGCTTCATGTGGATGCCAAAAACATTTATAATTTTCTTGTAATCCTCTCCCTCCCAAAAAAAAA
>VWZP01009168.1:2024920-2123122 GCA_013396995.1 Dicaeum eximium
CAGCCATCAGCCTACACCCAAACCTTTAATATCCATTCCAAATCCAGAACTAGTCCTGGTCAATATGTCATGTGTTAGGGGACAAAATGAGATTTTTTAGTCCATTTATCAGCACACATTGTAGATCCTTAGCACAAATAAGGCCAGAAAATGTGTTATTACCACCTCTGATGTTTTAGGTTTGTCCTTTCAGTTTAACCCTTAAAAGCCTGTGACATTCAGCCTCATGGCTGCTTGGACCTTTTGCTCAGATTCATTCTCTTCTGCATTTCCTGTAATTCATTAATTGGAACAATATTTGCTGAATCATAGAATATCTCAAATTGGAAGGGACCCATCAAGGGTCATTGAGGACTACCCCTGCTTCTCACAAAAACACCTAAAATGAAATCATGTTTCAGGAAGGTCATCCAGACACTCCTTGTCCGACCTGAACTCTGACAGCCCTGGCAATGACTTCATGCTTGTGCTCATTTTTTTCTCTTAAAGGGTGTTGCTGGTTTTTTTCCATTTGTACACTCATAAATTTAAATTTCAGGGTTGCACCTCTTGTAAATACACCAGAAAGTTGTTACCAAAATTTCAGCAGTCAGACATACTATTATGTTTAGCTCTTTTCCTTTTTAAGCTGGCTTTAGCTTTAGGTAGTTGGCTGATTTAAGGTACAAATTACATACATCACCAGGTTCAATTTTCATCTTTAGACACATAAACAAGATAATAAGGTCATGATCTCCTATACCAAAGCTTCATGTTAGTTCTGGAGATTTACTGACTCTCTCATCTTCAAAGGTGCCATTATCAACGGTGGAAATAAGGTTTTTCAAGCAAGTTTGAATCAATGGAGGAGGCTACAAGCTTTCTGGATAGAAGCAGTTTCAAGGATGAAGTACACCCTTGAGATTCCTGCTTTTTAAACATTAAATACAAACTATTCAATATCATGAAAGCATATGATTAATTGGATTAAGTGCCAGCTAACGGAGCTCAGGCAGAAATTATATATGGGAAATAATTCTCAGGGATGTGTGGCAGTACCAGACATTGCCAATGAAATAGAAAATATTCAGTGTTTCCACTGGTGATTTGGAATTTAAACCGAAATTGATTCTGACGAAATTTTGTAAAACAAGGGGAAAATGGCAAACTGGTAGAAAGGAGGGAGATGGAGCTGCTCTGAGCAAGCCAGGAGCCAGAAGGGGAGACCCAATTTACAGATCAGGATAAGATTTTCAGGAACACACAGTGATTTCTAGCTGAAGGTGTCCAAGGAGTTCAGAATAAGAATCAGTCAGGTACCATTCTGAAAAGGTTCAGGGAAAGGACAGAAAACTGAAGCTTGGGAATGTAAATTGTAGGAGGATACAAGCTCTCTGTTGAACCACCAGAATAAATTGCAAAGAGCAAAAAGAAACAATATGTTCTTCCACCTCCAGGTGTGTTCTGCTAACAATGCCTTAGTCTATAAAAAGTTCTTCAGTTCAAGAGAGAGATAATTAGGAGAAGCTAAGGAGATTTTTCTTGTTAGACCAAGGTTAGGCAAGGCAATATCTTGATCCCTTCTCTGTGCTGTACTGCATAACTGTGCATATTGCTTTCTCCCTCATCTTCATCCCCAGCTGCTCCTTTTGGTACAATATCCTGGACTTTGCACTCTAGAAGCACCCACCAATGAGAAAATCTCTGTTTTGCAAGCCTTACTGTGGTGATTAATAATAAAGGCCCTGAACACTTAATTGTGTTAGAAAAGTGGTATTTCTTATGAGGGGAAGAGCTACAAAGCAGAAACTAAACAAAAAGAGTGCAGCTTTGATTTCTTCTCTCTCTCTCCAAAACCAACAGTACTTTAAATAGAGGGGAATCAAACATTAGACGTTTCCAAGTCATATGTATTAAATTCACTTAAGATATTGTTATCCTTGTTTAGATTTGAACATATTGGGGAATCTTTTTGTCTTGCAACTATTCCTAAAAGACTCTAAGTGGCTGAATTGCCTTTTTCTGACAAAAAAAAAAAAATTCTTCCCATGAATTATTTACACGACGGCTCCAATCAACACTGTACCTGTCAGCCTCCCCAGCCAAAATGAAAGTTCACTATGTAAAGGTGCCAAGGGAGAGTGGCAGCCTCCCACTGCGAGTTTATAGACAGAACTAAGTCAGCACGCATTATGTGTCAGAGCCGACATCAGACAGAATCAGATCCTTTGATCTCAGACCTCCACAGGAAGCTTAGATCTCAGACAAATTAGATAAAAAATGAATTTATAGCAGATATGTGTCCTAAGGCACACAGCTGAATGCTGTGTTTTGGAAGAGTATGGCAAATATCAAAACACATAAACTGCAGAATTTCCTCTCTCCTTCTCCCTCTCCCTCTGCTTTTGTGATAGACACTAATTAAAAGGAGATAAAACTCCAGCTCGCCTCTTCCTGCCTCTTATGTAATCCACAGGCTTTGGCAAGAAGGAGGAAAAAGAAATTCCCAAAACAGAGCAAACTGGGGGTTCAGCAGGGTTACCCGAATGCCCTTAGATCTGTGCTGTTGGCAGGTGAGAAGGTGAGATTAAAAAAAAAAAAAATTAAAAAAAATAAAAGTAAAAAATAAAATTAAAAAAAAAAAAGCCCTCAACTCCTGTAAGAACATTTCACACTTGCAGAAAGGGAAGCCAGTGCTTTGTGCTGCCAGCCACATGCCCCCGGGGCTGTCTGCTTTTCTGTGACCTCAGAAGGAGCCGGGTTTGATCAGAAGATGATGAAAGGACAAGTCTGGAGGAGGTGTTCAGGAAAGGGTTGTTTGTGGCAGGACCCTGGGGAGCAAAGAGGGACAAGGCTGGGGTGGGTGGCAGTGGAGCAGCTTTGGGCTGCTGGGTTGGACTCACAGCCACCGTGCAAATGAGCCCTGGGTGGGTTTTTTACCTCCAGTGTAACTCAGTGCAGTCCTCCACAGCCTGCAAACCTGCCCAGAGCTTTTGATCCCCCTCCAGCACCTGGAGATTTGGGCAGGGAAGAGCCGTGCTCCTCCAGGCATGTGGGGACACCAGGAGTATTGGGCCCTACTCCAAAACCTGTGGGAGAAATCATGGGCTCATTGAATCACAGAACGTCCTGAACTGTGCGGAGAGAACCCAAAAGGATCAGTGGAATCCAGGCCCTGTCCCTGCACAGGACACCCCAAAACCACAGCATGAGCATAAGGGGGATTGTGCTGCTGGCTTCAGTGTAGCTGGGAATTCGCTCCATCTGTATGAAAGGAGATGAAATGACAAATAGAAAAAAAAAAACAGGGAGGGGAAGGAGGAGACAATAAAGAGACCTTTTGAGAATGTGCCATGGATCCTATACAAACCTATAGAATCGCAGAATCATTGAGGTTGAAAAAACCTTTTAGATCATTGTGTCCAAGCACCAAGGCAGCACCACTGTATTCACCATTAAACCTCTCCCCAGCTGCCACTTCCCACACATTTTTTGATCACTGCAGTGATGGTGACTCCATCACTTCACAGGGAACACCTGAACATGTTAAAAGGCATAAACTGACTCTTTTGGTGTCCAACCATTTATGAACTGCAGTCTCACCTCCTGCTACAGACACTCCACTTTTATTTGGTCCTTGATTGTAGCAAGGCTTGGTGGGAGCTGCAGGAGGCTGTGCTTGTTCAGGGGGTCTCTTGGTGCTGTCCCGTGGTAGATGAGGCTGTTCAGTCCTTGTTTCTGCAATGAAACACACAGTCACATCACCCTCAGCACATCCTCTGCTCAGCAGAAATTAACAGCTCAAGCAAAAATTGAACATACTGTTGAATATAGAATAGAATATTGCTTGTATGTGAATATACTACCAAATGCTGTGTCCACACACCTTTGAGCACTTGCAGGGATGGTGACTCCATCACTGCCCTGGGCAGCCTGTTCCAGTGCTTTGCAATCCTTTCCAAGAAGAAACTTGTTGCAATATCTGTCTGGACTCAGACACCTTTTATAGGCATTAAACCATATAACCTGGAAATATCACAGAATCATAGAATATTCCTTGTTGGAAGGGATCTATTGTTGCTGGAGTCCCAGCGGGGGTGAATCAGCATTTTTTGACTCTAATATCAGAAGGTTTATATTATTTATTAAAATGACTCCATTTTTCAGAAGGATTTGGGCTATTTCTGCCCAGGTACAGAGCTGGCATCTTGCTTCTTTCAGCTCCATACCAAAAGTGCAAGAATGCTTACAAATTCCATTGATAACAATTTTTCACATCATTGGCTGACAGAGAGAAGAGAGAGAAAAGCTCCCACATCCCCCATGTGGGAGACAGGGCAGCCAGATACCCATGTCCTTGAAACACACACACAAAGATTTGTTTTTACAGAAATCTGTGCTTACAAGTGAGCTTTTCCATGGAAGGAAAAACTCAGCAAGTTTGCATCCAAGAAACTTATAAAATGTNACTCCATCACTGCCCTGGGCAGCCTGTTCCAGTGCTTTGCAATCCTTTCCAAGAAGAAACTTGTTGCAATATCTGTCTGGACTCAGACACCTTTTATAGGCATTAAACCATATAACCTGGAAATATCACAGAATCATAGAATATTCCTTGTTGGAAGGGATCTATTGTTGCTGGAGTCCCAGCGGGGGTGAATCAGCATTTTTTGACTCTAATATCAGAAGGTTTATATTATTTATTAAAATGACTCCATTTTTCAGAAGGATTTGGGCTATTTCTGCCCAGGTACAGAGCTGGCATCTTGCTTCTTTCAGCTCCATACCAAAAGTGCAAGAATGCTTACAAATTCCATTGATAACAATTTTTCACATCATTGGCTGACAGAGAGAAGAGAGAGAAAAGCTCCCACATCCCCCATGTGGGAGACAGGGCAGCCAGATACCCATGTCCTTGAAACACACACACAAAGATTTGTTTTTACAGAAATCTGTGCTTACAAGTGAGCTTTTCCATGGAAGGAAAAACTCAGCAAGTTTGCATCCAAGAAACTTATAAAATGTCCAGGTGACAGGGACCCACATTGACTAATGAAGCCCAACTCTTGTCTCTGCACAAACTACAAACTATACCCTAATTACTGAACATCCCAGAGCTTTTTTTGAGTTCTCTTGTCTGAAACCCATTGTGGCCACTCTGGGGATTTGTTAAATAAAACAAGGAGCCTGCAAGTATGGATTTCTGTGGATGTTTCCAACTTACTGTGGCTTTTGCTCTTCCTGAACCAGCAGAATGAAAGAGCAATGATGAATGCAGAGGCTGCTGAGCCCAGTATGACAACGAGGATCATGCTGGCCCTGGATCTCACAGGCACAGGGAAGGTGGCAAATGGCTGGGACAGCACAGTGAACTTTGCCCCTGAGAATTTAAAACAGTCAGTTTATTACAAAGGCAAGGACAGCAATTTCACAGCTGAAACACCACCCTATAGCTTTTTAACAGGGATGCTACTGTTAAAGATGCATTTAGGGACAAACCCTAAATCCATCTATCTCCAGACAGATCCAACATTAAGGGACAATATTTATTTAGGACTGAGTACCAGGACAACCCAGATGTGTAAGAATATTTCTACAAGGTAAGTTTCAAGCTTTCAGTTCTTCCTGAAACATAAACAGCTTATTTGCATTCAAAAATACTTAATATTTATTCTATTAATTTGTCTAACTGACACAAACCCCAGAAAATGCATTCACAATGCATCTGCTTCTGAGGCCAGACAGATCAGGCCCCTACAGAAAACATGCACATATTCTGCAACAGAAACTGGTTGTGATAAGACAGCTCTTAATACTGATTTTTTTTTTTTTTACAGGCTATACCTGAATCATATCAATAGAAGTCAAGGGGAACCCAGAAACATTCAGCAGCATGAAGATTAAATCCATGATGCAGAAAACTCACAGTGAACTTGTTAATATCTTCCACCATGTTGATAATGAGTGTTATAAATAAAAAATGTCAGTGTCCCTGCTGTTATATAGTAAATATTTAGTCTCTTGAAAGACAGGAGCTCTGGGTAATGCTCTGCACCCAGAGATTCTAAAGTTTTCTGTAAAAGGCAGGATGAAGCCAGGCACTGCTCATAGTTTCTGTGTTCAAGAGTTCATTGGGTCTCAGATCTGACTTGCAAGGACTGCAAGAGGATTAGTACTGCCCTTTTGAAAGAGAGAGAGGTTTTCATTCCCTAAATTATTTCCAAAACAAGTTCTGAATGCAGATGTGCTGGCCAAGGATAGAAGTTTAGGAAAACTGGCCCTGGTGCTCTCTGTAGACCACCTTGAAGGATGTGGATTAGCACAGCAACTCATTATCTGTCTTATTACCTGAGTCATTATTGGTCCTAACCCCACAGTTCTAAACATTTTGATGGATGGATATTTCTCTTACTTGAGTTCTGCTTATAATAAAAATCTAAAAGCCTTTTTTTTTTCACCAATTCATTAAAAAAAAAAAAATCAGAAATGCTGTCAGATGGAGGCTTGGAGACCGGGGTCAGTAGCTGTAAGTACTTTTAGCAGAAATTAATTAGATTTGTGTCAGTATTGTCCACCTGAACGAGGCTGAGCTGCATCAGAACAAGGTGGGAGCATGTTCCAATTGGGAGAAATCTGCCTGCAGGTACAAACACATGTGAACTTCAGCTGAGGGAAGAAATCTCTCAGGCATCAAGGAGTCTGCACAGACAGGTGTTTAAAGGTGCTTTGTACTACTCTAAGAGTTAGTGAGTGCTGTTGGTTTAAATGGAAAGTGGATGTACCAAACCCATGGGGATTCATATCAGGGAAGGGAATATTACTGTGAAACAAGGAGCAGGATGATGCAGTGGGGCTGTGAATAGCCTGCTCTCCCCAGGAACTACCACTAAACATTTGGGATTATTGCATTCGACATCAGCTGCACCTCCTGAGCTGTCTCTAAACAGTGAATTATGCCAGGGTAGGTGCATAGAGCAACTGGTTCATGAAGATGTATCATAAACATCTACTATTTGATTGTTTCATTTCGGTTTGTTTATCTCAAATGACAAAAGTAAATCTCTTCAGTAAGAATCTGGAAGTGTAAAAACCTTCATGCTATCTCCAGCATGGCCCCCAATTACAAGGAGCAAAAGGGATTGTGCCTTTGGTGTGTACTTTTGTAATGCACATTAAAGGTGTGGAATAATCTGATTTACACAGGTGATACCTCCACATGTGGATGAGCTGCCTGTACACATTGGTACCTCTAAACATCCTCCATGGGGAGGAATGGTTTTAGGCTGAAAGAGGGGAGATTTAAATTAGATATTAAGCACTGGCACATGTTGCCCAGAGAAGCTGTGGCTGCCCCATCCCTGGAAGTGTTGAAGGTTAGGGTGGATGGAGCTCTGAGCATCCTGTTCTACTGAAAGGTGTCGCTTCCCAACACAGGAGAGTTGGAACTTGATGATCTTGAAGATCCCTTCCAATCCAAATCATTCTGTGATTCCATTATTAATTCTTAGCATCTCTCTGACTGGCTAAATATTTCAGAAAAGGGATCTCTGTTTGACCTTTGCTCGGGAAAAAGGTTTTTGGATTTCCCTGAAAAAGGTTTCTAAACACATTTCATGGAGCTGTGCTTCCAGCCTAAAGAATCAGAAACTGTGAGGTGCTGACTTTCCATCTGCTCTCACTGATTAGAAGGTAGTGGGAGCTGCATGTGTTAGGCAGATCAAAACACACAAAAATCCCCCTCTTAAAAAGCCCACCTCTGAGTGCTCCCTGCACCCCAATTCTCCCTTTGCCAAGCCATGGGAAGCACTGGGTTTGGGTGAGCCACTTGTGGCAGCCTAAATGTTTGCAAACTCTTTTTTTTTTTCTTTCTTTTTTTTTTTCTTTTTTTTTTTTTTTTTTTTCTCTCAGATTTTTTCGTTACCCACTTCCACTTGGTCACTTCACCAGTACTTGTTCCCTCTGTTTTTTTCTGGATGAGGCAAGACATGAGAGAGAGATATAGACAGATAATATACCTATATCATCTAAAATGGTATTTATTTAGAGAGATATCCATGCATATATATCTATATATAGAGATGGATGGATGGATGGATGGATGGATGGATGGATGGATGGATGGATGGATGGATGGATGGAAGCAATACCATAATAGAGACTTTACACACGGTCTTACAACATCTATATCTAAATATGTCCCTGGACTGCGTGCCAGACCTGTTTCTGCTTCTCCATAGACTTGCCACAGCAGTCATCCTGAGACAAGAAACCCACACTTTGACCCCTCTGTACCTTTAGAAACAGATTTAGAGATAATTTCAGGCCCCCAAACAGTTGCAGAGGTGCTTCTCTTTTGCAGACATCTGGAGGATTTTCCAAGGCACACTTCACAGGGTGCTTTGTCCCCAGTGTCCCTCTCAGCTGGCATTTCCAAAGAGGCATAAGCACACCTGTCTCCTCTTTACTGAGCTGCTCAGGGGCCTCTGAAGGTGCCAAAATCATCTCCATAAGCTCTCAGGAGATCCCTGGCAGAGCCCAGTCCTGGAGTCACACTCTGAATGTGCAGAACCACCTATAAAGGTGACCAGGTGCAGGCAAACAGCCAGGAAAAGGCACTATGAAAATAGCCAGAGGCACAGATGGAAAATTTTTGAGTATAAACAGGGGAAAAAAGAGGGAATGAGTGGTTGTAATTTATAGGAAAAAGTTTGCTCTGGCAACTTAACTGATTTTAAGTATCTGATTTCTTGGGATGCATTCTAGGGAATCCAGGGAAAAAGAGGCACCTTTTTTCTGACAATACTTCTCTGTATTTATTCATTAGATTTGAGGGATCTTGCATGAATAGCACAGGAATCACCCAGCTCTCCCTGCTGCCTGGGGAATGCCAACTTGGATGTGGAACAGAACTCAGGCTATTTAGAGGTTTGGCATCACTCCACCCATTCAAACAAAGTTTAACTGTTTGTTTGGGTTTTTTTATAAATTCAGGCCACCTGTAGGGCTTTGATTTTACCAAATCAAAGGATACACAGAACAGAGGGTTTACCTGGAGGTGATGTGACTGTGAACTCAAGTCTCCAGTTGGTTCCTGAGCTGGAGACAGCCAGATCAGAAAAGCTTGCACATCCCTCTATGACCTGCACTTGGGTGAGCCCTGGAGAGTCAGAAAAAATCATATTGCAATTAACAGCAACCAGGTAAGTGCCACTTAAGGACCTCAGGGAGTCCTGATGACTTTAAGGGACTTAAGAAAGCCTAAATTCATTATCCATCTTAATCATGAACATTGTGTCTAACTCCAGAAAACTTCAATCAGAGATACTCAGCAAACAAATCCCTGAGGGATTGGAGGGCTTCAGCTTCTAAATATTTATTCTTTGAACTCACTGTGAAATGTCATTTTCTGTGTGTTATGGGGGTGTAATGTGAATGCAGCTGTTAAAGGGATCAAACAAAGGTAACAGGAGTTACAGAGATGCACTAGAAAGTTCCAAATGCCCATTTTTAAATTAAACTCATGTCTTGTATGACTAAGTACTTCACCAAAGTTAGGAGAGTGATACTGAGAGACTGCCCTAAGGGGTGGTCTCAAGGAGTCAACCACTGTAACTGAGGGACAAGCAGACTCTTCAATTCTTCTCTGATTTGTAGGTGCTTCACCTTATCTTTGGGGCATATTCCCTCCTGTCCTATTGTTAAATCTCTTGGAATTTTTCTCCAGCTCTGTCAGTTGCTTTGAAAGGTGTTTGGCCATGGAAAATGTCTGTGGTGACTGCCCTGAGATAGTACAGGAGAAACCTGTCAGGGAAAACCTCCATGGGGAGCATTACAATGAAACCCAGGAAACAGAATTTCTCCATCACGTTACCTCTTGTTGTGATCTCTCAGGGGATCCATCCTGACCCAACATTTACCCTTGCCATGATTGTTATTTCTGTAGGCTCTTTTTAAAAGTAGTAATTTACTTTGCAACTGGATCCCATTTTATCGTGTGTATCTTTGAGCGCCAGCCAAGGCCTGGCCTCTGAGTGATGCTGCCCAGGTCTGGTGTGCATTCAGACACTTGGGGTGAAAAGGGTGAAATCCTAAAGGCTGACAAATTTCCAAATGTTGGTTCAGGTGGGGGTGAGATGCCAGAACTTCCTCAGGATGCTGGACCTGCTCCAGTGATCACAAACAAGAGACTTTTGCCTGCTGAAAGACAACATCTCATAACTATTTGCTTTATGAAGCAGGTGGTTTGGCATTTTACTGCAGTTAAGCAGCACAGGTGAAGGTATGTAAAGCTGAATGTGGGCAGGACATTTCTACCCTGCCATTCTCATGTTCAGGATATTGAACAATGTGGTGAATTAGCAAATGCTGAACTACGGCCAGAAACTGCCCAAGACAAGGTCTTAGGAAAAACCATGACACATATTGATTATTTTGCAACATCAGTGATGAAGTTGCTCCTCTCTGTGACTCTGGTACTATTTAATTTGTTAATATCCCAGTTACTTTTGACTACATATATAGGGTTTTTTTCTATTTCTGTATAGTATCCAGCACACCAAACTACCAATTTAATTAAGAGTCTCCAGGATCAGCTGTGATATATAAACAATCAGTGATTTATACTGTAAATAGATTTGATGGAGATGTGGGAATGTAGATTTCTTTTATTGCTCCAGCCTAATCCTGGTTCATCCCTCTACCACTCGTATGATCCTCCTTATGACAGTGTCTGCACAGACCACCAAGATTTCCTCATACTCACTGTAATACAGATTTTAACAGAGGGCCTTGTCAGCTGTGTTCAAGTACTTTATAATTGCCATTTCTGTGTGTGATGGAGCCTGGAATGCTGTACTGTACTTCTCAACAGAGACTAGCTCAGCTTTCAGGCACATATGCTTCAAAGCTCCGGATCCTACGGATATATATGGGAGTCTTCCCAAAGATCTCTCAGGCAAGCTGGTATTTAACGTAGAAGCACAGCTAATTTGGAGCTAAACTGCCTTCCACGAGGCACTTTGGCTGCTGTCAGATGAAGCAGCCTCAGTGTGCTAGACGGGACCCATTTCCATTAAATGCTGCTTTCATGTGCTTCAAAAGACGAGTGCAATAAGGCTGTTTGTCAAAGGAAAAACTGCAGCAAACTATTACATGCAGAACATCTGTACTGTGCAGCTCTTCCTTTGCTGGAGTTTATTGACTATTAATTTGATGCATGTATCTTTTAGAGAATGTGAAGTGTCTTTCTCTTCAGTGACTTTCTTTCTTTCTTTCTTTCTTTCTTTCTTTCTTTCTTTCTTTCTTTCTTTCTTTCTTTCTTTTTCTTTTTCTCTTTCTTTCTCTTTCTTTCTTTCTTTCTTTCTTTCTTTCTTTCTTTCTTTCTTTCTTTCTTTCTTTCTTTCTTTTTCTTTCTTTCTTTCTTTTCCTTCCACACTTCCTTCCTTCCACACTTCCTTCCTTCCTTCCTTCCGCACTTCCTTCCTTCCTTCCTTCCTTCCTTCCGCGCTTCCACACTTCCTTCTGTCCTTCCTTCCTTCCCTCTTTCCTTCCTCCCACCATCAATCAGTACCTGATCCAATAACCTGTGGCTAATCTAAACCCAAGGAGTTTAGGAACATGCCCTGAAAAAGGCATGAAAAGCAGCAGAAAACACCAAAGTATTTTTCTAACCTGTAGTCCTGGAACTATCTTGGGGTAGGAAAGATTTCTAATTAACAGAAACAGGGACTGAAAGCGTGAGAAGCTGTGATCTACAGCATAAATGCTACTTACCTTCTCTAAATGTCATCTTTTCAACTCAAAAATAACATACAAATGGCTTTACTGTGAACAAAATACTTTCTCTGCAATAAGGAACCTCACTTTTCATTGTGTGCACTTCTTACTTATATTTAAATATTTTAGCAATTAAACTAATAAATTTATAATAATTATAATTTCCAACTTCTAGTCTAGCAGCATATGACCACCCATACGTCTTTGGTTCAGCACTCTACTTAAACAAGGTTCTATATCTAAGCATATTCACACAATTTTGAGGGAAATCCTCACAGGTTTGGGATTTTCACGACTTTTCATGAGTCTTCCACGAGTTCATGTGTTTTGATAAATGAGGACCAGAAGAGAAACATTTAGATCCCCCACAAAAAAAAAAAAAAAACACTTTCACATTATAATATGTTAATGATCATCTCTAGGCAGTTGTTTCTGTCTGTACTTGGCCAGATCCTTTGCTGGGATAAAAAGGTTGTCGTGGACCCTAAAGAAATTACCCCAGTTAACATAAATTGAAAAGCAATTGGTAGGATTTCTAATTCTTTCCTTTTTTCCTTTTTTGACCCCAGATATGTCTTTTCAAGACAAACTATAGGATATGCTTCCTTTAAGCTACCAGAGCACAAAAATACTTTGTAAAAGCTTTTTTTTTTTCCCTGTAGCATATGACTGGGCAGTTCACCAAACTCCTACTGCAACCTTCTGTTTTCAGCCCAAAGACAGGTTTTCAACTGCAGTATTTCTCAGGGAGAACTCCTAAATTTATCACCATCATTTTGCACAGCTGCTTTGCCACATCCAAACCTTTCAGCACAGCCTCAGAGGAGTCCTTGAGATGAGCTGATACAACCCAGGGTTCTGAAGGAGGCCCCAGTTTGTCAATTCTTTCACCCTGGGAGGAAAAACAGAAGAATTAAGATCTTATCTCCTCAGCAAGAGCTAAGAAAGCTTTGGTGGTTTTAACAACTGTAATATTTTTTAATATATATGCCCCCTGTCTGAGGGCAGTTTGAATTTATGTGTCACAAATGTTACAAATGTCACAAAGTTCACCATAGATGAGGTGAACTCAAGATGAGGCCACATCACAGAGGGGGTCAGGTTGGAAGGGACCAAGGGGCTCCTCTGGTGCCACCTCCCTGTTCAGGCAGGGCCATCCCAGAGCACAGGGCACAGGATTGTGTCCAGACAGTTCTGGAATATCCCCAGTGAGGAGACTCCACAGCCTCTCTGGACAATCTGTTCAGTGCTGGTCACTGCACAGGAAAGAAGTTCTGCCTCCTGTGCAGGTGGAACTTGCTGGGCTCAGTCCCTGCCCTTGCTGGGCCCTGGAGCAGAGCCTGGCTCTGTGCCAAAAATCTCAAATGTAAAAAAGTCTCAACTGCCAAAATAGTACTGAATTAATAAAAGTCTCCATCCACAGGGAGGCAAATTCTACCTTTCTGTCCAGGAAAATTATTTTTGGCTGTACAGGAAGCTCCTTCTCGATTTCTCCATCTGAGGGCTGCACCTGAACAGAGATGCTGTAGGGTCTCCTGTATAAGCATGTTTCTGAATGTTGTCTGCTTCCATTTCTTTCACATGAAAAGGGATCAGAAAGGAAAAAAAAATCGAAAATCAGAAATAAAGTTCTAGATGTTATTTTCTGTTCCTATTTCTACCTACTAATTTACCATATCATAACCCTTTAATTCCTTGGGTGAGATCAGCATGCATGGAAGTAAGAAAGAGTTCTCACTTCCAAGCAGAAAGCAGAACCAAAATATGAAAAAATCCTTTTGTTTCAATCCCCAGTTTACAGATGGAAAAGTGAAAAATTAACCAAGTAATTTATGTCCCTGGTATCATGTTGGAAGTATGTGGCAGAGACAGGGATTTCATGGATTCATGAACCCAATGCCTCAGCCCCAAAGCCACCATTGCAGTGCACTGAGCAGTGAAGCCTGCAAGCATTCCCTGTCCAGCAGAAAAATTTCCACTGAAAATCTTTGGGCTCCTCTAAGGGCAAAGTCTTGGATCCTCTACACAAGCACAGCACTTACAGGCCTTTACTGCATTTCTTTTTCCTGCCATCACCTTCCTGATCTGCAAAGTCTGCAGACTGAAATAAAGCAGTTACAGACACCCCTTGAAAGACATTGGTTTTTCCAAGCCTGAAATTTAAATTAGAACATCCCAGGAGAGCGCTTTTGCATTTGAATAAAGAATCAACACTTCATTCTGAGCCTGGATTATTTAATTCCCTCTCCCAGTGCTTTGTGCCATTTAGTATCTCATATATATATATAATTTATATATATATAAAATGCTCCAATCTGCAATTGCAATGAAGTGGCTGGGGGTTTGGTATTGTCTTGAAATGAAAAAGAAAAGCTATTCATTGATCTCTAGTGTTTGCTTAAAGGTGTTTACAAACACAAGATATATGGAGCTTAATTTTCATTTGCTTTTAACTCTTTTTTTCTAGTTTGGGTGATGGTTGTGGATGTTTTTCAGAGTATTACTGTGTATTACAAATGAAAAACGGTTCATACTGAGATGATGGGAAATACTGGTCTGAACTAAAGCTGCTGGAAAGATCAGCTAAGGTTTTAAGGATATGTGCAGACCCAAAAGGTAGCTCAAGGATTGAAGTTTTAGTCCTTTTCTTGGTTCTTTATCTTGTTTTTTTTTTGGTGGGAAAGTCTCAAAGGGGGTGTAAGGTTTGAAATTCATGTCAGGGGGATCAATAAGGTGCTGTTATCCACCTTCTTCCAAAAATGTGCATTCAACTGTATGACCAAAACTTATTGCAGGAACAACACACCAAATCATTCCTGTTTTCAAGCTAAAGAGCTGCAGCTTTCTGTGAGCTCCCTGCCTCCAGCTGAGCAGAGAGAGGTTTAGGTGAGTCTTGCCATAGTTTCTGTAAAGCCCTAATTATTTTTTTCTCTCCCCAGCTTCTTTAACAAATAAGAAAAATGCCCTGAATTCACACCCCAGTCTCTACATGCTAAAACTGTGCTCATCTAGTGAATAGAGGAGGGCTGCTGCAAAATGTGGATCTAGGTGAGTAGAATAATAAAATCATAGAATCATAGAATCATAGAATCATAGAATCATAGAATCATAGAATCATAGAATCATAGAAAATTTGGGTTGGAAGGGACCTTAAAGATTATCCACTCCCCCCCCCTGCCATGGGCAGGGACACCTTCCACTATCCCAGGTTGTTCCAAGCCCTACCCAATCTGACCTGAGACACTTCCAGGGATGGGGCAGCCACAGCTCCTCTGGGCAATCCTCTCAGTAAAAAATTTCTTGTTAATATCTAATCTAAATGTCTCCTCTTTTAATTTAGAACCATCCCCCTTGTTCTTTCACTCTCTGGTGAAATAATGGTGAAGAAAACAGGACGAAGCAAAACTAGCCATGGAAAGTGGAAGTGGAAGTAAAATGGAAGCGTAAAAATGAATGTGGGTAATTTGAACTTGGTTAGCACAGCATGGAATGTGATGTTTATATCCCACATGGTCCAACCTGACTCGTGCTGTGAGGGAGCCCCTGCTTTAGGGCACAACTCTGCACACAGCAAGTTATATTCCTTAACATTATGTCACTGTGGAGGAGGAGAAAGGAGCATCCTTCTGCTCCCCTGCTGGTTCATGCTGGAAGGAAAATAGGCCTTTCCTGGCACAGCTTTGCCCTAGGGAGGTGGAGGTAGCCCAGCAGGGACCAGAGCAGGACCTGCCTTTGCCTCCATCCCATGGCCATGAAGGATGTGCTGTTTGCCACTGCCCTGGAGCCTCGTGCTGGGCAGGAGCAGGCTGGTTTGTAATTCCCTGCTCTGTGCCCTGCAGCTCTTCTAGATGTGGGCACAGCAGGCTGGGGATGCCTCAGTCAGCAGGGACACCAGGGATCCCTGATCCTGTCACCACCAGTGCCTACACGTGTCTGCTGAACAGGCTGAGGCTCCACAGGAGAGCAGGTGCCTGTCCTTTGGCAGCAGGGAAGTTTGAGGGAATAGAAACCAGAGGGTCTGCTGCAGTTATTATGGATTAATTGAGAAACTTGGTGGAGAGATTTGGGGCAGAGGAAATGAAATATCCCTGAAATCAAGGAGAAGTTGTCATTTTATTTACAATTGCAATAATAGCTATAATCATAGACTATAAAATCACAGAATGATTTGGGTTGGAAGGGACCTTGAGGATCATCTTGTTCCAACCCCCTGCCATGGGCAGGGACACCCTCCATCATCCCAAGTTACTCCAAGCCTCGTCCAACCTGGGCTTGAACACTTCCAGGAATGGGCCAGCCACAGCTTCTCTGGGCACCCTGTGCCAGGGCCTCACCACCCTCACAGGGAGGAATTTCTTCCTGATATCTAATCTAATGTAATATAGTAATATCATTACTAATATAGTTATGTCATCATAATAATGTCTACAACAATAATAGTAGTGGGAAGAAGAACAAGAACAACAAGAACAAGAACAAGAACAAATACTATTATCAATTGACTTCAAGGGGAAGGAGATCAGGATGAGAGCCTGGGTCAAGGGTCCATTAAAGTTGATGTGTCTGCTAGAAAACTAAATGATGCCAAAAACAAGCCTTGGCACTGAACCTGATCGCCTCTACCGTTAAACTCTCAGTCCCTCTTAAGCTGTGGTTCAGGTCTAATGGCAAAAACCAGAACAACTCCCAAATGGTCTGGGAGCTAATACAGTCAGAAAATATTTTCACTTCGAAGTTTCGATGAGGCCACGCTGAAATATGTCAGCTGGCCTTGGTGCCAAAGAACAGCCCCTGGCATATTTAATTTCCTAATAGACATTGAAATTAATTGAACAGTTGTCTGGTATGTCTGCAATGTGTTGTAAAATCAATATATCCTTGGAAGGGGAAGGAAACTGGGAAGAATTTAGGGAATAATATGACTAAATTAATCATGATCCAGCCAAAGAGACATTTTTCTTTGTTTTTGAGAAGGTGGGGATTGCTGGTGACTTCAAGGGATTCAAGAAAGGGAAGTGCAGCAAGGGCAGGCCACAGGCAAGCTGAGGACTTGTGGCAGGCAAAGTAGGTACAGGTTCACGGGAAGGATTGTGAGGAATTCAGCATCTTTGGGTGAGAATGGGTTCCGAAGTCATGGGATGATGAAATAAGCCAGACCTCTGCCCTCTCAGGTGCACTGCTGGAGCTTTGTCACCCCCTGCAGATCTTGTCACTAATTAATACAGGTGGGGAAGAGTGACGTGAGCGTCAGAAGACAATGAGGAGTCTGAGGTCATTCCTATTTTAAGCAAAAAAAAAAATATTTGAAGGATGACTTTTATTTCCACCAATTCCCATATTTTCCCATATTATAGAAAGAAATCAAAGAGAATCATGGAGCCCAGCTCCTGGCTCGGCACAGGACAGACCCAACAATCCCATCCTGTGCCTGAGAGCATTGTTCAAGTGCTTGTGAACTCTGCCAGGTTTGGTGCTGTGACCACTGCCCTGGGGAGCCTGTTCAGTGCCCAGACACCCTCTGGGTAAAGAAACTTTTCCTCACATCCAACCTAGACATCCCATGACACATTTTCATGTCATTCCCTCAGGTCCTGTCACTGGTCATCACAGAGCAGAGATCAGTGCAGGCCCTCTTCTTCCCCTCATGGGAAAGTTGTAACTGCAACGAGGTCTCCCTCAGTCTCCTCTTCTCCAGGCTGAGCAAACCAAGTGACATCAGCCTCTCCTCCTATGCCTTCCCCTCTAGGCCCTTCTTTCATTAGAACAATGAAGCTGATGAAGGGTTTAGATGTGGGATCACCAGAAGCCTTTAGAAGGGGAGGGACAAAGCAGATGCATCAGATAGGAGAGAAACATCCTCCAGATTCATTAGCGGCTTCCATTAATAGCTGTAGATCAGTGGAAATGCCCCTATTTACAAAGCCAGCGGCAAGGAGCTAAGCCAGGCCTCCTCCATAACACACTCCCCAAGTTTACTGTCAGAGAAATGTCTTTTATTAAATGTAAGCAGCATCCCGCCGGAGGTCAGAGCTTTGCCGTGCTGCGTATCCCAAGGTAATACCACTTTAAGCTCCACATAAACTCTTAAACAGTTCCTATCCTAAAACCAGACCGTAGGTGGTACAGTTTTTTACGATATGTTATAATAGTGCAATAAATCTGTTAGCTTAAAATCGAATCTCCGTGGCCTTTTAGAGAAATCATCATTAAATGCAAGGCCCTGTTAATGATGCCATCCCAGTGAAATTGTTTAATCTGCTAGGGGGGTGGAAGGTCACCAAATGAATTTTTTATAATACATCAACTTGACACGCAATAGGGAAAACTGTAATAGATAAAAGCAAAGGAAAAGGGCACTGTCTTCTTCTGATAGG
This sequence comes from Dicaeum eximium, assembly GCA_013396995.1. Lineage (NCBI taxonomy): Eukaryota > Metazoa > Chordata > Aves > Passeriformes > Dicaeidae > Dicaeum > Dicaeum eximium. Next base: position 2,043,049 of record VWZP01009168.1, read on the forward strand.
TCAATAGCAGCCAAGAGAGTCACTCATCCACTTTTCCTTCACTACCGTGCTCCTTTTCCATTTAATATGGACACCCAATTAATACCTCAGCACCATAGACAACCTCATTTTAGGTGAATTATAGCAATTTCTTCCCCCTTCTCCGAAATGAAAGTGATCACAATACATCATAGCATTGTGCGAATTAACGTTAATTGATTCGAGTTACCAAGCATTGATGGGCCACTTCTATAATCTGGTCCTTATTGGGAGCTGGAAGGGATGGAGGGAAGATTAGATTGCATCCCCCGTTGCTTTGACGACGGCGGTCACCTGATGGCTTGTTAGACAGTTGTAGGCTTCTATTGCCGGCCCCAGTGGGGTCGTCAGTAAACTGGAGTGATGTCCAAACATCATTACACGCTGCTCCGATATTAAAGCAAAGGGATTAGCACCTTATTGCAGGCAACCTGTATTTGTCATTGTGCTGTCGTTATCCAATTTCCAGATGATAATGTGACTGTGGCCTGCGGGCACGAGGTCCTACAGCCAAACCAAGGTGCCTGTGTATGTATACATATATATTTTTTTTAAATTTTTTTTAATACATATATATGTATGCACACACACTCATATACATATATACACACGCACACTACCCCACAAACACCCAGCACCCCAAGCCATTTAACCCTTTGCTCACCATATTCCTGCTAACAGAGCATGTGGAAGAATTTTTCCCCCCTTTCCCAAGAGCGCGATGCGACAGCAGAGCGGGCTGGCCTGGGAGCTGACACGGCCATCACTCACCCGAATGTCACAGCAGACAAGCTCTGCTGATAGAGGTGACACCACTCACATGTTAAATAAGGCGGAGTGGGGACAGGATTGGTCCCTTGGAGACGTGGCCAGCAGCTCCTCTCTGCTGGTGCCTGTGTCGTGTAAATCATCGCTTATGTCGCAGGTCCCCTTAGTTGTTGGGAGGGAAAATAAATTCATTTGTGACACGAGCAAGGCAGGTTTTGTTTGACAGCACTGGGGTACCAGTGCTGGGATCAGATCTCTTTACAGTGCTTGAGAATCATGGCAGGGGCACTGCTGGATCTCCTGCATGTATCTGAACAAGGTTAACTTCTGAGGAAACACTCCAATAAGGAATAGCTTCTCTTGAGCTGATCCTCTTATTTTTGAACTGAGATATATTCACATAAACCCTTCAGTTTCAAAGACCAGCACTGGTGTGGGGGATATGAGGCAATTTATCCCTCCTTCTTCCCGTAGATGCAAAGTCCTGTGCTTCTTTTCCCAAATCTCCCCTACCCTCTCCACCTTCCTCTTCCTCTGCTTTCTCCTGCTCTCCTTTCACCTCTCCTACCTCTTGCTCCTCTCCTGCAGAAGACCCAGCTGAGTTTTGGAAGGCCATTGTCAGAGCAAGCAATCAGATCTACATGGGAATGACAAATTCTTGGATACATTTACCACGTACACTAGATACTAACAGAAATTTAGTTTAAAATTTAAGGCTTAGAGGTGAAAAGTATCTTGGTGATAGACCCTCTAACCCCTACCCTGTCAGCAGGGTTCCTGCCCAGGAGAGCAGTGGTGAAAAACTATTATATTTATCTACTATTATTGGAGAGGGAATGTGAAGATCCATGGAAGGCAGTTTGAAGATTTTTTTTTGAAAACTTGCAAGGGAAATGCTGGCTTCACACAATGCTCATATACAAAGGGCTGCTTTTGGTATCTTCCCCTTCAAAACCAAACAATCTTATGGACAGAAATAATATTTTGTGCTTTTTTGGAACAGTCTGAATGAAAAACATTTCTGCTTAAGCTGCAATTCAATTACTGTATTGACCATAGACTCAGGTAAAAAGATACCTCCTTAGTTTTCCTTCCTTTTTTTAAATATGAAGGAAAAAAAAAAAAGCTAAAACTGTAGACCTGGGGCCTAATCTCCACATAATTAAAGACTTTTTGTAGCATCATAATCTCTGGTGTGACTGCGCCTTCCTCACATTGACAATTCAGTTTTGATGCCCAATTTCAATTATACCAGAAGCAAAAAATTAGTAACAGACTAAAATTTCACCATTGATCAGACATATAAATATTCTATTGACACAGAATCCCTTCATATAAACTCTTTTTACATCCATTGTCACCACCTTCACTGTGGGAAGATGTCTGAGTCTCTAAATTCCCAATGGAGAACCTCTTCTGGCCCATGCCACAACTACTAAGTTTCCCACTAGGAAAAGAATTATGAATTGACAACAAAAATTTCATCCTGATTCCAAAAGTACAACTTTTGATCAGGCAGTTTTATTTGACATAACACTTTTTTTTCAAGTTTTAACCCCCACTTCATACTCATTGCATTTCATATCCCATCACTCCCATAAAGAGCCCATTGCAGAATCAGAATTTCCTCTGACAGAAGACACCCTAGGTTTTTCATGTGGACTTTGCCACCATTTTACTAGACTGTAAAAGAGATGTTGACCACCTTAACTATCCCCAAACTATTAAATAAATAAATAAATAAAAATTAATGATATAATTTTGGCCATGTGGAGGAAAAATTATTGAAATAGTATTGAATGGAAATGTGAAATGCTCTCTTTCCAGTTTTATTGCAAGGCTCTTCGAGTTTATTTTTGGAGGAGGAACCTACTTCTATTTCTAAATTCAAATTTACCTCTCGATGCCTTATACACTTTTGTTCCTGTGCTGTCATTGTCCATTCCTATCAGGAGATTCCTCACTGGTATTTACTCTTGCACCATATTTCCACAGATAGAATGATATCTTCCAGATTTGCTTTGCCAGGTTAAACAAACTCTTTTCTAAATGGTTTTATGTTCTATTCCTTACTTAAACTGTTTCCATGATCATCTTAGACGTAATTCCTTTTACTTACTTGAACTGAATTTGTTCTTTTTTGTGCATTAGCTGTGAGTGAGGGGCACATTTGACATAAGAATATGCCCTCTATGCTGAATCTAACCTAAATCTAGCCCTGTGCATATCTAACCTAAAATTAAATAAGTCTAAATTAAAGGAGATGTTAAGCTTAGTTAAGTTCCTGAGTATCACCACTTCCACACCTTCACTTGAGGAGTGTAGCAGATAAAATTTTGAAATAACCTCAAGGTCTACAATATCTGCAGCTCTTGACATAGAGATTTTTAGCATCCTGCCTTTGCCTGCTCACTGGAGGAAAAACTTGTATACTTATGCAGGAAAAAAGTTGTCATGTCTTTTTTTATAAAACCCAGTGCAATTCCACACAGCAGCCTGCCTGAAACCTGCACAAAAGTCACCAAATCCAAGAACTTTGGGATTAGGAGGAGTCAGAATTCATCTAGTTTGAGCTCCAGCCCTGCTGCCTGCATATGTGCAGTGTGACACAGAGAATTAGTTGTAATATCTCATTTAGTGCTCTGCATGGGAATTGCTGTTGGAACGAGCCACCCTTTGATAATTTGCTTCCCTTTTATTCCTTGCTGTGAGCCTCAAACTTCCTGCACAAGCACCATTTTTCACCAGCTACCTCAAACATAACTCTCAAGAAAAAAAAAATTCAGTTTGTACCCAGTTAAAGGCCGATCAAGAAGGAGCAAAGCACCCTGCAGTAGTGTGGGGATAGGGACTAAATGGCTTCTGCACAACTGTCCAGAATTACATTCCTGATTTTGTATAAAGGCTCCTGCATAAAGACACACAATACATTAAACATTGTGCTTCTTGTCCTTTCATATTTACATTGATAGTTGGAAGATTTTGCAAAACAGGGATTTCTATCTGTAAATATATCACAGTATCTATTATACACAGGTATTTTACTGGAAGATAAACTATGTGATGGACATCTCTGACTCTCCAGCTGTGCAAGACTACAGCAGGCACAGCAATCACCTCTGTCTTCTCTTGACAAATTAATGAGCCATGCTTGAAGTGACCCTAACAAAGGAGCTAAATTAAAATCGTGTATAAAAGCACTTCAAATCATAACAGACAAGCCATATTTTTTAAAGGTTTGGCAGTGTGATATAAAGACCTACTGGCTAATATCTTATCACAGCAGGGCTTCCAAGGCTCCCCTTCAGCCTCACTGTCCTGGGCTGCAAATGAACAGCCAGTCTGTCCTGATTAAAGATCTTTTTGTAGTTGCTGTTGTGTCATAAAACCATAAAATCATTAAGGTTGGGAAACACCTCTCAGATTATTTAGTCCAGCCACTAACCCAGCACCACTGTGTTCACCTCCAAACCGTGTCCCCAAATGTCCCATTCATTCACCTGCCTCTTGAACACTTCCAAGGGGGGTGACTCCACCACTGCTCTGGGCAGCCTGTCCCAATGCCTAACCGCTCTTTCAGGGAAAGATTTTTTTCCCTAATACCCAACATAAACCCCCCTGGTGCAACTAGAGGCTGTTTTCTTTTATCCTGTTGCTTGTTCTCTGGGAGGAGAGACCGACCCTCCCCTGGCTCCTACCCCCTTTCAGAGAGTCATTGAGAGTGACAGTGATGCAAGACAATTCACTGGTCTGAAAGCCCAAGGAGATGAGCCTGGCAGGAGTGCAGGTATTCCTGATGGTCCAATTGGGTTTTGCACGACTCAGGTGTGAAAATATTCCTCTTTTCCTTCCACAGAAAAATACACTGGAATACTTTGTCTGATTTCTAATCCCAGCCCCATTATCTATGACTGTGCCAGCATGTGCTGCTTAAATGGAGACGGATAGACAGTGGGGACAGTACATGTCCCAACAGGAAAACCCTGATTTCATTTCACAGGTTATCTGTGGCTTTATTGCATCAGAAATGTCAGCCATGAGTAATTCCAGAAAAGCTATGACTGATGGGGAACAATAAATAACAGTGCAGAGGAGCCTGAGCAGCTGAGGGTGGGCGAGTTCTGAGCCAGCCCTATGATCTGGTGATGTGAGTGTTCTCTTCAATAAAGATCCCAGGTCTTCCCATAATTGGGACAGTGAATTCAAGGCTTTAGGCAAGAACTGCTCCTGTGTCTGTAGCAAAACAGCCTCCATCCTAGGGAACTCTCTTGATCCTTGATGCTTGGAATATTTTCACAGAATGTGCATAGACAGGAAGACAAAACACAGCTGGGAGAGTAGTCCCAGTGTGGAGATGTCATTTCTGCCTGAAGAAAAGCAGCCTCCAGGTTTCCTTGCTTACACACAGAAGATGGTTCTTTCCTCCTTTAAATGGTCTCTTGGAATCCTGTCTTGGGATCATGTAAATTATGGAATGCTTTGGGCTGGAAGGGATCTTAAAGATCATCCAGTTCCACCTCCTGCCATGGGTAGGGACACCTTCCACTGTCAGAGGTTGCTCCAAGCCCCATCCAGCCTGGTCTTGGACACTTCCAGGGATTCAGGGGCAGCCACAGCTTCTCTGGGCAACCTGTGCCAGGGCCTCACCACCTGCTGTAAAATTTCCCACACCATTTTTCTGCTGTCCCATTTTGCAGTGTCCTTCAGTGTAACACAAACAGCACCACTCACAACAGTGAGGTTGGTTCTGCTGATCCAAATGCAGTATATCTTCAGAATTAGCCCTGATTGAAGATTTGATCTTGCACTTAATAATTCCTCATTGGGCTTAATGCAACACCACAAAAAAACCCAACAAAACCCCAAAATGAAAGCACAAAAGCAAAGCAAAGCAAAGCAAAGCAAAGCAAAGCAAAGCAAAACAAAACAAAACAAAACAAAACAAAACAAAACAAAACAAAACCACCCAAAAGAAAACAAAAATAAAATCCTGCTCCCCATCAAAAAAACCCCAAACAAACAAAAAAATCCCACCTACAGTTGAAACCAACAAACCAAAAACAAAACAACAAGACAAAAGAAAGATTCCTACAGTCACAGACCATTGTCCTCCTTGTGGCTGCTTCTCCACCACAGACCACAGAGTGTCTACTAGAAAAGTTGAGCATGTGAACAGCAGTTTGTATCACTGGCAGACATCAGGATGGTCCATGGGTCAGCAGGTAATGGGAGAGGATGTGGTATTAATTTCAGAGGGTAAGTCTTAGACAAATCCAATTTCTTTCTTGCATAGATGGAATATATGGAATATACTTATGCTTGGATAAGCCTCAGTGGTGCACAACATCAAAAAATAACATTATGCAATATCAAGGGAGTACACAATGAGGTTGCCAAACATCAAATCCTATGTCCCCTATTAAAAACAGATGGGATATTACCTTTTTCATATTACCCATATGCTTTTAATACAGTTTCAGAATCTGATGCTGAAATACACTGTTGTCTGCTCCCATCCCAGCCCTGCTCTTCACAGCCTCCTCTGCAGATAAGGGCTGTGCAAAGAGTGTCTGTAAGAGGCTGAAAAGAGCAAGACAGGGACAGAGGAAGGAGGGAGAGAAAGGGTTGTTTGTTGCACTGGAGGAGAGGGGGAAAAAAAGACCTTCAAAAAGTGAGTCTTGGTATTGAATATCAATAAAATTTAGTATGTACAAAACTGACCAAGAACTCTGTAACTGGCAGAGCTCAAAAGGGAGCTCCAGTGGGAAATTATTGTAAAGCAAAGGAGTATCCTGTGTTGTTCTGTCAAAATGAGATGCAGGTCTGCTGCTGTATCTGAATGGAGATAGAAATATAAAGGCACTACTGATAAAATGTATGGAAGGTTTTGTGGGCTGATAAATTACCAACAGAAAAGTCAAACATGGGGGCCCAGATCATGTGGGATGAAGGATCTATGCAGAGGGAACTGGGTTCTGGAAAGTCAGAACTGAAAAGGAGTTAAAAAATACAGTGAGCAAACAGAAGATCATGAGCTCTCCTGTATCTGTGGAAGAATGGACTAATGGAATAATCTCAATTGTGCCAGTAGAAAATGGGATTTGATACCACTTCTGCATTTGGCACCAATTCCATACCACCACAGAATACCAGGTTGGGAGGGAATTCAGTGATACTGTGGTCCAACCTTTCTTGGAAAAATCATGGTCTAGTCAAGGTGGCCCAGCACCCTGTCCAGCTGAATCTTAAAGATGTCCAAAGTTGGGGAATCCACCAAGAGGGAAACCTTAACTTTCAGTCATGCACACTTCCAAACAGATTCAGAAAACAGAGATAGAGAAAGAAACACTCACCAGAACTCAAACTTTTTGATTTTTTTCCAAAGCAGACAGTGAGTTAATTTGATTACTTTAAAGGTATCTGGAAGAGGAGGAGGAGGAAGAGTCAATTCCCAGAAAGCTACTGATGTAAAAGTGGAGGAAAGAACCAGATGCTCTCATGGGAACCTGGAGGTAGAGGCTGACAAGAGGAGATGGACAAGAATTTGTGACAGAAAGAACAGGAATAGAACCCAACATCTAGGCACATGTTCAGGTAGTGTTGGATGTGTCCAGCTCTTGTATCATCAAGATCAGATGGATTTCTAGAATTTTAGGTAAAAAGAAACTTCAACACTAAGGCATCAAAGTGTAGTGGTTTGTGTCCTGCAGGATATTGAAGTAAAAGATTAAACAGATTTTTGTGGCCTTAAATTTTAAAAGTATATTAATAAATGTTTAGATCTTCAAGGCAGTTAAGGCAACAACCTATCTTCAATAATGCATCCCTGCTGCCATGTCAATGAATAAACCTTCATAGATTTAATTGTTTAGAATTTAAGAGCTATGATAGCTTAACCCAATTCTTTATGGTTTCAAGGCAGACTTTCAGGAACTCTGTTCCTCATTTAAGGCACACTGACATCCCTGCATTCCAGAGATTGATGAGCACCAACAGAAAAACACAGTAATTGATACTTGGGAATCCATCTAGTGCTTGGGCGTAGCTCTGACCTCACAGAATCATGGAATGCTGTGGGTTCCAAGGGACCTTAAAGGTGATCCTGTTCCACTCCCTGCCATGGGCAAGGATACCTTCCAAAAGACCAGGTTGCTCCAAGCCTTGTCCAACCCATCCTTGGACACTTCCAGGGATGGGGCAGCCACAGCTTCTCAGGGCAAGTCATGGAAACTTTACAACATGTTTCAGCATGGTTAGTCGTGTTTCAGTCGATGGAGAACTTGTTCAATAAGTACATCAAGTGGATAAATTGCCTCACTACACTTAAATCAGTACCTGGTGATGATACAGCTGCTACTTACCTACTGTTACCTTCTCCTGGGGACAGCAAAGCAGACTGAGTCACCATTAAGGTGTCAACTGGCAAACCGAGGCCGCTCTGAAGGTCTCCAGTCTGATGAGTGTTGATAATTGTTCTGGCCAAACTCTTTAGGCTGTCGCTTGTCAACTCATTTATTGGATGACCCGGCAGATCCCCAAGCTCGATGATCAGCACTCTGGAGGCACCAGCCCCACCAGGTGGATGCAGAGCCCGGGTGCTCCCTGCTGGTGTCCCCTCTTCCTGTGGGCCCCATCTGCTCTGGAAGGCTGTGCAAAAGGCCATGTTGGGGCAGTGATATCTCTTCTTGCTGGCATTGGCTGAGATTAACTGCAAAGTGCTTTCACTTCCCAGCACATTGTAGACTACTCTGACTTGGTCATGACCAATGTTCAAGAAATCAGCCAATCCACGTATTATGGTTGCCTCACCCTCTTCCCCCTCAGCCTCAGTTACAGTGAAAGCCACAAGAAGGGAAAGGCCAGCAACTATTTCCACAGGTTCCTTCTCATGGAGGAGAACATAGAGAAGGTTGTCCTCAAAGCTGAAGTAATTGGCTCCTGCCCCTGCATCCAGTGAAAAAGAAGATGGGGTTGGAGAGACATAATTGCCTTGGATAAAAACACGAAGGCTGAGTGGCTCAGTGAAGAATATAGCCAGGGGCAGCCTGGTTGTGTTTTGGCCACTGAGAAGGTGGAGTCTGAAAGCCAGAGGTGCCATGTCTGGGAAGCAAACCGTGGTGAGTGTGGTGGAGGGCAGAACAGAGAAGAAAGCAGAACCGTGCTCTGCAGGGTAACACAAAGAATGTGAGGCCTCATCAGTGAAGGTGTCCATAAAGCTGCCAGTCATTGTAACCACGGGGAACAGCCTCTGGCTGTCCACACTGGAATCCAAGTTTTCCAAGATGACAAGTGCATGATCTGTCTGTTTGCAGAAGTAGCCTTGTACTGAGGGCTTGAAGAGGCATTTACTGTCATCTCTGTAAATTCCTGGAAGAGAATAAAGGGAGGCGGAGAAAAAAAATTAATTGTTTCAGACATCATCTCATTTTTTTTTAAATTTGCTCCTTATTTTCCCATTCCAAATTTAAAGTAACTTTGTCAGTGTTAAAATTTTACATAGTTTTAAGAGAAGCCTGGACACTGAGGGATATTAAATAGGTAGAAACTGCATCTACCTCTAGATGTCCTGGAGTTGAAAATTGTTGAGAACTGAAAACAAATAACAGAGAAGCATCACAAACACCTACCTTGTTCTTTCTACATACCAAATTACAGAACCATTGAAAGAGCATGCATGCAAGACAGACTTTTTGTCTGACTCAGCACTTCATCCCCAAGTCCTTGTGCCTTTCACATTTTTCCTGGTCCCAAGCCTGTAGCAGGTGATGAATCAGGGCATGACTGCAATTCTTTGCAAAGATAATTTAACCCTACAAAATGCTGTCTCATCCCACTCACAGAGACTGCATTTCAAACAGAAAACATTAGAAAAGACCAGAACATCATTAATCTACTCCAGTGATGAACCACCTCATCAAGTGAGAAGCTGGAAGAAACCATCAGATCCAGATACCTACAAATATAGGAGACTCTCACATGTGTTCCAAATGTCCAAACCCCCACTGCAGTCAGTTGAGATCTGGAATTTCAACTTTTTGCTCACAGGCAGGTGTCTAGATTTGTTTGGGATGTCTTGAGGTACCTGAGACATGTGGCACAGGGTCTGTAGAAGACATATGCCCTACAAGGACACCCCACAGCACCAGAAGTTACACTAAACACACATTTTTGTAACTGAAACACTCCCAATTCCCCAGCCATCTATACAAAGCAGTGTAAAACCAATGAAATTCACCCTAAAATCCTTCTGTTTAGTCATCTGGATTGCATTTGACAATCCTATAATTTTATTGACCAGAGGTGGGATCCTGTCACTTAAACACAAGTGCAGAGTGTCACCTGGACTTCTTTTGGTAGCAGCAACACCTGTAGGTGTAACACACAATGAATGGGAGTGAGACACATAAGATGACACTTTGTTCTTTCACTGAATGTAACAGGGGTGAAGATAATTACACATATCTCAGGATTTCCCACTAAATCCCCTCCCAAATGCCTCTGCAGACAAGTCAAGAGGATCCTTTTATGGAAGGCTCTAGACAGAAGAGATGTAATCCACACAGTCTTCTGAGTTAGAATCATAGACTCACAGAACAGTTTGGGTTGAAAGGTTGGACCTTAAATATCATCTAGTTCCACCCCTCCTGCTAAGGACCACCTCCCACTGGACCAGGTTGCTCAGATCCCCATCCTACCTGTCCCTGAACACTTCCAGGGATGGGGAATCCACAGCTTCTCTGGGCAACCAATGCCTCAGCATCCTCAAGGTAAAGAATTTCTTTGCAATACCAAATTTAACCCTACCCCCGTTAGTTTGACGCCATTCCCTCTTGTGCTTTCATTCCACACCTTTGTCAAAAGTCCTGAAAGCTGCTATAAGTTTACAGTGTGCTCCATCTGACTAAATACAGGTCTCTACTTTAAGATGAGAGAAATTGTGCCTCAGGCTGTAACGATGAGATCACCACTGATTATAGAGAGAGAATAAAAGTAAATGAGTTCAGTTACAGGCACCAAAAACATAAACATTTCTGCCTCAAGCATCTTAGAAAAAGATGTATGTTTCTGTTTCTCCTTCTCCTCTTCACAATAGAATCAAAGGAGGAATTTGCTGCTGTAGTCATCTAGAATTCTCCTTCCCTCACCTAGCCTGCTCCTTCCTTAGTCAGCTGTGACCACAAACGTGTTGGGCAAAGCATGGCCAATGCCCAAACTAACTCTGTGTTCCTCATTCAGCACCTGGGGACATTTTTATTCACATAAAAAATAAGGGACAGCAACATCCTTGAGAGTCACAAACTTCTGGATGAATAAGAGGACATTAAGGCAAAAGGATGACCCTTATCAAGGACACATTATGTGAAAATTTCTGCTAGATAAAAGTAGCAGACTCCTAAAAAAGAAATGAGAAGTGTTGGATGGGGCTCTGAGCAGTGTGGTGTGGTGGAAGATGTCCCTGCCCATGGGAGGAGTGTTGGAACTGGATGACCTTTAAGGTCGCTTCCAACCCGAGCCATTCTACGATTCCATTAAATAATTCTGGGCTCTGCCTTTAGTTACATCAAAGCCTGGATCCTGTGGGTTCTCACCTACTCTGTATTTCCAGGGGAATCATCACGTGCAGCCCGTGGTCTGTGAACATTCCCCAGGATGAGCTCTCCCTCTGCACGTCACTGAGGGAAGCAGTGGAATTTCATAAATGTGGAGCTCTGCTCAGGGAGGATGTCCAAGTGAAATGGGATCTGTACAAACCCCCCCTATTTTTAGACACCACCTCACAAATTTGCTTCCCTTTTCTTGCTTTTCCCTGATTTTTTTTTTTTTTTTCTTTTCAGTGTAAGCATTTTGCTGTAGTATTTTGCTGTCAGTTTGTGCTGGAGGCAAAAAGAGAGCGAGGGACAACTCTGTTCAGAACAGAAGTGGAAATGCTGCGCTCAGAGACATCGGAATTGTCCCGGAATTGTGCCGCCAGCACCCTGCCCACAAAGGCTGACACATCTCATCCACGGCTCTCCTGGAAACACCCCATCTCCCCCTGGTGACATTTCTCATGTCTACAAATGGGATTTGGTGATATTTCATGATTTCTCAGAGTTTTCCCTAGCCCTGCCCGCCTTGCAAAGGGGGCTGGCTTGGTTTCCTGCACACACTCACACCCATGCACACACACACATCATTGCTTGGCTTGTTCCAAATGGCCTTATCTGCCAGTCACAATTTCTGCAGCCTGCAATTTCGATCACTTTTAAATGAAACCCATGCTGGCCTTAGTAATCATAATGTCATTTACAATTTACCACAAAACACGTTTATTCGGTTAGTAGCACATCGGAGAAAGAGAACTCCATATGAACTCGCCACTGAAGCCCTAATCTGATTATTTCCTCATGAAAATCCAAGCAGGGGTGCTTGTAAGAGGGGTCTGAGAGGAGAAGAAAAAAGTGAGTCCTGGCCACAGCTGACTCTGATAATCAATGAGAACAGATAAGTGACGCGGCGTGTCGCAGCCAGCAGCTAATCTGCCCCAGGGCTTTCCTCTAAAAAAGGCCAGAGTGGACAGGACTTAATAAATACTGAGTGACCACTGAATATTGAGCTGACATGTGCTATTTACATTGGTGATGAACAATAGCAGTGATAAATTCCATAAGCATCCCCGCGCAATGGGTGAAATTGGATTACACAGGTTCTATTTGTATGTGCTTGCACACACACACGTGTGTGAGAGGGAGGAAAAAACAGGGGAAAAAGCCAACCTTGGAAATGTGTGCGAAAAATGGAGAAAATGCTCACATATTGTTGAACTTCACGCTGGGATCTTGTGTACCCAGGCAGAGGAACGGGGCACTTTGTGTGCTTAGGGCTCATGAATTCACCTGTTTGTCCTGCTCCACACAAGAAGAGAGAGAAATGACACGTGGAATGTGTGTGTCTTCACCCTCTGCAGATAATTCCTCCACCTCAGCGAGCAGACTTTGCTTCCTGCAGGTTCCACCCATCATCAAGGCAAATTTATTATTTATTTATTTACATACATAAAACCACCAGCACATACATCTAGATGAGATTTTAGCACTCAGGTTGCTTCTAGGGCTCCTGACAAATATTAACTTTGTGTCAATATTTGTCCTTCCTGTTGTGAAATGAGGATTTTCCACCTCATTTCACATTTGAAAAGAATAATGTGCCGAGGGGGCCCTCTTTGCTTAGGGAAAAAACCTCCACCACTACCACCATCACCACATCATATCCTTTATTTAGAAAAATGGAGAGAGGTGGAAGGAGAGAGGAGCATTTTTATAAATAGATGTTTTGACTTAAAGGCACATAGAGTCCTTTACAAGTCTCTTGCCTTTTCCCTTGTTCCCCAATGCCAAATAAATAAAATAAAATAAATTCTACATTTAAAATTGAATGAAATACATCAACATTAATGATTTTCCCCTTCAGGTTAACATCACCATTTGCTTCAATAATTTTTACCCATTTCGTGATAGATTCCACAATTCATGGTACAAGGAGAAATAGAGTCTCTTTCTGACAAAAACAAAAGACAATGTCAGTTTTTTATCAAAATAAAATAAATCTCCCACAATTTTCTTTCCATCTGACTGGATTTGCCTGTCAGTTATTTCTAATTTAACTACAATTATAGCTACAAAAATATAAAAGCAAGGAGGGGAGGAAGGGGGAGGGGAGAGATAAATGGGACACTGTTTAGAAATTGGGATTCATTGGCCTTGGGCTAGCCAGCACATATCTTTGCTGAGAGGAAAATATTCATCAGCATTAACTGTTCCTTTTGACCTGCTGACATTCAAATGGGAAATAAATGGGGAAAAAAAAAGGGCCCAGGAATAGCACCTTGGAAATCCAGAAAAAGGTAAATTATTCTGAGTTCAGTTGCAGAGGAAGGTACAAATGTTTTTCATGTGTTTGTAGTTTTTCATGTGTTTTCATATGCTGGTTTTGGTTCAGGCAGAGTTAATTTTCTTCGCAGTTGCTGTTTTGGGCTGTGTTTTGGATTTGTGCTGAAAACACAGAGGTGTTAATAGCACAGAGATGTTTTCATTATTGCTGAGTGGGGCTTGCACAGAGTCGAGGAATTTTCTGCTCCTCACCCCACCAGTGAATGGGCTGGGGGATCTGGGAGGGGACACAGCCAGGACAGCTGACCCCAGGTGACCCAAGATGTTGGGTTTTTTTTTTATCCCAACAAGAGTGGGAACCCAACCCCCTGGGCCCTTTGGAGGGGGTTCCCACTGCTGAGTTCTTTTCCAAGGATGAAGAACGTGCAGGACTCTCTCTTGGTCTTCAGATTTTCATTTATTCTTATCTAAAGTTCAGCACCGTCTGCACACCAGACTCGGCATGTGAGAATCAAGGGACAAAATGGACCCCAAACACCCTAACCAAGGCCTTTTGAAGCTGTTTAACCCAATTATGTTCTAACACCTACTTTGTTTCTACTTTTCTACCAATAACTTCTACTACTCTAAACAAGTAACTTCCACACTACTGCTTTCTTTAACCTGTAACTTTGTGCCACCAGTGCTACAGAAAATGGAGCTGAAGAGGGACAAGAAGGAAGAAGAGACAACACCCAAAATCCTCCATCTTGTCTCCTATTCACTCTCATATTAAAATCCTAAAACCCTTAATTCTTCACCATGTGATAAACTACTACTACTACTACTATCTAATTCAAACCTGTGTGTCCAACTCATTCCTTGGTAACTTTTAACAGCCTTGGTAACTTTTTTCCAGGGATGGAGGTTAAAAGCAGTGTTCTGCTGAGGGTCAGAGCCTCCTGAAACAGGCAGAGAGACATTCTCTGTGCCCTGGATTCCAACACAAGGGACACCCTAGACCATGTGGGTTCATGCTTAGCATATAAAGCTGGGGGAGAAGAAGGAAGAGGAAGACATTTGGAGTGATGGCATTTGTCTGCCCAAGTCACTGTTACCTGTGCTGGAGTCCCACTGGAGTGGCTGAACATCTCCCTGCCCATGGGAAGTGATGAATTAATTGTTTGTTTTGCTTTGCTTCCTTACACAACTTTTACTCCCTCTGTTTAAAGGTCTTTATCTCAGCCCCCCCTTTCCCCCCTTTTACCCTTCCATTTCTCTCCCCCATCCCATCAGGGCTGAGTGAGTGAGGGGCTGTGTGAGGTTGAATTGCCAGCTGGGGTTAAACCATGGGAACACACACACACACATAAATATGTACTCATAGCAGGGACCATGTAAATAAAAATAGAGACTGCTTTAGGCTGTTAATTCTTTCTTTTAAAGAAAATTATTTTTGAAGGAAATGAGTCTCATAACATCACTCTGTGTGGGGGTTTTATACTCTCCTGTTTATCGTTCTTCTATAAAAAACTTTGACCCTACACATAGCCAATTTTAGATACATTTGTGGACTCAAAAATTCCATGTTACTTCAAGGTTTGTAAAAGTAGGTGCCCAAGTAGAGAAAAGACAGTTATTGGTGCTTCCTTTGAAGTAAGATCAGTAGTAAAACTCTCTTCTTACACATCCTGAGGTCTGAATTCACCCTTCCCTTTCACATGCAAATCCAAAGAAAAACAGGTATAGCACATGAAATATTTGCTCTTGCATTCATTGTGTGCATGCTTTGATATGGCCACACACATTGAAACTACTTATTCTCTGTAAAATCAAGTGTTATTTGCCTCTTTCATACTGTTATGCATTTTTATGTTTGCATTAACCCTTCAGAGCTCCCCATGCCTGAGAGGGAAGGCACATGTTACGTATGACAATATATTTGTCCCAGTCATGAACAAAAAATTATAGTTTACCAGTTCACAGAGACTATAATAATAACTCATTCTTGACCTCAAAGCATCAGTGCAGAAGTAGTCCTAGTAAGAGAGACCAGCAACTCTCTGAGGTCAGAATGCTCTCCAACAGGGATCAAAAAGAGTAGGAGAACAAAGAATTTGTATAGCAATGTTCACCCAAAATGCTCCTCAGGCTTTCAGTCATTTACAAGTCAGGAACCTCTTGAGTCAGAGAGATCATTGTTGGTTTTTGTATTTGAGAGAAAACACCAAACCTGTGTCACAAAACCACAAAAAGTTGGGGACGAGAATAATAACCCAGCTGGGATAAAATATATGGATCCCTCTCAAAGGAGGTGGGTGAGTAAATCTGGAAGGGCCCTTTAGTGAGGTTGCCCAGACCAGGTAGAATAAAGGGATTTTCCTTATGATTCCACAAATCTTCTGGATTGCAAGGAGCCAATACTGGTGGAAATACTTGTGTCTAGAAGACTCAGCTGGAACTGAGCTGTTAGACCATTTTATCCATCAAAATGTATAAAATAACCAGTGCCAAGGCAGGTTCTAGTCCCTGAGGCCAGCTGGCTTGGCACTTCCATGGTATTAAAGTCATGGACCCTCCCAAAGACAGTGATCACCTCCAAACTGCATTTTTAAACTGACTCCTGACTCATGATAATTTTTGGAAAGCACCCTGGAGTTTTTTTGGACACTTCTGTGCTGGCTGGGACAAAAGTGGGCTTGGAGCTGTACTCCTGATGCAAGAGGAAGCTCCAGTGTCCATACCCCAGTGCTGCTTGACAGGGTAGAGACTCATTCCTGCTGCTGTCAGCACTGGCCCAGAGCAGCTTGTCCATAATTTTATTAAACTTAATCAGAAGGACATAATTCGGAAGGATTTTTTTCTGTGTTACGATTACGACGACTACGATTAATGATTTGGGAACTTTGGTCATTTTAGTGATCCTGACAACACAAAGGTCCCCATAATGCTTATTTCAGGAATAAATCCAATGCAGTGACAAAAGTATTACTGCATATTTTATTGTGCATGGAGTAAAAAATGGTTAAACAGCCTGGACTGGAGCTTTTAGGTGATCTCATGAAGCAGGCAAGACAAACTAACTATTCTCACAAACCTCTTGAAGTCATTAACCACCATCCAAAAAGCCAACTCTGTGTGAGATGAGTCCTGTCCCCCAGAAAAGACAAATAAAAATTCAAAGAGAAACATCTTTTAGTTGCTGTTATTTCACCTTTGAAGAACATGCTGTTCCTCAAGTATCAGCTTTTTTCTTGTGTCACTACCAAAGCTTTTCCCATTTTCTTTCCCTTGAAGATAATCCTGATTTCCTTTAGATGTTTTTAAGAGGATTTTTCTCTTCTCCTGACCAGCAACCTCACTGACTGAAGCTTTAGTCACACCAATACCTGTGGCTCAACATAAAGGTGAGTGGCAGCAAACATCAGAGCTTTTGCTGACACAATTCCAGTCACCATCTCTCTGGTCTAGGAATGATAAAATTACAACCACCAGCACCACCTGAAAGCAGAACAGCAATTTTGTCAGATGCCAGACCTAAAAAAGAATGTGGCTGTGCCATGCACTGCTCTGAGCTGTGGATATAATGAGTTTTGAATGGGAAGTCCTGGACACAATAAATCTGTGCCATATGTGACCATTTCCTGTGTCAGTTCCTTTCTCATAACCAGTGGTGGCTTCGCCCTCCCCCTCACTTTCCCTTTCATGACCCCACACCAGGGCTCTGAAATCTTTCAGGGTTGCTTTTGGGCCCCAGGCCTTTCCACAGCAGTTGCATAAATAAATGAGTTTGACAGCAAACATCATAATGGTTACGGTAATTTGTGCTCCACACAAGTGCTTGTGCTACTCGCGGGAGAAACGGGGGAGGAAAGAGCTTGTTTTGTTACCACAAACAAAAGTATGTTCTCTGACAAGTGGTGAAAGAATTAGTCAAATAAACTTGAACTCTATTCAGACCATCTCTGTTATGGACAGGGAGGTTCTCAGCTTCGCTTTCCCTCCTCGGCCTGCAGTCACTGCAAAGAAAAATCATCCTTTTCTTCTGCAAAAATAAAGTTAGGCCATAAAATGAACTGTCTCAAAATAAAATTTTCAGGGAACTCCACTTTGCTGCTATTATTATTATCATTTCTTCCCAATGAGAACAGTTCTTTGGTCCTGGGAACTGACTCACAAAGAGACTGAGTGATTTTCCATTAGAACTAGGCTGGAAGGAAAATGCCAAATACCTGCAGTTTCTGGAAATATTTGGGTTAGAAATAAACTTTAAAACAACAATAATTTTTGTAAGAAATAGGTTGAGAGGGCAGAACAGAAGCTTTCATTTGTCCTATTTTCTCCCTTTTTCATTGACAAATAACACATTTTGAGTAAATAGCAAACTTTTACTAAGTTTTTAACTTTCCCTGAAAAATTATAATATTTTTGGTCTGTGTACATTTATTTTCTGTAAAACTATATTATTAAAACCCATTTTTTCCCCAGTAATGCCATTTTAAAAAACATATTTCAGATATCCCAATTTCAGCCCGGAAAGACTGCAGAAATTTTAGTTAGTATAGTAAAAGGCATAATTAGTTTATAGAAGTTTTAATACAGTTGTTAGGCAGAAAGGTTTGTTTCCCATGTCCAATACAGAGAGAACAAAATAAAGGTATTAGTATTTTAACCAGGGAGGCTTAGGCTGGAAATTAGAGGATCATCTTTCTAGTAAAAACAAAAAAAAAAAAGTAAGTAACAAGAGCTTGAAACCAACTGATTAGAAACCTGGGAGAACTAATGCAAGTGAGGGACTTTTTAGCAGGTTATATTAATTTCTTTGGGGAATGTTGTAATTACAGATATCACTTAGGAGTGCTTCTTTCTTTCTTTCTTTCTTTCTTTCTTTCTTTCTTTCTTTCTTTCTTTCTTTCTTTCTTTCTTTCTTTCTTTCTTTCTTTCTTTCTTTCTTTCTTTCTTTCTTTCTTTCTCTTTCTTTCTTTCTTTCTTTCTTTCTTTCTTTCTTTCTTTCTTTCTTTCTTTCTTTCTTTCTTTCTTTCTTTCTTTCTTTCTTTCTTTCTTTCTTTCTTCTTTCTTTCTTTCTTTCTTTCTTTTTCTTTCTTTCTTTCTTTCTTTCCCCATCTAAGTTATAAAAAAAATGTTAAAATCTTACTTGCACCTGCTTTGGCTGAAGGTTCAGTCCAAGAGCCTGTGCTCATAACAGGAAGGTTCACAAGGACAAGAATCCCTGTGACATTATTAGGGTGATTTTCAGCAATATTAGTCCTGTATGGGCTGTGGACTTGAATCTTAAAGCAGAAGGATTTCATTATGGTTACAGACAGCTATATTATGCCATGACATATTTATGACAATGAACAGTAATGGGAGGCAAGTATTTTAAGCCTTGGAAGTCTAAATTAATCTGAGAGCGCGGTGCAGAATCTGAACACCTACGAAAACATATTGAAGAGCTAAAATCTGAGACACAAAGGCTACAGTCATTATCTGAGCACATAGAAGGGATTCATCACATTATTTCTAGCTGCCTAAATGTTAAGCATCTAGTCTAAGCTAATTGTCTGGTCTAGGCTGTTCATCTAGACAATAATCATTAGAGAGGGGGAGAGGAGAGACTTTTAGAGGGTCATTCATTCCTGCTTTTCTTTGGATGGATTGTGTCACTTCTGGAGGTATCTGTCTCTGCTGGCTATGTGTGGAACCTAGACACACATTTTGGACTGGAGGCCTGTCTTTAGAATCAGAGACTCACCAAACCATTAAGTTTGGAAAAGATCTCCAAGATCATCAAGTCCAACCTTTGACCAATCACCACCTTGCCATTAAACCATAGCACTAAGTGCTAGTGCCATTGGGTAGAATGAGCCCAAGCACTAATGATGTTAGCACTAATGATTAGCCTCTCTAATGAGCTGCTTGTGGAGCAGCCAGGCCAACCCATGTTCATGTTCTGAAGTAAGAGGGAAATGACAGCTCTGTACACACTTCTAAGTAATTATCTTCCCCAGTTTTGAATGAGAGGAAAGAGAGAAAGGAGGGAGATTAAGTCATTACCATCAACCTAAAAGTTAGAAAGAAACCCTCCTATCCCTGACAGAGATATAAACAAGCTACAAACAAATTTTTGAGGAAGACCCTGAAAAAGACCAAACTCTGCATTTGGTTTTTGTAGCTCTGATGACCAAGCCAAGACATCCAGGTACTCCCAGGTGTGCAAGGTGCAGTCACCCTGAAACCAAGGCTCTGTCTGCTCCTGAACAGTGCAGCTCACACAGGAAACAGAGGGGGGGAGGGCTCAGCAAAATACCTTGGAAAGCCCAAAATTAGAGAACTTATCCAAAATTAGTTGAGCAAATAGAACAAGACCCTAAAAAATTATACCTAACCTCAAGAACCAACATGCATGCAGGGACAGAAGCACACTGGTTTCAAACACCACTTCCAAAAGCTCAAATGTGTCTGTGGGCATAGTCCTAAAATACCATGCCTACAATGAATCTTGGGGGGGAAAAAAAAAAGGTCAGAAGAGATTTCCAGATGTCATATATTTCAAACTTCTGCTCAGAGCGAGGCTAACTACAAAGTTACATCAGGCTTTTGAGGGCTTTATCACAAATCATGGCATATCTACATTTTAGGCTTTTAACATTCAGAAGACAAAACTCCCAGGTTAGAGCATGTCCAGAGCAGCAGCCAGGGTTCAAAATTATGTGGAGAAGATTTGTGACCTCAATGACACTTTCA
The DNA here is from genome assembly GCA_013396995.1 of Dicaeum eximium. NCBI lineage: Eukaryota > Metazoa > Chordata > Aves > Passeriformes > Dicaeidae > Dicaeum > Dicaeum eximium. The sequence goes on from VWZP01009168.1 coordinate 2,063,430, forward strand.
TCCAGAACTTCAGATGCTTTCAAGATGGTTTGAAGAAGCTTTGAGGGTTGATTTTGCAAATGGTTGTTATACTCATGGGTGGTTCTTTTAGGTAGCCCAAGGTCTGTTCCTTGTCCCATCCCAAACCTTCTGGAGAGCTCCAACAGGAAAGGAGTATGTTTGGAGGTGGAACATCTCTTGTACTTTACCAGAAAGTGTTCTTCATGTTCATGTAAAGGTGATTGGACAGAGTCACACTGATCCTGGTTGTGTGGTGTGATGCTCATGGAGAAAAATAATAAATGTATTGTTGGAGCACTGAAATCACCCACCAGTCCTGATTGCCCTGCTCCAAGTAGTAAGGATCACTTCCTTTATATTTTATTCCAGACTTACTAGTGAGCTGTTTGAAATTTCAGACAGCCCTTGGAGTTATTTTGGCCAGGGAGTATATTTAAAACTCATTGTGCCTAATGTTGTCTTGCTACAATTGAGAAGTAATCAGGAAAGACGTGAAAATAAATAGACAAGTGAGAGGCAAGATGAAATATGAAGTGGCTAGAAAGGAGTCTGCTCCCTAATGTATTTTTTCAGCTTATTATTGTAAAAGCCCAGAGCAAAAGAGTAGCTTTGAAGAGTCTTTTGTTAATAGTGGAAAGGTTGTCTTTATATTTTTCTTAACTTTTTATTTATTAACCATGCTGCACAGGGTACTTCCATAAGTGATGGCCGAGTTTCAGGTTTCAGGGACTTGTTTAGTCTGAAAACATCCCCGGCTGCAATGGGAAGCAGAAAAGAGAAGTAACAGCCCATTGTGCCCATTGTATGGTGTTTTTTGGAAGTAAACCCAAAGCCTATTTGTTCTCTGCTTTTCCCCATAATTTCTGGTGGTTGAGCTTGCAGAGGTTTGGATGTCCCTGTTTGGATGGTTAAAATGCATTCCCAGCAAGCCATTTCCTCAGGTGGTCTGGCTGATGGCAGCATGAAGCCAATATAAAACAGCTGAAGTCTTGACCCTATCTGACAATAAAATTAGAGAGCTGCATTCCTACACCGGGCAATCCTCCAGATCATTGTGGAAAATAGAAAATAAATGTTATTGAGGGCACTTACCTTTTGCTCAAGGCCTAAACGATGACAGTCAATAACATTTTTGAGACTCTTGGTGTTGGGGCACTGTGTGTTTACCTATCATTGCCCTCATTACGGGGCTAAGTATAAAAATATTCAATTTCTTCAAAACCTCATCAAAGCTGTCAGGTGAGAAAATATTATCTGTGCACAGGAAACCAGAGACATGCATTAGGCAGGTTTGCTTCTTTGAGAATTTTTAGTATTTTAGCACCAGGAAAAAAAGAAAAAAAAGAGCACTGATACTGTGTTAGGATTGGCAGAACAATTCATGATCCTCCAAGGGTTCTTAGCTCAGGAACCCTGCTGGAATTTAAAGGATGCTCTTCTTGTATAATAGTTTACATTATCTAACTTTTATGAAGAGAATTGTCAGCATGGGCAATTTTGGTTGTTTTCTTTTTTTTTTTTTTGGCATAACACCTGCATTGCCAGATACACCCATCAGACAAGCCCAAGCATTATTTTTACTTGTTTATTCCATGGCATCAAAAATATCAGAACACATTTAATTTTCTGGATACACCAGCTGAAAAGCTCAGTTGAAAAGCTCTCAGCAGGAACCCCCACAAGAATTTCTGTTGGTTTGGGACATCAGGGAGTGTCTTACAGTGCCATGAAGAGCCAAGATGCTTTGGAGAGCCTTCAAAGAGCCCATCTGGGAGGATTTGTTCAGTTTTCACAAGCCTCATGTGGCAGGGGACAGCAGGCTGAAGACTTGTAGATTGTGTTTGTATCCCACTAGGATGGAAAGGCTCATTCCAGAGTCAGAGTACACAAAGTGCTGAGCACCAGGGCCAATCCAGCAGGTAGAAAACTGGTGCAAGCCACTTCCAAACTTGTGTTGCCTCATCAAGACAAATCTGGGCTACAAACCACTCTCCATGAAAGCCACAGAAATTCTGTTTATGTGTAATTCCCCTTTTCAGCTCAAATCCTTCCCAAAAGAGTGGTACTTTAAGCCAAGCACGTGTTGGTTTTTGTCAAAAATGGATTCATATTTTCTTGCATGTTGTGTCTCCCTGGGGTCCCAAAATGGTAAATAATGCTGGCAACCCTAGAGTCAGTAACCTGAGCATCCAGCCAGGAGGATGTGCTGTGGAAAGCATCCCCGTGCTGCCAAGGACATTGAGGAGAGGAGGAGTATAAGGGAATCTTGACTTTTTTTTTTTTTTTTTTTTTTTTTTTTTTTTTTTTTTTTTCACTCTCCATGTCTCACAGGGAGCAGGAGCTCAGACAGAGAGGCCTCAGAAGTAAAGGTCTGAATTTAATAAAGCTGTCTGGGGGGAGGGAGGCAGGGAAGAGAAGATCATGGAGATAAGAGAGGGAGAGAAAGGAAGGCAGGAAAAGAAAGGACATTACAGCTGGCTGGTGATGGCTGTGCCCTTTCAGACTCAAGTGGGCAGAATTAAAATATTTGTTTAAGAGGCAGAATACTCGGTCATTATTGAAAGAATGGGAAATTAAGAAAAAGAGAGAATATTTTATGATTTTATGGTTTGGACATATATTTCCATGCCACTGTAGTGAGGATAGGCCAAAGGCAAGGGAAGACAAGGATAATGGCAAGATGCTGCAAGGTAATTAATAGGGCTGCTGGATTTCATCACAATTTTGGGGATTGTTGAAATGACCCTTTAAAATCAGTGCAGCTACACTTAGAGTATGCAAGAAGTTAGACCCTTGTTCAGGAAAATAACTTCTTTCAAATTAACAATTCCACAGATTAGTAAATCCAGAGGGTCTCTTTGCTTCTCCACTTCTGCAACATTTCTCCTGTTTCACCTTGAAGAATAAAAGTTAATTGAGGGGAACAGGGAGGAAGAGGAAGCTCATCTCATCCCCACTGACACAGCCCTCTCCATCAAGATACCAAGCTGACTTCCTTAAAGAAAAAAACAGCAAATGTACTGCCAAAGCTCCCATCTAGGGACGTTTTTTTTTCCTTTTCCGCAAGATTCTGGTTGTTAGAAAAACCAAAAAAAAAAAGACACCAGAGGGAAAATAAATGCAGATACATTTTTAATGCATGCATTTAATTTTCAGAACATGGTGGGCACTTCAGTGCTGGGTGCTGGAACTGCAAGGGAGAATTTATCTAATCAGTCCTCCGTGTCCCTGCTTCATTGACATAATGTGGTCCTGGCGATTAAAGCACTCGAATCTCTGCCTTCTCCTTCTCTTTCATACTAAAATTATTGATGTGCTTCGTACAATGTGTAATTGCCATTATTGTATATGTGCCTGGAGCACGTGCAGAGCTGAAATTGAAATAAATAAGCAAACAAAAATCATACGATAGCGAGTCTCTGATGGCATGGTGGGGGTTGGTGCCGTGGTATCACAGGCTGAAAATAGGATTTCATACTGCTGTGACTGGTTTTGATAGAGTGAGATTTGATAAGACTGGAAGAAAGGCTGCTGTGATCCTCTAGCCTGACCTCTTCTTTCCTTACAGTTCAGACCCCCAGTAAACACCCAAATCAAAGCACCTCTTTTAGCACCCCAGGTCTGAGCCTCACCATCCAGGGATTTCACCAGAGCAGCCCTGATTTGCATTACCTGAGGATCCTGCACAGTGTCACACGCTCCCTTTTGCTCCATCTCTTTCTCTCCCTCTCATGGACAAGCAGTAGATTTGTTCTTTACATTTAATTTATGCAAGCAAGGCACAGAATACATTTCAGTAACGCCAATTAGATACGCACTAATTTCTTCTCTGTGAAATAGCAGTAAGTAATTAATCAGAATTTTGATCACAACTCAGTTGGCAATTCTAATTGCACTTGTCATTTCCACAGCAAATACAGAATCATTATCTTTTTCGCCAAGTCCTCTCTTCCTAATCATCCAGGGGTGCTAGAAGCAAAACATTTCCAAGAACTAGATATTGTCTCTATCAACCAGCAGCCTTAATACCTTTGGACTGAGGGCTGGCGGGTTCAGTCCGTGGCTGTGTTTTATTTCAAGCTTCATCATCATTTTAAAGGGAAGAGCTGGTGGCAGGCTGGCTGCTTGCCCTTGCTCTTGGGGATTCTGCCTCATGGAATTATGAGGAAGGACAAAAGCTAGCAGCTCACTCCATTAAAAACCTTCTGGGAGAGCACTGAAGGCGCCTGACCTTTGCACAAGCGTCCAGCAGGAATCCGAGGGACACGCCAGGTCTGTGCCATCACAGCCCACGCGACATCTCGGAGCCACCACATCCACCTCTCCCCTCCAGGCACTGCCAGCCAACCTGGGAGCAAGCAGGATGATCAGGGGAGATCAGTAGCCCATGTTCCACCGAAACAGCGCTTCCATGGCTGTTCAGAGATTATCCTGATGGTCTGTGCAAACTGACAGTGCCGGTCTGGAGAGGGAATGGGTTAGGATTGTCTGCTGGATGGTGCTATGGCTGGGGGTCCGTGGACACAGGACTCCCCTTTGCTATGCTCCAAAAAGCTGTCAGTGAGATCCTCCTCAGATTGCTTAGAGGAAGGAAGAGAGCAGGAAGACAAAGGGAGATTTTTTTTTTAGGAGCTGAGCCCTACAGAGACCTACACCAGATCCAACCTTCAATTCCAGCATTGTTAGGAAAGATGAAATAGAAAAGCCTTATAAATGTGACTGTTTAGACTTTGAGAATATGAAACATATAAGTGAAATGGAAGTGAAAGCAAGTTTCGATGTCTCAGATGCCAAGCCTCAGTTACTGAACAACTAGAAAACAATAGCATGGCCAGCAGAAGGTAATCCCCTCTTGATTAAACAAGGCCCTTCTCCTGACCAAGAGTCCAAGGGCCAGAGCAGACCCTACCCCCCTGGTAAGAGGGGTCCAAAGAGTGATTTTTAGGGTTTAAAATATAACACAGTATGGTAATGTAATGATTCTTATAGGCTGTATGTAAATGCTATAGGATTTGTATCTTGTACTAGATTAGATAGAGTAAATTAGAATATTCAGTATAGAAGATGATTTAATGGATTGTAACTGGAACTTCGCTCTCTTCTCTTACTTTTACTCTCTTACTCTTGCTCTTACCTCTTACTTTCTTGCTCTACTCCTTCTCTCTCTCTCAGTCCTGCTCTGAGCTGTGGCTGGCAGCTCTCAGCAGGGCCCCTGTACCCACACCCTGAGCAATAAACTGCAGCTCCAAGACCAGCCTGGACTCCCGAGATCCCTCATCTCAGTTTGTCCCATCACCACCCATCCACATATCCACACAGCATGGCAATTCATCTCCTCCTCCTGCTGGAAAAAAGGGTTTCCAAGGACCTGACAGATACAGTCTAGTTTAGTAACCAGATTCTTCATATAATTCAAGCCCAGGCAGTTAATATTTTCCCAGGTAATACCAAATCATACACAGTAACTTTGGGAACAATCACTAAAACGGATATCTTAATTCTGTCCACTTAATAACAAGTGAAAAAACATTTAAGAGAAGTATAAAGGCACTTCATACAAGAAATCTTTGCACAGAATATGTTGTGAACCAGGATAGTTCTGGCTCTACCCTTACATACAATTTGAGCAAGCAGCACCAATGAAAATTGGCAGCCTGAAGGCTGCCCAAGCATCTCCTGTACTCTCCAAATTTTTCTCCTCCCCGCTCTAAGCAGCAGAAATCACTGAAAGAACCAGAAGGCATCACTCAGTCCTGTCCTTTGCTTCCTCAGGGTTTATTTTGCTTTTGCTTTTGTTCCATATTTGGGAGATCAAAAAGAAGGATTTGAGGGAACAGTAACCTGTCAGTTCTTCTGCTCACAGAGACCAAACTTCTGTCATAGAAGGGGAAAAACTCTCAACATTAGTGATGCCAGTGTAGACTGAAGGGGGTCAGAACACCTCAGGACTGAGCTATGAATATGGAAGCCAGGAACAACGTCTGAGACCTTGGTGGGCTGAATTTCTTTTATAACGGACAGAAAAAACCCAGCATAAACATCTGAACTGCCAGAGACTTTTCTTTGTCTAGGATTGGGGCAGGGATGGCATGTTAAACATGCTGTCCATGATGAAAAGTGTCAAAAGCTTGAATCATACATTTTCCACCTTCTGGGACACCCTGGGACACAGACATTTTTCATTAGTCTTTAAAAGAGGTACACTGTGGCTATGTCCACACTTATGACGGTTTATGCCTTAGACCTGGTACTCAATCACAAATATTTTACATTCTTAGAACAATGTTTGGCATGTTTTTTCGTCTAGGTCAGCTAGCACTGACCAAAACTGTGTCTAGGAACTGTCTGAGGCTTAATGTGATTTGTGACCATCCCAATTTAAATGCAAGCAACCTGGTCTGGAGCAAAAGAGATTTTAATGATTATATAAATGGCCACACTTAGAGTTGGCCATGAGTACTTATACCTTCCACTACAGCAGGTTGTTCAAAACCCCATCCAACCTGGCCTTGCACACTTCCAGGGATGAGGATATGTCAAATTTCAATCCTCTCAGGAGCATGGGAGGCATTGATAGAGCTAAAAATGAAGTTTCCACCATCAGATTTTTCTTTACCAGCTCTCCATACTCAAACAGAGTCAGCAATGACTTTGCTAACTATCTAAATATAGATGAGATACCTTAAAAAGGCAAAAAAGAACAAAAACTGTTCAAAAACCCTAACACAAAAAACCACACAAGAGAAAGGATGACTTTTAATTCACTATAGTCAGAGTTGCTCAATCACCTCAGAGTTGGAAAATGAAAAAGGGACAGCAGCTCTTGGAACCTCAGCATCTTTGAAGACTGAGTAAACCCACACAGCATGGATTTATGAAGACAGCAGATCACATCCCAGATTAGTTACAGCAGCCAAAAGGGAAAAATAAGATCTTTAAAACCAGAGGCAGTGGGATACAATCAGACTAGTGCAAAAAAGAATCAGCTTCAATACAGATATTTAAGTAATGGATGGTCCTGAAGAGGCATTCTGGCTACATCCTCACCAGTAAATTAAATGTGCCCAGGAGTATTCCCAGACACTGAGGCCAACTGACATGATCTGGTTGCATTCATCTTCAAAAACAGGATGGATTCATCCAGCAGACCAGCTGAGGATGTTCCTTGTCACATGCAAACTCCCAAACTGCAGCAAAGAGCTCAAGGATTGTTTGGCACAGTATTACTTCGCCGGGACTAAAGCGTGCAGGGGGTTGTGGTAAACATTTTTTCAGGGCAGTGGATTGAACTTCTGTGTCATTTTATCTACCTTAACATGGACATCACACCTGTCCACCTGAACTTCTGTCCCTGGAGAGTGCTCCTGTGCCCACAATTTTACCTTCAAAATTTAACAGAGGGCAGAGACCACACCAGTCAGGTGTATCCAAGTCAGGTATCCCAAGCCTAAGGAAACGGACAGAGAAACCTGCAGCCCAGATTATTTCTGGACCTCTTTGAGAGAAGAGTTCACACCCAGAGGAAAAGGCCAAGCAGATTTTGTGTGAAATATTTGGCCTTCTTTTGGCATTGTTGAAGGTTGCTGAACATAATCACGCTTTGAAAGTTCAGAGTCACACAATGGTTTGGGTCGAAGGGACATTTAAATTTTGTCTAGTCCCAGTCCCCTGCTGTGGGCAGGGACACCTTCCACTAATACACTGACATTTTCTTGTACTAGAAAAATATTTAAAAGGAAAAAAACCCCAAACATTTATGGTTATTATTAAAATCATTATTAATGGGGCAGGAAACCAAGTTGTTGATGTGTGCCTTCTGTTTATTCCAAGAGCAGGCTTTGAACTTGAGTGGAAGAGAAGGAAGGGACAATTTAGTCACCTCCTGGCTGTTATTTCCCTGCTGGAAATAGGCAATAGATTGACAACATCTGAGGAGAAACCTGCCTACCCACTGCAACCTTAATACAAAGAGGATGGGCTTGGGAAGACTGGAGTCACCCCAGGAGCAAACATGGGAATGATTTCCTGTCTCTACTCAGCTTGTGTCTCTGTAGGTTCATGCAGCTGGACTGAACTTGGGTCTTCAACAGTCAGACCTAATCTGTGAGTTCAGTGAGGTTCTGGCCACATTTAACATTAACATTATGTGGGAAATAGTCTGATGTTTGATGGTGCCACCAAAACAGCTCAGCACACATGGGCATCTCTCTAATCCAGATGCTCTGCCAAACAGCAGATGAAAAATGTGTCCCTAAAAATGTGTCACAATCACAAAAGAGCTGTGTAAACCCTCTTACAGGCACACTGAGCAAATGCAAGAGAAAGAGTGGGAATAGGTGAGGAGTGGCTACACCACCAGTGATTTTTGGAGAGAACACTCTATTGTGTGCCCTTGCCTTAGACGAGAGCTGTGAATCTCAGTAAAACCTCCTGCTCTATATTTAACCATATGACACAGTGTGCAAAGAAACATTTTATTCTGAGCCCAGGTTCAGAGACACACAGAGCTGACCCACAGCAGACTCCACCAGTGCCAGGAGGAGGCAGAAGCACAGGCTGGGGCTGGGTGTAAATGTACCCACACAGAGTAGGATAACAGGAACGTGAGTTCAGGCTCCTCAGGAGGAACCCAAGTAGGTCCAGGGTCATGGACACCACCTCAGCCAACAGCAACTGTGCACAGCACACAGGGAATAGGACACAAACACATCACAGTCTTGTAGAATCACAGAATCATAGAGTCATTTAATCACAGAATCATAGAATCATAGAATCATAGAATCATAGAATCATAGAATCATAGAACTGTTCAGATTGGAAAAGACCTCCAGGATCATCAAGTCCAACCTTCAACAAAACAGTACCATGTAAACCATGTCATGAACTACCTCCCAGCCAAGGTGGCGGCAAAGATGAGGAAAGAGGCAGACACTGCTGCTCAGAGACCTGCCCTCAGCAAGGACCAGGGATTTATTTTGCCTCTTTGTTTCAATCTCCCTTCCTATTTTGAGGTTATCCTTTTTCTTTTGTGAACAGGAATCCATTGCATATTCACAACAGAGAAGGCTGAAATTGTTGTGTCTTCTCATTTGAGACTTTCTTTGCATCTCCTGTCCACAGTGTTCATGCCAGTGTTTGGATTTTCAATGGCAAGTCACCTAGATCAGGCTCATTATTACGCTTTGTCATGTGACTTGGGAGCCATACACACACCTGAAAAGTGAGTGGAGTGTTGAGCTGATGCCTCCTGGCCTGAAGATGTGGGGACACGCAGGGGCACAGCCAGCACCAGGCTGGGTGACTCCAGAGCACGGTGCCATTACAAATAGCGCTTTGCCTGGAGGCCCATCCAGTCGAATTAGAAATAAAAAAGAACCATTAATTAACTTGACTTAAGAGAAGGCTGATGCAGGGCAATGTGACCTTTTCTCTATGTCACATGCCACACGAATTTTAGCTTCCCCCTGATGCTTTGTCACTGCCAGTCCCTGGTTTTTAGATCACTGGATTGCAGGCGGGTGAGGTGGCCAGAAGGATTGTGGCAGCAGGAGGAAAGAAAGAGACAGCTTCACTATTCCATGATCTGTACACCAAAGGCAGCAAAATCCTGTTATGCATCTGCTAATTATTATTATCTTGCAACCTAATATATATATATCCACATATATATTTATATATGCACATTTTATTTCAGGTATTACAAACACGTAACACGCCGTGTGTACATTCAGTTAAAATACACATTTAAGCTGTGTATTTAAGGTTAAGGTTAAAATATTTTTTTGCAGAGAAACTAAGAGGGGTATTGGTTTTACAAAAATGCAGAATATAATTGTTTAATATTGCTCAGTTTTTGCATAAATGTGTTGGTAACAGGAGGAACTTTGTCGTTTTCACCAATCAGCTCAATGCATTGCTAAAATAGCCCAATCTACCTAAAATTTGATACTGAATTAGCCCAGAGATTTCAGGGGAAGTGATAATAGTAAAATCATGGAGTCACAGACCAATTTGGATGGGGAGGGACTTAAAAGATTATTTCATTCCAATCCCCTGCCATGGACAGGGACATCACCCACTACCCCAGGTTGCTCCAAGCCCCATCCAACCTGGTCTGGAGCACTTCCAGGGATCCAGGGGCAGCCACAGCTTCTCTGGGCAACCTGTGCCAGGGCTTCACCTCCCTCTCAGAGAAGAGTTTTGTCCCAGTACCTAATCTAAACCTTCCCCCTTTCAGTCAGAAAGAAGGGAGCCTCTCTTCCAGATCTCACCAGAAAATCCAACCCTGATGCCTTGTGCCCTCCTCAGAAGGCCATGGGTTTGCAGTACTACATTTTCACCAGCAAAATTATGATGGAGTCTTACAAAACCAATTCAGAGAACATCCCCATCCCCATGGGAAATAGGCTGCATGCAATGCTTTCTCCTAGGTCTGGTTTTTTATCTAGTTTATACATTTGTGTATTTTGGCAAGAGTGTCTGAGCCTGAGCATGGCCCCTTCAGCTGAGAGAAATCAACACCTGGTACGGGAAATTTATGCATCTTAAATGTCAATTTTAGGGAGAGAGAGATTATTTCAGGTAGGCAAGATAAATCTTTTGAGCTTACCCTGAATGTCTCTTTGGAAAAGCAAGTTAGTGCAACCCTATGCATCATATTCAGAATACATCTACACTTTCTCCTTGGCACAGTGCAAGACCTGGCCCACAGCCCACAGCAGCAATAAACCAGGAATTACAGGTCCTAGAAATAAGGCAAAACCAGTTTTCAGAGCACATGTGATTCTCTGAGCCCCAGTTTGCTTGAAATCTTTGCAGACCATGAAGGACCCGTGGACCTGTTGTCAGTGGGTGACCTCAGGTATTTCTATTCTGCCATCATCTACCTGTGTGGTCTCTGTGGGGTGAAAGGTGGATGGATCTGGGAGATCACTGCATCCGGAGTTTCTCCACAGAACCTTCTTTGAGAGTTGTGTCAACACAGACATTAAGATCAGAGGTGAAGGATTTCGTCCTCTGACTGAGATTTTTTTGACTGCAGTGTAGAAAAAGAAAATACAAGGGAAAAACACTTCTCAAATTCTGTTGGAAAACACTGGCAAGGAAAGGCATGTCAGTGTTATACCCACATATAACTCATGTAGAGCACAAAACCTCAGAATGGCTTAAAAATGTTTTTCCATGTCCCATTAAATCACTGTGGCTTAAAGTATTGAAGGTTGGTTTCAAAACTTCTCTCGATGAAATCTAAGCTTTTATCTCAGTGAAAACACTCCCATCTTACTAAACAAATACAATGTGATCAGCAGTGGACCTCAGAAAATCCTCTCACATCTCATTATCCCACAGTTTAGATTAGGGCTTTTATAGCTTGACTTCCTAATTCAACCACAGGATCAGCTCTGCTCCCCTCTGCCTCAGCGCTGATATATTATTTTTGTAACATGAAGAGCAGAGCAAAGGTATAGAACATGTTCTCATGGCAACAAGTTAATTGTGGTTTAACCTCCAGTGCTTGCCATTGCAGCCATTAACACTCTGGTTGGTTAAATAGCAGCACCAAGTAAACAAGAAATAAACTTTTACTCAAGCAAAAAGCCTCCTGAAGGTGCTGGCTGCATTATTTCCTGCAACACTAAGGGTTCTTTTGTCATTCTTGTTGGCAAGATGTCATTTTCATGCAAAGATGAACTCTGTTGAACCTATTTACCAAGAAACACCTGTGAAAAGTCATCTGAAACTGAATTATGAGGACTTTCACCCTGAGAACACAGGAAGATGGAGAGGAAAGCTCTGTGTTGATTTGGAATTATTCTTTTTATTCCTTTCCTCTTCAAACTCGAGCCTCAGCCTCTCAAAGAAAGACACCTGAAAAAAGACACCTGAAAAAAGACCCTTTGCTTTTCAAAAAACCTTCAGCACATCTGAATCCCACTGCAGCAATATTATTTCTTTAAGCAGCTCTCAAACTGTGAACATAAAAGGCTACAAATTCAACACCCTCAAAATAAGAAGAATAAGATAATAACCCTGGACAATGAGAAAATTGCACAAGTTCACTTTCCATGTCAGTATGCATTTCCCTTTAAGAATTTCCATTTCCCTTTAAGCAATTCTATTATTCACACATAGCATTTCTAATCATTCTTTCAAGTGTTTCTATGTAACTTATCAGGGTTTAATGAATGCCAGAATAAGCACTAGAGGGAAAATCCACATAACTGGACACTAACCCAAAGGTTTTAACAAGACCTCTACATTTTTCTCTTTTTAGTATAATCTTTATTCAAGCACTTGCTGCTTTGATCAGAAATATGGCTTTTTTATTGGTATTATTATTGACTTTTTCCCACCCACCCTCCTTCCTAAATCACCATCCCATAACTTGTGAGCCTTCCAGGGTTGCAGTGAGGAGTTATTGGTTACAAAAGGCTTCTTTAAAAGCAACATCTACATAAAATCAGTAAAAGTTAACAAACAAACTTCTATACTGATTTCTACTGAATGGAGAGCCACACTCACTTTGGAGAGAACAGTGAAAAAAAACCCCAGCAAACATAAAAAACATGAATATGTTAGAGAACACGAGTGACTTGTTCAGGCTGCAATAATACGTGGAGGTGCTCTCTATCAATCAGAATTCCTAAGGATCACCTCGTGCCCAGAAATTCTGAGACACTTTGCCACTGCAGGTTTGAATGACTGAAAGATTGGGTGAGACAGGATACATAAACCAATAGTACAGGAATTTATTTTACCTTCAAGTCAAACTATCCTGAATTAATGGCTGCTTTGGTAAATTAGGGGTATGAGAAAAGAAGTCAGTCTATAAATGCTGATTATTCTTCCCAAAAGCAACCACTGCCTCCAACATTACTCTAAAAAACACGCTAAAATTTGAATCTGATTTTTTAAGCCATTCCTGGAGTTCTCTAGGATTCCTGTCTGCAGGACACTGTTGTAGGCAGCCCTGCACTTGTATTTTATCACTGACTGGTTTGGGGTTCTTTCCTCTGGAGTGCTCTTCAGGCATACATGGAGTCAGAGCTTTCTCCAGAGAGCCTCAGCCTTTCCAAGAGCAAGGGATATTTTTTTGTTATGTGTGGTCACATTATTCCATTGGGCTTCCTTCTTCCTTCAGACACAAATTTGAGTGGCTGAGGAAGTTTGTATCCTTGGGATCTGGAGAGGGAAAGGAGAAAGCAGATTTCCCTCCCTGCACAAAGATCCAAAGCAGCTCTTGAACTAAAGCTGATTTAGCTGTCTCACTCTGTGGTTTCAAAGAGTAGGGGGGACATCTTAGTATTTTCCTGCAATGAAAAGGATATTTCAACTGATTCTACTTACAGCTCTAATAATTTATAATAACTTTCAGGGAAACCTGACAACAACCTTCCCATATCAAAAAGGGGATTAGGAGAAGTACTTTTTACAAGGGCAGATAGATACAGAACCAGGGGAAATGGTTCTAAGATGAAGAAGAGTAGATTTAAATTAGATATTAGGAAGAAATTGTTTATTTAGAGGCTGGTGAAACCCTGGCACAGGCTGGCCAGGGTTTCACCAGGGATGTGGTTGCCCCATCCCTGGAAGTCTCCAAGGCCAGGTTGGACAGGGCTTGGAGCACCCTGGGATAGTGGAAGGTGTCCCTGCCCATGGCAGGGGTTGGGATTGGGTGATCTTTAAGGTCCCTTCTAACCCAGATCATTATTCCAAGAACTGGAAAAATCCTCAACAAGTGGCACAGCCTATTCCTCCACCCCACAGCAAGGACAGGTCAGCCTGGCTTCATTCCTGACACATCCTGCTGTGGCTTTATCTCACAGCTCCTTCTCCAGAAAAGAAAAGAGTCGTGTCCATCTCCTAGGCACAGAGATCAGGGACAGCCCAGCCTTGCTCCAATGTGAGCTGTGCTTTTAATTGTGGTCAATCATCAGAGAGAGGCATGGACAGAAAATTTAATTAATTTATCATGAGTTGGATCAAGAGGTCCAAGAAGATCCAAGGCCTCTCACAGCTATTAGGGAAATTTTTGCTAAGTATTTTCCCCAACTATTTATCCAATAGGGATGTATCTTCTATTTAATATTTATTTTTTGGTGCAACTTGAACCTACTTGGTGCTTTTGATCAGCTAATTCTATAATCTGTCTGAGGAACAGTTTCTTCACTGAAAAGGTGGTCAGGCATTGGAACAGGCTGCCCAGGGAGTGGTGGAATCACCACCCTTGAAAGAGTTCAGTGTTTGGGACATGGTTTAGTGGTAGACTTGGCAGTGCTGGTTGGGCTTGATGACCTTAGAGGACTTTTCCAACCTAAAGGATTCTGTGGTTCTGTAAATCCCACAGAGGAGAATAAAATATTGTTCTTGCAATATGGTCCTTATAGGGATGTGACTTCATTTTCAGTCCAGTAACTGTTGCATCCTGGTGAGCATGGGAAGCAGACAATAAGAAAGGCTTACCCTGGTTTTTGCAATGTGCTTATTAATTTCAGAAAAACCACTGCAGGAACAAAGTTTATTAGTGAGTAGGAGGATGTTTAAGGAACAGAGCCTGACTGAAAATAATCAGCTCCCTTTAATTAATTACATACAGCTTTATTGCATAACTGATGGTTTTAAACCTTGGCCAATTAGCTTGTCAAACACAGAAGTTAAATTCTATATTGGTCTCTTAAGAAAGATCTATGCCAAAGTTTTAATTCAAGTTGCCTTATTCAAGCAACCAGAAAATAGGGCCTTTTGAACCTAGAATTATTGGGCCAGATTTGAAAAAAAAAAGAATAGGAAAGACAAAGGCAAAAAAAAAGCAAGGACACAGAAGTCAAAAATATTTCACAGGTCCGTGACTTCCATTGTGAGACAAATTGAAGTTGCAAGGTTACCTTGTCTTGACAACTTATTTTCTAAGACAAGATGAGGTGCTGTTGTCAATTTAGCATGCCTATAACAGAGTAAAAAAAGAAAAAAAACTCCTCATCTTTTCATTGCAAAGTTCTTCAAAAGCACCTTATGATGCTGTGGTAGCTGCCTCACTGGTTGTGTGTCTTTTCCCAGTAACTGGAGAATGTGGAACAATTTTATAACCACATATATTCATAAATAGATTCCTATTTATCATAACATATTTAAATATTTGTATATTTAATTGAATGTGAATAGAAAATGAATTTTTACACGTTATGTTAATAAACATGTTCTTGGCGTGATCTAAAACTGAGTATTCAACATAACTATCCCAGATGAAAATATTTATTTTCCAGTTTCTTACACACAATGTCAGCTAATAACTTTTCTTTTTTTCCAAAGCACTGAGCTGTTTCTCCAAAAATTCACTATGAAATTAATATGTTCTTTTCAACTAATTATTTTAACTAGGCATTATATTATACTCATGCTACATATCCTGAGAACGCCATGGTGCACATAGTGTCAACCACGTGTGCTTTGAACTTTGGTGGAGTGATGACATCTATATCAAAGCTATGCTTTGAAAATGAAGATCTTGCATGTTTTGTCTCAGAAATTGTTTTGTGAAATGAAGCTTTTGCGTGTAGCAACCTCTTGGCCCGAGCCTTCAGCAGTTTTAGCTTCATTAAGCTAAAATGCTCTGTTAGGTCGTTGTCCTGAGAGCACTGTGATTGAAACTGGAATGGATGGTTGTGCACTTCCTGCTGATTTTTGGTCTGCATGTCATAGAATCCTAGAATCCTGGAATGCTTGGGATTAGAAGGGACATTAAAGATCATCCCATTCCACCCCCTGCCATGGGCAGGAACACCTTCCACTATCCCAGGTTGCTCCAATTCCCATCCAACATGGCCTTGGACACTTCCAGGGATCCAGGGGCAGCCACAGCTCCTCTGGACACCCTGTGCCAGGGCCTCACCACCCCCATGGTTAAAGAATATCACCCAGATTCCACCTACACAGAGCCCTGTCCAACCTGGCCTTGAATGTTCCCAGGATTAAAGCAGCCACCACCTCTCTGGACAACTCGTTGCCAGTGTTTCACCACCCTCATTGTAAAAACTTCTCCCTTATCCCTAATCTAAGTTGACCACCTTCTTATTTAAAACCATCAACTCTTGTCCTATTGCAGCAGGACCTGCTAAAATTATCTGCCCCCATCTTTCTTAAAAGCTCCCTGTTAAGTACCAAAAGGCCAAAATAAGGTCTCCCCATAGCTTTCTCTATTCTACAAACATGTGGTAACACACAGCCCTGAGCCATCTCCAGAGCAATTACATTTTGGGCCAAATGAGTCAAAATTGCTTGCTTCTTAGTGTGGTCATGAAAGCTGTCAAAGCAGACAAAGACTGTCAAAATTTAAAAGCACAAAGAGGAGAGCAAGGCAAGCTAAGGTCACACAGGCAACATCTAAGTGCTTGGCTGCTTTAGTAATGCTACAGGAACACTGGTAATTACCAGTTTGTAATTTTTTCCCAGTGGTTCATAGGAGACTCAAACTAGTTTGGAATTACACCATATCAGATGCTATGTAGACACTTCTGTAGTTCTTGACACTGAAATGTCAATAGTAATTCCAAACTAATGAGTGGAGGGAAAAAGAAGAATTAACCTCATTTCACAGGGCAATCAAGTGACTTCTTTACTGTGGGGGTGCTGAGGCCCTGGCACAGGTTTCCCAAATAAGCTGTGGTTGCCCCATCCCTGGAAGTGCCCAAGGCCAGGTTAGACAGGGCTTGGAACAACCTGGGATAGTGGAAGGTGTCCCTGCCCATAGCAGGGAGTGGAAAGAGCTGATTTTAAAAGTCCCTTCCAACTCAAACCCTTCTATGATTCTATTCACTATCTGGGACCTCTCCTCAAAACTCAGTTGCTCAGATATCTTTAGCACTCCTGCTCCTGTGTGTCACAGTGACACAGAATCACAGAATCACAGAATCACAAAGTTGGAAGAGACCTTCAAGATCATCGAGTCCAACCCAGCCCCAACACCTCAACTAAACCCTGGCACCCAGTGCCACATCCAGGCTTTGTTAAACACATCCATGGATGGTGACTCCACCATCTCCCCAGGCAGACCATTCCAGAACTTGATCAGTCTTTCTGTGAAAACCTTTTTCCTAATATCNCCTTCCTGATACTCAACCCATATTTTCCTTCATGCAGCGTGTCCTGCCAGCCCAGGAACTCAAACAGGCAAGAGAGAGTTTGCTTGGGAGAGGCCAGGTCAACACGGCCCAGGTGTGATGGTCCCCACAAGAACCTGTCTTTCAGTGATACTTTTACATCCCTGACATCAAAGAACAGGGCAATAATTCCCCTCCATTTCTCATGGCTCTTTTACAGCACTGATCCAGCATGGAAAAATTAAAGATGCTTTATCTGAAACATCTACGAAGGAAATCCTGTGTTTCTGATGAACCTGACTTCCTCAATTTCCTGTTTGCTGCACAGCTGTCTGCATTGGATGAGTCTCAGGGACATTTTTTTGGACATATTTGTGTACCTCAGTTGGAAGCCAGGTTCCTTGAGCTGGAACATAAGGGTCTATAATCTTTTTTAAAAAAATTAAAAGTCACAAGGAAAACAGAAAGAATGAAAAGAAAACAAACCAATAAAGAATCTATCCTGTCATAACATTTGAGGTTCTGGTATTTGCTGGCCTTGGAGTAGGTTCAAGATAAATGAAGGAAACGTGTATTTCATTAAATGCTAATATTTGGGAGATAAGAGGAAAAAATGATGAAATGCTCCCAAAACCAGTCATGAGGGCAGTGTCTGTGTGTGCATAAACACAAATGTTTGCATACACACAAAGAGATTATCATGATTTACTCTGAATCAAAGCAGGACTACATAGGAAGAATTACAGGGAAAGGAAAAAGGATACTTATTTTCCCAGGTCATTGTACTTCATATTCAGGACAAGGGATTTTGTACTTCTCATTCTCCATCTCTTTTCAGAACTGCAATTAAAACCTTTTGCAACATGGTTTTTGGGGATTTTTTGATTTTTTGGGTTTTTGGGTGTTTTTGCAAGTGAAACTTGATCTTATAAATAATCATTAAGTCACATATAGGCACACACAAAAAAATCTCAATCCTACATAAACTGAACTGTGCTAGGTGCTTCAGTGATAAGGCTGGTGAACCAACACCCAACCAGCTTTTTCCCAGTGGATGCCATAACTTGTTTCTGGTTAAACTTTGAGGTCTCTTCTCCATTCCACCCCAGAGGACTCTGAGTAATCCCTTGGCTCCTGACCAGCACAGTCTGTAAAGTCAGGACACAACACATGTTTGCCTCCTGGGGACACAGCCTTGGGCAGCAACAAGGGTCACAAAGTGACAAAAATGACCAAAAAAAATTATTTTTTTGTTAATTACAAGATGCAGTGCAAGGGATCTATAATGTGGGATTTGAGGCTCCAAATACTCAGGAGAGCATTTGATGTCTGTGCTTCAAACAATGCAGCAGAGCAGGAACTGGAATTTTCACAGGCAATAGACAAGGCTTAGATCTTTCAAAGAACATGAGAAAATAATGAATCTAAGCAATTTATTTTTACAAATAGTTCTGGACACAGTTTTTCACAAGGACTGTGAATAGAAAATAATTCACTGACCACAGAATGTTGTTTCCCTGATAACCCTGAGCCTCTACTGCAAGGCCATAGGTTCTACAGTTTAGAGATTTGTTTTTAACACACACCAAGGAAGCTTCATTTTGTTCATTGCAGCTGAACCATTTCTGAGCAAACTTTCAGACAAAATCTTTCCCCAGGCATAAATCTATCAGGGAAAAAGAAAGGCATCTAGTGTAGCAAATAACATAAAAGTATAAAGTAAAATAAAATATAAAAGTAGAAGCAAGTAAAAAAAAAAGAGCAAGTAATATGATGGAATGTTAAAGTATAGGCTGTCAAGTTGTATTGCATGAAATCATGGATCAAAGCCATTGATCTATGACAACCTCCTTGCAGGTGGACAACACCTGCCAAAAACCTGACTAAATACCTTGGTCTAGGTTTCAGGTAAGGCCAAATGGCAGCAACAAGACAATTTGGTTACTGGTTGGGAAGGCTGTGGAGGTTTGGCTTTGGAAAAGACCTCTGAGATCAAGTGCAAGTGTAAATGTAATGCCACAAAATCCCTCTAAACGTGTCCCTTGGTGCCACATCAACACATCTTCCAGTGCCACAGCAGAGGAGAACCAGGAGGTAAAGAAACCAGTCCTACACCAAGTGGAACCAGCACTCTACTACACAGCTGTGGCTGAATTCCCAGCCCTGAACTGTTGCCCCACATCTCAGGGGGCACCAGTGGTTGCTGTTGGAGTCCTGTCGGGGTGAATCAAACTCTTGACTCCAATATCAGAAGGTTTATATATTTATTAAAATGACTCCATTGTTCAGAAGGATTTGGGCTATTTCTGCCCAGGTACAGAGCTAGCATCTTGCTTCTTCAAGCTCCACACCCAAAAGGTGCAAGAATGCCAGAAAATGTTTACCAAGTCAGAGAGATAGCAATTCTTTATATCGTAGGTTGACAAAAGCAAATCACATCTCCCATATTGGGAGACAGGCAAAGGAATGCATTTTGTCCTTGACACACACACACAAGGATTTGAAATGTGCAGAGAAAAAAGAGCTTTCCCATGGAAGATAAAACTTGGCAAGTTTGCATCCAAGAAACTTATAAAATCTCCAGTGACACTGAACCAGTGTGCAAAAGGGTTTTTCCTTTAGTTGGGATACAAAACTGGAGTTTCTCTCCAGAGAACATTTCTTGGTAGCCAAAGGATTCCAAACAGATAACCCACTTTGGGGGACAGAGACATCCACTCAAAGAGTTTTTCTTCACAGACCCAAACTCCTTTAACCCTGTAGGAATCTATTAGCTTGAGGATTTATCACTCTACTACTATTGTTTAAAATTTAAAATGTGTTTAAAAGGACTGGGAGGGAAATAAAGCACAGGTATATCTGCACATACACTGCATGATAACATAAATCTCGTGCTTGAAGAGAGCCAACTAAAAAAAAGAGACAGAAACCTGATGTATAAACACCAATAAATCACTGTTTCCCAGATTTCCTGATACGTTCTGCAAAACTCAGGAATGTGATCCAGTGGGCACCAATCCAGCAGATCTCTGTGGTGTTCATTCAAAAATGTGTCTCCCACAGGCTGCCCAACACTCTCTAAAATGGGTGAGAAAGCTGCTTTTCCATCCACAGGCCTTGATCAGTCCCACAAAGAGAGGAAGAGAGGAAAAGAGAGAGATATCCCTTGGTGTTTGCGCCTGCTTCTCTTTCAAATGGAATTAATGGTGGTTTAATGGGGTATGAAAGGATGTTTTACTGGAAACAATGAGGAACAATTGTCTAGCTCACGTTTCATTTCACAGGTCATTATTGCATTAAGAAGTAAATCGACCAAGTCCGGTAAATAACAGTCTGTGTTTTGCCCAAAGCTTCAAACCAACAATCTTAGCAGTCACCAACTAATATCTTTGTCATTTTTAACCCTTGCAGGGATCTGCTGGGGGCTAAACAATTATAGTCTTCACCCACCCCTAGCAGGTAAGCATTATTCATTTTATTTCTCATCCCTTCTTCCTGCAAGCCCCACGAGGCTGGGGTTTTTTGGGGTTTTTTTGGGTGTTTTTTTTTTTTTTTTTTGCATTGTTGTTTTGTTTATTAGCCAACCTAGCCAACTGTGTGTCTGGTGGCCTTGAAAAACAACACATATTTTAGTGACTGCCGCAGGCATCTTTAAACAGGCTGCTTCCCCTGCAAAATTAATTGTTGCAAAATGCGGTGCTTCCCCTGTAAACCTCTGCAAACTCCCACTCAGCAGTTTGGTTGGATTATAGATATGTCTCTAACATCTAAAGGAAATAATATAGTTATGCTTGCAGGATTAAATACACGTTTCTTTTTTTTTTTTTTTTTTTTTTTTAATTGCATAAACACAACCATCTTGCCTCCTTAAAGGTAACAGCCACCAAGCCTGGAGAGGGTGCTCCATGTAGATGCTGTCCTTGGTTCCATCACTGCCTCACTGGAGCAACTCACTTCTCCACTTCCTCTGTTTCTCCTGACACATTCTGGCTTGGCTTTTGATACCAGCAGCTTCTGCAGCAGCTGCACCAAAGGCAGCATGGGCAGCAGATCAAGGGAAGTGGCTCTGCCCCTCTGCCCTGCCCAGAGTTGCTTCCAGCCCTGGATTTACAGCACAGGAAGGACATGGAGCTGTGGAGCAAGTCCAGGGGAGGCACCAAGATGATCAGATGGATGGAGCACCTCTGCTATGAGGAAAGGCTAAGGGAATTGGGATTGCTCAGCCTGGAGAACAGAAGGCTTTGGGATGATCTAATTGTGGCCTTCCAGTACTTGTAGTGAGGCAACAGGAAAGAAGGAGAAAGAATATTTACAAGAGCATGGATTGACAAGACAAAGGGGAATAGGCTCAAATTGAAATACAGTAGGTTTAGGTTAGATATTAGGAAGAAATTCATCCTTGTGAGGGTAGGGAGGCCCTGGCACAGATTGCCCAGAGAAGCTGTGGCTGCCCCTGGATCCCTGGAAGTGCTCCAGACCAGGTTGGATGGGGCTTGGAGCAACCTGGGATAGTGGAAGGTGTCCCTGCTCATGGCAGGGGGTGGAATTAGATGATTTTTAAGGTCCCTTCAAATCCAAATGGTTCTGTGATTCTTCCAAAAGATGCTGGAAAATTTCTGGGCAGTATATTGTAGGAGTAAAACCCAATGACTGACTCAGATTTGTGGTCATCACCAAAGCAGGAATGACAAATAAGAATGGAACAGCTCCTTGGGAGAATATGAAGAATGTCTGACCTTCGAGGAGAGGTCCCAGATAAGGAAGAGATTCATAGAATGGTTTGGGCTGGGAGGGACTTTAAAGATCAACTCTTTCCAACCACCTGCCATGGGCAGGGACACCTTTCCCTATCCCAGGTTGCTCTCAGCCTTATCCAGCCTGGTCTTGAACATTTCCAGGGTTGGGGCAGCCACAGCTTCTCTGGGCAATCTGTGCCAATTTTGGTTCCCTGGTGTTGTAAACTCCACTCACACCTTTTCCATGGGACTCATCTCTACACTAACATATTGCATATCCTTTCAAGCTCATTGGCATTCCACAGGAACAGGCAGGCTGGATGACCAGGACCAAGCCCATGGGTTGGGAGACAATCTCTCTTTCCTTCCCAGTGGTCACTCTTTGTCTTCATCAGAAGCATTTAGAAAGTCCTAATTACCAAACCTTCCTCCTACAAGGCCCTGGCCTTTGGACCCGTGTATCACTGTCAGATGGCAAAGATTCCTGCTGGCCACAAATATCCTTTCAGAATTTTTAAAATAGGTGCTGAAAGGGCCATTTGAAGTTATTTGACCCATCCTCCACCTGCTCAGGAAAAGATCAGCTCTATCTGATTAAGGATGTTATCACTCATGAGGACTCTCTAACTCACTCAGGCAAGCTGTGTTTCTCTGTCTTTATTCCAACATTTCCTCCTAACACATAAAATTGTCCTGATGATACTTCAGACCATTATTTCTGATTCCACAGACTTTGAGAACAATTTATTTTCTCCAATCCCCAGCAGTCTCATGCATTTGAAGGCTGTTCCTAAACATTTCTTCCGCCTTTCCTCAAGGCCAAGCCACCAGCTCTTCCAGCCATTCCTCATAGCTCCTGTTTTCCACATGCCTGATAATTCTTTTGATCTTTAACTGTCAGGTTCCTAAATACATCCATGAGTGGTGAGTCCATCAGTTATTCAGGTTTCATGGGCCACCAATAGTTTATGAATTTCAGTTTAAGAAACACTACACTGAAACAAAAGCTTCATCACGTCAATGATAAAAAACTTTTGCTTGTGTTGCAGACAGCATTTACATACAGAAAGGGAGAGAGGTGAGTTTCAAATCCATAACTAGAATCCTAAATGAAGGTGATACGGTGGTTTGGGGGTACTGAGCCCCAGGAAATCAAACAGGCTCTCCGAGGTCTCACAAACTCTAAAAATGGTGACATTTTTCTAAATAGCTCCTTAAATATAGGAGTTGAGTTTGGAAAATTAAAAACCTGCTCTTTTATCCTCAGGGATTAAGGCTAAAAGGAGAAGCCAAGAATTTCTGATAGCAAGAGTAGGCACAAACTATTTGTTGGCACATCTTCAAAAAGGTTTGCTATCCTAAGGGACAAGGTTATCTCCCATTGTCAGAGACCTGACTTCATAATCAGTTTTTCCAAAATTCATTTGGATAATCATTCCTAATAGATATGTACACATATTTTACATTTTATGCAGCTGAACATCAGTGCATGCCTGTTTGAAAGAACCTGAGGAATTTAGAAAAGAAGCAGAAAGGGTGGCACAAAAAGCTAAACTCCATTTGCAGCAATAAATGTGCAAAATGGTTGGGTTTGCCCAAGGTTTTTTTGGCTTCATCAGGAGAAAAGAATTTGATACCCTTGTTTGATGGGAACAAGGAAATAGGGCTGGATAGGCTTATACAATTATACATATACAGATATATAATCTGTGTATATACATTGCTCTATGCTGATCACATGGAAAATGAACAATGCCATTCATATCACACATCCTAGCTTCAGAATTAAGGAAAAATCAACCCTCAAAAAGGAAAATAGCTGTTTATTAGAGTCTGAAATGCAGTTGATTGTGAAGGAAAGCAATTTATAGTATTTCAAAATGGACTTTTGGCATGGCCACCTCAGCCCCAATGCTGATCTCGTTGCTACATCTCCGACTGTGCCCAGTTCCTCTATGACTTACCAAAAGAAATCATGTACAGAGAAATCATGTTTTCATTGGCTGAGCTGTGCCCTAAGGAGGTCTCATGGTGGCACCCAGATCATAGAGTCACAGACTGGCTTGTGCTGGAAGACACCAAGAAGTTCATCTTGTTCCACCCCCTGCCATGGCAGGGACACCTTCCACTGTCTCAGGCTGCTCCAAACCCTGTCCAGCCTGGCCTTGGACACTTCCAGGGATCCAGGGGCAGCCACAGCTTCTCTGGGAAACCTGTGCCAGGGTCTGTCCACCCTCACAGAGAGGAATTTCTTCCATAGCTCCAATCTAAACCTGCCCTCTGTCAGTCTAAAGCCATTCCTTGTTCCTTTTTCCCAGCTGCTGGATTCTCCACCCACAGAATTGTCCCTCACTCTGCTGTACTGAAGCTGGCAGAGCTGATTCTTTAATTCAGTGTGTTCAACCATCTCACCCCTGATGAGCCACCACATAGACATCAAAGATAAAAATAACTTTATTTCCCTTTGGATTACTTTAAACTTTCTTCTCCCATAAGCATTACGAAAATCCTCCCAACTTTATTCTCTGCTTTGGTCTCAATTTAATTAAAGTCTGATGAAATCTTCACCAGATATGAGTTTTCACAAAAATTAAGAATTACAAGCACTTTCTGATCATATTAGGTTTGGTTTTTATGAAAGAATAGCTTGGTAAGAGCTCTTTTAATGTCCTCCATTGCTACTTCCAACCCATTTTGCATGGGCCATTTATTGCAGAAAAAGCAAATTTCTATTTGTGAACAGCAACAACAAAAAAGCTCCAGAGGAAAACAATGCTGATATTGCATTGTTTCATTCCTTGCAGATCTACCAAACCTGCATTTTCTTCTCAGACATCTTTAATTACCAACTACAATTATGCATAGATAGTGTGGCTAATCGTATTCCTTGGAATACTAAATTTTTATGGTGCAACATTTTCGCCCAGCTTTAGCCCCAACTTATACTGCCAGCCTGTCTCTCAAAATTCTACGCTTTCCCAACTATTATTTGAGATTTTCATTTGATAATTAAAATTACCAGAAGAAAGAAAATGGTACAAAAATCTTTGACCCATAACCTGAGTTATTCTGGACTGTTTTTACCTACATCTGACATTTTATTATATTTCTGATTAAATTAGCAAACTTCTGCATATTCATTTATGACTTTTAACTCCAATGTTACAATTCAAAGTGTTTTTGACAATAGTTTTTGACAAAATTCAGTGTTCAATGTCTGCATAACTTCCTTCAGAACAGCATTTACATATTAAACACTTTTCTCTTTGTGATTTAGAAAATGTACTGATTACCTCCAGAGAGTAAGCAAGACTACAGATCAATTTCACAGCTTTAGATTTGTCTAGAATGAAAATGACACAGGAAAATATAACCTCAATGATTTTCTGGTCAGATAAAAAGTTTATTTGTCTACAACACATTAAACCTCTCACCAACAGATTAACACTAAAGCTGATTCAATTAAAAAAATTCTCTGGCCTTTTTATAAGAATAACTGAAAAAAAACCCAAAAAACCAAAAACATAAAAACCAAAGTCAAACAAAACACAACTGCAATTTTTTTGTTTGCTTGTTTATAATTGTAGCCAGAATGTAAATGTTCAGTAATGTCCCAAAATATGGTCCAGGAATATTTTTTTAGTAAAAGATTGCTATGTAAAATACAATTTGGGTTTATTCTAGTCAATGCAACTATAAAGTTACACCTGCCTTAACAGGGTGGGTGGTTTTAGATTCAGAGTCTGGCTGTCAGGGTTCTGGAAGGATAAATTTTAATTCAATGACTGACCTTGGGCAAGTCACAAATTCTCTCCTTTTCCTGGAAAACTAGTGCCAAAATAAATGTCCATCCTACAGAGCTATTATGGACCTAAATTTCAGTGATTTTTCTGCTGTATCCAAAGAACTTATGAGGACTTGTCAGGTTTGAATAGTGTAAACTAGAAAATAAATTCAATTATTCACACAAAATGCAAGGAGCACATGTTTACAACAGAAAGAAAAAGTTTCATGAATATATATCAGATAGACCAGGGCTTCATCATCCCCCAGTAAATCAGAATCAGAGAGGACTGAAGGAAGGACACAAAGCTGGTGAAAAGGCTGGGGAACCTCTCCTGTGGGGAAAGGCTGCAGGATTAGGTGTGTTCTCACTGGAGGAGACAAGGATCAGGAGAGAATCCTACCACAATATTCCAGCACTTACAGGGAAGCTACAAGGAGGATGAGGCTCTCTCTTCACAATGAGACACATGGGGAAGACAGGGGGCTACAGGTACTGCTTGCATCAGGAAATGTCTCATCTCAGTATAAGAAATAAGTTTTTTTCACAGTGATAGCAATCACTGGGAATTGTAGTTGTCCCTAATCCCTGGAAGTGTCCAAGGCCAGGTCGGACAGGGCTTGGAGCAACCTGGGATGGTGGAAGTTGTCCATGCCCATGGCAGGGGGATGGAGCAAGGTGATCTTTAAGGGCCTTTCAAAGCCAAACCATTCTGTGATTCTATGGTTTATTGGAACAACCTCCACAGGGACTTGGTGGAGTCTCCATCACATCCTCATTTCGAGATTTTCAAAATGCAGTTGGACAGGGTGCCAGACAATATTCCTTTCCCACAGAAGGGTGGACCAGATGAGCTTTTGAGTCCACTTCCAACCTGATTTATGCTTTATGATTTTATGGTTATTCAGTCCAAATTGCCTTAAATCATACCTAGAATGTATCTGTCAGCAGGAAGGAAACATAAGTCTGCAGGCTCAAGGCTAAAACTTGGAAGACTTGGTTTCATCTCTCCAATTCTGTGTATCACCCACGTAATGAGTCAATCTCTCTCTGCTCACTGGAGGGGACATTGGTAAACTCTAGTGGAAGGTGTCCCTGCCCATGACAAGAGATGGAATTAGATGACCTTTGAGGTCCTTTCCAACCCAAACCATTCCAAAATTCCATGAAAATGCTGGAGACAGCAGAAGTGGGGACAGCTGGATCTCCTACCAGTTTCAGCATTTCCACCAAGGGAAGAGAATGAACTTCCATGTCTCTGGTGTTGGTTTTTTTGGTCCCAACAAGAGTGGGAACCCAACCCCCTGGGCCCTTTGGAGGGGATTCCCACTTCTGAGCTCTTTTCCAAGGATACAGAACGTGCAGGACTCTTTTTTCTCTTGGTCTTCAGGGTTTTGTTTATTCTTACCTTAAGTCCAGCACCGTCTGCACACCAGACTCAGCGTGTGAGAAGCGAGGCACAAAATGGACCCCAAACACCCAAACCAAGGCACAAAATGGACCCCAAACACCCAAACCAAGGCACAAAATGGACCCCAAACACCCAAACCAAGGCATTTTAAAGCTGCTTAAACCAAATTGTATTCTAACACGTACTTTGTTTCTACTTTTCTACCAATAACTTCTACTAATCCATACACGTAACTTCCACATTACTGCTCACTCTAACCGATAACTTTCTACCACAAGTACTACAGAAAATGGAGCTGAAGAGGGACAAGAAGGAAGAAGGGACAACACCCAAAATCCTTCATCTTGTGTCCTATTCACTCTCATATTAAAATCCTAAAACCCTAAATTCTTCACTCTGTGATACACTACTACCACTACTACATACTATTACTACCTGTGTGCTCTAACTCATCCCAAAGCCTTGGCAATTTTTCCCAAGGACGAAGGTTAAAAGCAGTGTTCTGATGAGGGTCAGAGTCTCTTAAAACAGGCAGAGAGACATTCTCTGTGCCCTGGATTCCAACATCTGGGAGTCATCCCAGATTACAGGTGTGAGGAGCTGTGATAACAGACTCCAGGGAACACTGCAAAAAGCCACCAACTGGCTGATCCTTTAACAGCACAAGGATGGTTCTATCAGCTGCCCTTCGTGGAGCTGGGGTCTTAACCTGGAAGTAGGAATCAGCTGAATTCACAAACTGTTCACGTATCCTTAATTCCCCAACAAGACACTCCTGTTTACAGCTAATTCTGCTGTACAGCTTATGATTCTGGTATTTCCTGTATCATGGAACCATTTAGTGCTCCAGGCCTGGCCCCAAGCTCTTTTGCAAGAGGTTTGCTCTAGACATGAGTTTTAGGAGAAAAACATTTTGTCATCCAAAAATGGCAGCTCAAAGAGGTTTAAATAATTACAAATTCATGTTAAACTCATTAAATTGTTTTGGATAATTCAAAAAATGGTACTTTGAAAGTTCCTCATAAATTATTTAGGGAGGAGGGTGTTGGAAAACATTTAATTTTAAACTTTTGCAGCATTATATTTAAAAGACAAAAAAAAGACTAAAAAGGACTGTCATATTAAAAAGTAATTATGATTTGTTGGACTCAAACCCACTTTTGTTACTCCTTTTATCTTGCAGTAGAAATAATAATAACAACTAAAATCTTGGATCTGTTCCCTCCTGTTTTGTTCTTTTTTTATGAATTTATGTGGTTTATCCAGAAAACTAAAACTTCATTTTGAAGTGAAAAATTCTGCTTCTTCATAGTCACAATAAAAAGCTTGGTCTATGAGCAAAGAGCAAACTCACTGGGTAAAAGTTCGGGAAAACAAAGGGGGAAAAGTGGGTATAGAAAGAATAAATTTCATAAATTCTATATTGATTACATCTTCAATACAAGACACCATGTGAATCTAGGAACATTAATATAATTCTGAATGATCCCTTGTGCCCCAGTTATGGCTCCCACAACCTCTTCCCTGCAATATTCCTTATTCTGATAAAACACCTCCATGGCTTTTTTGTCCCTGAAGTCCACAGAGTGTTTTAGTTTGCTCCCCACAGAGTAATCAGAGTATCTGAAAATGGCTGAGGGACAGTAATTTCAATATGATTGGCCAACCTGGAAGCTGAAGTGAACATAAATATTTATGTGTATCATAGAATCATACAATCATAGACTGCTTTGGGTTGGAAGGGATCTTAAAGATCATCCTATTCCAATGCCCCTTCCAAGCCATGCTGTGATTTCATAATTCCATGACAACACCACAATCTTCACAGGCCTTGAGGCATTGTCACACCATGGGGGAGTCTGGCCCTACAAAATCATTAAGGCTGGAAAAGACCTCCAAGGTCATCAAGTTCATCATGAATGAATGAATTCCACCATGCCCATCAAACCACATCACAAAGGGCCACATCTCCTTGGTTTTCTTAATGATTCCAGGGATGGTGGCCTCACCCCTGTCCTGGGAAGCCTGTTTTAATGGCCAACCACCCTTTCTAGGAAGAAATTTTTCCCAATATCCCACCTGAATTTTCCCTGGTGCAACTTAAGGGTATTTCCCCCTGACCTATCACTAATTTCCTGGGAGAAGAGGCCAATCCTTCTTTTCAGGGACTTGTAGAGAGTCCCCTTGAACGTTCTTTTCTCCAGATTAAGGAACCTGAGCTCCTCATATTATATATTTCAGACTCTTCCCCAGCTCCTTTCCCTTCTGTGGACACACTCCAGCCCCCCAATGTCAGGTGCTGTTACCTCCATTTCACAAGGAGATAAACCCTCTGGAGTGAAGGTTGTACCCTCAGTGCACTTTAGATGGTGGGGACTCCTCTTACACCTATGACTGTGTGCTAGGATGTGCTAAAAAGAGTGAGAATCTGAATAAAATCCAGGTTTTGTATGCAAATATATTCGTTAATATGCAGGTGTTAAGTGGTAATGGTACCACAGCATTAGTGCTTGGATGTGATTCATAATTAGGGTGGAAAAGGTACAATAAAAATCAGTGTTTGCATCTAGACAACACATAAATCAACCTTGTAAACAGCCAGCTAGAGCAGGATCCTTAGAGGAAAAGCCTTACACATTTTGTTTAAAGATTAAAGTTCTCCTTGTGTTTAATCAGTTTTAGAGTGTGAAGAAAAACAGGATTAATTACAGTCCCTCCCATCAGTCTCCCATACCAGCAGAGTTACAAACGATGCATCTCTACAGCAAAATGGCCACCATCAGCAGCAGGCACAGGGAATGCTAATTGTAATTAAAGAGTTTTCTTGGAATCAGAGAGCTGAGTTTTAATCAGGATGAGAATGGAGCCTTGCTGTGGGAGCCTTCAAAAAGTGGTTACTGAGCAGAACAGGCCTTTTTTAAACAGAGAGGGGTTATCAAACTTCTGGAGTGGGTTTTCAGCTTGATTATCTCCTCAGTGGGATGTGGATGAAAATCCTTGTGGGGCCAATTATTGGTGTTATTTTGCAGTTTTGTGGTGTTTTTATGGCATGTCCCCCTCCATGCTCTCACAGGACTTTGCAAGGGGCAGGTAGAATCACCAGTCATGGAATTGTTTGGGTTGGAAGGGACCTTAAAGATTATCTCGTTCCACCCCCTGCCATGGCCAGGGACAACTTCCACTATCCCAGGTTGCTCCAAGCCCTGTCCATCCTGGCCTTGGACTCTTCCAGGGATCCAGGGGCAGCCACAGCTTCTCTGGGCACCCTGTGCCAGGGCCTCAGCACCCTCACAGGGGAGAATTTCTTTCTACCATCCAATCTAGAGAGTCAGACCCTAAAGGAGCTAAGGATGCCGGGTGAAATGATGCTGCAAGGAGGCAGAGTGGCACTGGTGGGCCCAGAGCTGCACACTGAGTCACCCCAGACTTCTACAGCACAATTCACTACATGTTGCCTGGAAAGAAATCACACAGACTGGGACCACCATGACCTCAACCTCAGCTGCAGATCTCAGTGAAAGTCACATCTCATGGCTCAGATGTCTGCATGGCTTTGCAAACACTCCTGTCAGCCCAGGCACTCACCAGCTTCTGAGTAGAACTGTGTCCATTCAAATTCTGACTTGGGGAAAACAGTGACAGGTGGTTCCAGATGCAGGACACCTCCATCCAAATCCTTGAAAAGGGCTTTCCTTGAGCCTTTGCATCTCTTTTTGGGGAGCATGGTGTCCTTAGAGGTTTGTACACTGCTAAATAGGAAAGGTAACATTATTATTAGTGGCTTGGAACAGACAGAAAAGCTGATAAATTTCTATGTAAGTTGTTAACTACCTGTAACAGAACAGGTATGTTGAGGGGAACTCATCTCACTGAGCAAATATGAGTTGAGACAAATAATTTCCTAAACAAGGGTCTATATTGACTATAGAAGGAGGTCAGTGTGTATAAATAACATGCCTAATTTTTGTATCACTAACATATAGTGAGCTGATTGCTTTAAATTGGAGACTGACTAAAGGTTCAACACCGCTTAAAGGAGCTGGTGGACTGAGCATCTCACACCCATGGCAGAATTCAATACAATAAAAAGATTTGGATTCCAGTGAAGTCCATGGAGACATTTTCAGATTGCTGCATGGATTCACATTAGACCTTGAAGAAAATGCAGAATTTTTTGGTCTCAGGCTGAGAAAACCTGATTGCTGGTACCTTGAGTGGGGTGAACAAAAAGGCCAATTCCCCCAGTCAACCCAGCTCAAAAGAGGCAGAGAACAAAGACTCTCCTGATCCTGACAGTTCAGTTCTTGACCATCCCTCGGCAGATCCAGCATTTCTGCTGGTTAGGTCTACCAGAGGTACAAGCCAAGTTCTTAATGGATTTGCTATATTCTCTGATGCTTCTATTTCCTCTCTTGCTCCAAGGCAATGCTCATCTTGTCTTTGATAGGACATATCCATCCAGATATCCCTTCAGGATGCTGCAGCAGTACAATGCAGCCACATCCCAGATCAAGCTCAGCAGCTGCAGAGGTGGATTTGATAAATGCATGCAGATACTGCATGAGGAGCACTGGGAGATGTAACCACCCTCAGAGGCTCAGCAGTCTCCCAGGGAAGCATTCAGAAATCCATGTGCATTCCTCACATTTGAAAACCACCAGCTCTTGCAGTGGAGTGGGTACTCAGCAGCTCACTACCAGCAGAATATTGTGGGATGGATACAAGAGTGAAACATAATGGGAGCTGACAAGCTGGACAGGGCTCAGAAATCTACACGCAAACCAATGCCCAGAGCAAAAAAAGCAAAAATATAGAATAAAATAAGAAATTCTGGCAGAAGGCTGGAGGGGCTCTAAACATAGCAGTGCGGGACACCTCCAATTATTTTTGACTGGCAAGTGGAGTCCATGCTGGAATTTTATTTTTTTGCTACTTCAAGGCTTTCCTGACATAGCCTCTGCATTGTCTTCAGTGACTGCAATAAATAAATAGGCATGTGGTTTCCATTGGATGTGGTATGTCTAAACCACTGCAACCAGCAGTGACTTAAGGTTACAGATTAAGTTCTCCCCTCCCTCCTCAACACTCACAGATGAAATTCTCCCTGGGCAGGAGCAGTTCTGGCAATCATTTGACATCTCACAGCCTGCCTGGTACTGATCAACATTTCTGATGTGATCTCACAGGCACAAATCAAGCCACGCTTCCCCGACCAAAAGGACATTCCCAGTCTCAGGGTTTTTTTCCTGGAGGTCCTGACATTTTCTGAAGCCTGAGGCTGAGAAGTCAGAGATGCTCAGGATGGGGGCTTAAGAAATGGGATATGTGAGGCTTGTTTTGCTACACAAATGTCAGGAAAAGGAGAAATCCAAGAGGATTGGTCCGGAGATGCACCTTGATGGAATTCAAAACTCAAATTATAAAAGATTGCCCTAAACTAAATTTGGTGGTGTTGTTCCATTTATTTTCTTCTTTTTTTTTTTTTTTTTTCTGTATTTGAGTTTTTCTGTGCATGTTTGTTTGATGTCAGAGCTTGTTCATTTTTGTCAGACAGGAGCAGTACAAAAGCAGATATGAGGGGAGGATAGTTCCAAAGTTGTAGGTATTTGGGGTTTTTTTTTTGAAAAAAGGTGGTTCAGAATGAAGCATTTTACCTCGTTGGATGAAAGTAGAACTTGTCCTTCTCACTGACATGTAACATTCTTGATGTCTCTGCTGTGATGAGAGGCATGATGCCTAAATGATCAGCATTTGACATGATACAGACATCCCTGTCTTCACTGTAGCAGCTCTTTGTAAAACCAGTAAAGGTGACTTCTGCCAGGGATTAAGAGAAGATCAAGCAAGGAAAAGTGGTTAAAAGAGTGCCATAGCTAGAGATAAGAAAGCTGTTTTTTTCATGTGATGTTTTCCATGTTAAAATGCCCCCCATATATATCTGTGCAAATTATTTTTAAATCAGACTAATAGCATTGTTCATAGTGATTCATGTGGCTTTAGAATACTCTGTAGCTAAGTTATATCCTGAGTTGATACAAACCAAATCATGCCATAGGAAATGAAATCAAAGAAATAGTAACTGAGCGAGAAAACAAAAAGCAAGAGTATTTAATACATTTTCATTTGAATAAGTAAGAACCAGTTAAATAACAACCTGCTTTGGATGGTTTTTCTACTTGCCAGAGATTAACATAAGACAAGCAGGGTGTGATGACACACACTTGACTCTGGCACTCAACTCTTGTGCAGCTCCAAAATCCATATTGTGCCATTAATTTTTTGGTGAGATTCTGCGCAAGTCTATTTGTCTTTCTCTATCTCATTTTTCAGTAAAAAGGGGGTAACGAATTTTCTTGCAAAAGTAAGTAGCAGTGAGGAATAAAGACATGAAAAGCAGTGAGGTATTTAGATCCCACCATTGCAACCAGCTATCAGGGTTCTGCTATATTCAAATATTGCTCTGGGGACTGAAAAATTCATTTGAAACAAAGATCTAGGATACATAACAGACTTGTATTCCTCTTGTGCAATCTCTTACACCAATAAAGGTCACAACTGCTTCTGTGAGTTGTAGTTTGGATGTTCTGTGACAACTCTATCCAAAGTGTGAGATTTGCTATCTTTATTTAGGTGGAGGTAACTGTGGGTCAGAGAGATGAATC
Source organism: Dicaeum eximium (assembly GCA_013396995.1). NCBI lineage: Eukaryota > Metazoa > Chordata > Aves > Passeriformes > Dicaeidae > Dicaeum > Dicaeum eximium. Next base: position 2,097,119 of record VWZP01009168.1, read on the forward strand.
AGTTGGAAAAGCAACACAGAAGGAAGGTATGTGTGAGGTAGAGTCACGGGACGTAATTATCATGGAATTGTAGAATCCAAGAATGGTTTGGGTTGGAAGGGACCTTAAATATTATCTCATTCCAACCCTCTGCCATGGGCAGGGACAACTTCCACTGGTTGCTTCAAACCCTATCCAACCCGACCCTGAATACCTCCAAGGATGGGGTAGCCACAGCTTCTAGGGGCAACAATTATCCTGCAGTAGATTCAGGAAGTGAAAAATATCAAATAATATCTTTTTCTTAATGAATCTGTATCAAGCTGTAGAAGAATTGTGTTATCAATTTCACTGAGGCTCTGATTTCTCCAACAGTCCATCTGTGGGAGGCTGCAACTTCAATTGGAAAAAATGAAATTAGTGAAGAAAAGCAGTGACAGAAGAGTCTGGCCAGTGGAGGCAGAAGACCAACCTTTCAGCTTCATGATTCCCAGGGCTTTTGGACAGTGCCCAGCTTTGTGCCAGGGGTGCTCTGGCCTTTGGCTGGGAGCAGTGCTGAACGTGGGCCATAAAATCCCAACGCGGCCTCTTAGGGGGTAGCGTGGGGGTCGGTCCTGGGCTGTTGGATCAGCTGAGCGGGGCTTGATCCTGTCTCTGAGGCAGTCAAAAGTCGAGCTCGTTGCGACAATGACGGAGTTTTTGAGTTCTATGAATTCTTTCCCTGTGTAGCATTGCTGGGCGTAGGCACAGAGCACCATTGCCAGGAGTCCCACGGAGTTGTCCACCAGCACCACCTTCTCCACGATAACGCTGCCTCCGAGGTGGAGCATGACACCATAGTCATAATTCTTATAGGACAGAAAGCCTGTGATCCTAGTGCAGCTCTGAAATCCATCTTCCTGGTACAGGTGAACCCCATGGAGACTCGAGTGGGCCACGTTCCCACTGCAATATTCTCCATCTAGTGAACACTCCTGGCCCCTGACATGGAAGCCAATTCTCTCGGATCCTGCCACAGCATTGCCACGAAGGGAGACACCGGTGGCCAGGTTCACTTTGATGCCAGCAACCCAGTTTAATGAACCTGCTGGCTGCCTGCTCAGAATAACAAGGCTCCTGATGAGGGAGTGATCTTTCCCTTCCAAATCAATGCCAGGTCCAGTGGTGTTGAACGCCACGTTATTGTGCAACAGGATCCCTCTGCTCTCGACTGCGTTAATGCCAGCCCCACAGCTGCCACTGATGCTGGATGACACCACTGAGGAATCCTGGGATACATTCCTGAATTCAATGGCAGAAAGCTGAGGAGGCCCAAAATTCAGAAATTGAACATTTAAGAGTTGAAGAGCACCTGCAATGAGATAAATGGAGTGAAATAAAAGTGAATTACATAAGAACAAGTAAGGACAACCATGTTAACAGTCAGACATATAACAGCAGGTCTTTTGTCAGTGTATTGTAGTGGTGGATATTTGTTAATAAATATGTACAAAGTCAAAGTAAAGCCTTACAAAACACAGAACAGCCCCTCCTAAAATATCTTCCATAATTATGAATTTTTAGCAGTGCTCATGTGTCACTATTGAGCCAGGCACGAGAAAGAAAGACTCCAACTCTCAGAAGGCAGCAGGGCAAAAAGGGAAAAGGGAAGTTTAATATAAATTCTGCACCTTTTAAACCATGGTTCACTGAAGTGAATTATGATTGGATACAGAGGAACATCTTTCACCTCATTGGTAAATTGGAAATATCATTCCTTGAAGGACAAACTCCTACAAACAGTAGCTAGCTATTGTAAACAACAGCTACAGGAAGACATAACAACAGTCTGGAATTCTAAGTTTCCCAAGTAATTATCTCTGTTCTTTCTTCGGCTGAACTGAGCGTATCCACACTCATGTTTCATACTTGCTGACAGTCAGTTTGTTCTCTCATAGCACATCTGAATGGACACACATGTTGCTGCACCTCTTTCTTGGGCAAACCACTGTGCCTTGATGAGGACAGGTGAATCTCAACTACCTTCAAACTCCATCCCGCTCGAGTCTGTGAAGTGTCCCACCAGCATCCTCCCAGCACAAGCCACATCCGACTGGATCTGCACGTTCCGTGTGAGGAGCCCGACCTCCGCGGCCAGAGGGATGCTTCTGCCATCTTCTGTGTCATGGAGACGCCCTGGGCAGTTCCAAGAAAGCAAATGTGATAAGTGTCCATCATACCTATTAGCCAGCACTTTGAGGGACATAAATCCTGACAGCTCCTCTGCAGAATCCGCAGTGACATTCAGGTGTGTTTCACCCCCAGCGCAGTCTGCGTGCATCAACACAAAACCAGAAAGGCCACCTGCCCATCAAATATTCACCGTGAGCTTATATTTTACCAAGATATCTCGTTTTTAGAACAAGAAGGTGCTAAACCTTTCCCCTGCGGTGTGCAGGTGCCAAAGCAATGAACAGGTTCACACTTCATTTTTTCCAAGCTCTGCGTGCTGGAGTTACTCTTCAGCCCACTGCAGAGTTGATCTCCACGAATTTTCCTCAAGATCAGGCTAATGTCAATGCCAAAACTCTCTTTGCTACAGTCTTGCTTTTGTGTGTTTTCTAAAAGGATTTTAAAACACTTTTTTCAGTACCTTTCTGAAGGAGGCTTTTGCTCAAGTTTACGCAGCTGTCTAGCTTGGATTAATCTCAGGTGACTTAAGACACATGCAGATGTGATTTAGTTATCCAGACTGGTTTTATGCATGATGGAGAGCCATAGGCAAATCTCAAGTGCAATTTGTTGTGTATTTTATATACCTGCTTTAGGGGCAGATAAAATACGAGTGAGAAGTATGTATTGTATGTATATTTCTGCTTTAATTATCAAGGGAGCTGAGAGTGGCTGAGTGGCTCGTGTGTGAACATTTACTGCAAGTATCTACATTTGCCAAAGTGAAATTCAGTATTTACCCCTTAATTGTTCCATCAGTACTTTTTTTTCCAGCTGTATCTAACAACTGCTGCATTACTCAGGGGGTAAGCTGTAATTTCCCCTCATGATACATTTATTATATCTACATCAGCTAAAAAGAAAGGCCTAAAATGCACAAACTACTGGAAATGAAGCCTAGTGCTATGCTTTGAACTGCACATTTTGTTTGAAAAATGCAATTGTCATAAAAAATTGTGTCGTGGAGGCTACTGTTGATTAACACTGTGGATAATTGCAGAACAGAGCTCAGTTCCAAGTGAAGCTTTGATTACTGGCTCAGACACTTAAACATTTGCCATTTAAAACAGGATATTTCTGTGTCTTTTTATCCATTACACTAATTTCTGTGCCTACTGGCTGGAATAAAGATCAGATTTTAAAAATATTGATGTGCACAAGAAAAATCCTCAGTTCGAAGGTTCAGAATTTGACCTGTTAATAAAATCTTTTTGGTTTTCTTAAGTAGATGGTAATAAATTTACATTATAGGCTGAAATAAAAGTAAATAAGTACTAACACTGCATCCCTTTTTCCACAAAAATATAGATCCCATGCAATCTACACAGAAAATAGAGATATATGCAGATTATATGTTTATTTAGGTATTAGTTTATAAATACATTATTTTCATTCCATGTACTTGATAAAATTTTTTATTTCAAACTTTATGAATATAATTATTTTGAAATTTGAAAAAAGGGTGGGGTTTAATACTTTTCCAGGTTTTTGGCATTCCATAGAAATTGTGCAAAGGGCCTAAAATCCTTTTTTTTTTTCCTTTAAAAGAGGAAAAATTACTTTCTCTCTCTATGAACCAGCTCAACCTGAAACACCAGGAAGTTTTCCCAAACAATTCAGCACTGAATTGATTCTATTCACAGAAATTCATGTTAGAATCAGCAAGCTAAAAAAGCACATGGAGAAAGAAATTAAGATACCACGAGGAGTAGAATTGATTCTGCTGAGATATGAAATGGAAATTCGATACTTCAGAAGAAAACTCTCAAAAAAAGGAAAGAAAAATTCCTTACCAATGTGCCTGTGCAGAAGATGTTCATGAATTCTTATATTTTGACCATGGACTTCTTTAAGTGTAACTACTTCAGCTTGGTGGGCTTCATAGGAGGAAGAGCTGATCACAATATCCCCACCTTGATCCCAATCTACTTCATCCTCCACAAAAATCCTACAACACCATGATATAAACTTAATGTCATTACACTTACAAGAGTTAGGATCACAAATTTCATTAAAAATGAACAGTTTTGCTCAGGGAGATCTTAAAAAAGGAAGACAAAAAAAGTCCACAGGCTATGCTGTAGGAAAAGCCCCTTTAGGGCTTTCTGCAAAAACAGATGTCTGAAATATGTGGGAGGAAATTAATCCTGAAGCATCTATTTCACACCATTGATTAACAACATATACAGTTCCAGTACAGCATTTCAGAGCTCAAGTTGCCTCCAAAAGACATATCAGACCATTTTTGGTGCCAGGAATATTCTACAGAGCTGAAAGTCAGCTTTGGATTTGGACAACAACCATGTGCAGGCTCTTGTGGCTGTCTGCACTTGGCATCTGAGCTTCCACTGGAGCTTGTGGGTGCAGTCAGCAGTGGGTGAAAGGAAATTCAGTTCTCTGAATTGGACACTTTAAGCAGGATTTGATTCCCTAAACAAGAGCACCTCTTGTTATCGATATATCCCAGGGTATCTAAAACATCAGCTGGCACATGAGAGAGGACTGGCTCCTGGAGCCTTCCTGGAGATAAATGTAGGGAGCCCAAAAGCATCTCATCTGAACCCAAAGACACCTCAAATGGGCCCAAACCATCTGTTCAGGAACCTGAATCCTGCCCTTGGTAGCTGAACACCCTCCAGGCACCTGCACTTAAAACTCTGCTGGCTACTGAACATTGCAGAGTCCTGCATTTATTTGTTTTAATCTTAACTGAAGGTCCCCTTTTGCAGTCAAAGTTGTGTTAGTAGTTCAGGGGATTTCAGCTTCAAATAAGGAAAATAAAAGCATTTAGTGGCAGCAAAATGCATAATAATCAGTGTTTGTCTCTATTTGATAAACACCTTGTCCTGTTACAGGGTGAGTGCTGCTGCCAGGTGATGATCTAAACTCCTCAGGGAATTATTGAGAATAAAGGGCATTGAGTGAACTCAGATAATGCCTCACATGCAGTCTAGAGTGACAGAAGGGCAGAGAGAAAGGAGATTCCTAAAGGGGTGTTGTTAAGTTTTTCCAGAGTCCTTTCCCCAATATTTTTTAAAGATGAGTAGATTCCAGATGAACACTTATAGCATACAACCTGTGAATACCCAGTAGAGAAATCCACCAAAAATTTATTTCCTTTTTTTTTCTTTTTTTTGGTGGAATCATTGCATATCTTCTGAAATGGCAGGAAAATCTTTCATGAAGTTATGAGCTGATTCATACTGGAAAAGGATATAGAGCAGCTCATATAGAGCAGCTCCTCTCCTTCAATAAAATCTACTTCCTTCAGCTTTCATTTTCCTTCAGCTTTCATATTCCAGCACTGATTTACCTATTTCCTGTATCCAGCCACATTAACTCTTAGCTGGCTATTGGTAGACTTTCAATGAAAAACAGGGGTTTGGTTTGGTTTTTTTTTTTTTTTTTCCTTTCTTTTAACAACTGAAACAACTCTTTGTGTATTTAATGTGCATGCATAAACTCCAAACACTTGTATCTTAGCACCTCATGATATTTCATATAAAATATCTGGGCAGCAACCCAGATCTAGCCTGGATCCATTTTATCCAAGTGTTTAACTGGCATGCTTCAGTCAGAATCTGCTTACTCTGATCTCCCATCTCAGTCAGGGAAAGAGAAGAATATCCAGAGGGTGATTCTAAAGTTGCAGGGTTTGGATCAGGATCAGCTACACAGCAATTCCTAAACAATAAATCTGCACTGAACACACAACTCTGAGAGAGCTCACAACTGATGATCCCTAATGGTGAGCTCTTTGTGCTTCCACTGCTCGTCTTTACAATCATTTCCCAAATAATTCCTGCCCTAAATGCTGAGAAATCTACCCTGATGGGAACTCTTCCAATGAGGGAGGTGGGGAGAGAGGGAGGGAAGGAGGGAGGGAAGGAAGGGAGGAAGAGAGGAAGGGAGGGAGGAAGGGAGGGAGGAAAGGAGGAAAGAAGGACAGACGAAGTCTCAGCTTGACTCATCCTTAGAATTTAGATTTCTTTAGAATTAAAGTTAATCTGGGTTGGAAGGGACCTTGAAGATCATCAGCTTCTCCATCATGGTGCAATTTTCTGTCACCTAGGTTGTTTTTTTTCTCTCTAGACAGAATTCAAACAGAGCCCATCACAAAGGGAAAGAATAATGCAACTCACAGGAATGTTAAATACAAGTCATAGGAACAGGAACCAAAATTTAATATTTGAAAGCATATTTGGCCAAAATACCACCTTTCATTGCCAGGAGCAACATCAGTCCCCAGATGTGTCCAAGGCATCTTAGGATAAGCACTATAAATTTGCACCTGTCCATAAACTCCTGAGGAAAAAAAAAGAAAGAACAGAAGGAGGATTTCAAAGGTTAAGGGAAAAAGAGGCTTGAGAAGGAAAGAAACAATAACTAAATATATGGAAATCTTTATATTTATTAAAATATGTTTCTATATTTTAGGAAAAGTGTAAGAACAGCACAAAGCCTTCAGTCAAAATACAAAGTGAAGGAGCAATAAGCCCTCAATAAAGTAAAATGACCATCACATGTACAGGCAAGAAAGGGGATTTTACCACAGAAGTCTCATTGATACAAATTAGAATTGAAGGAATTGCAGACAACAATATCTACCATTTAAAAAAAAAAATCTAAGTAAACAAATTAGGTAAAATCTCCAGGAATGAAAGATACAAAAAATTATGCAGCTATTATTAATCTTTCTGGACAATGAACTTTTCTTTTTCCCCCCCTCTGGAAAAGGGATCCAAAACCAGAGGACAAATCCAAAATACAGCAGCTTTTTGTGGAGATTATATGTCCCAGAAGATTAAACATTAGCTCTAAAATATGTGTAGCTTTGTTTCAGGATTTTCTTTACAATGTAGTAGCAGTCTACCTACCTATTGTGGTAGGTTTGGATATTACCAAAAATTAGTTTCCTATGAAAAGTGGAATTCATGTTTCATACCAATACTCCCTGGGTGGACATTTATGTCCTCCAGACGATCACAGTAAATCCCTTCAGAAGCCCGAAGAAGGAACAGCAGCTTTAAATCCCTCTCTAGGGGATGTTGTGAAGAACCTGCAATAAACACAAAACAGCATCAAACCCACCACAGAAGTATCCATGGCTCCTGTGATGCTGAAAATGGGAGGGAAACTAGAGGGGAAAAACGTGTGAATCTGATTTTAAAGAAATATCTAAATGGCTGAATTAGTATTTCCTTTCTCAATCAGTTTTTGCCTTTTTGCTCCTTCACCAGTTGCAGGGTAATCATGCAGCAAGGATGGGAAAAATTGAAAGATTGAGAAAAGAAAGTCAGGAAAAAGAAAGTGCCCTGGAAGTTTTGGTGTGTGCAATGGTGATAAGTCTTCACAGTAAACTGTATTCCAAGTTTGCCTTCATTTCTTTCACCAAGGGTAGTTTACAGTTTCAGAGGAAAATGGCCCAGCACTAAACAGATACTAAGGAGGAAAAAGTAGGACAGTTTTTGCCCTGGAGAAATGTATGCCGAGTCCAGTAAAGGAGTTCAGCGTTCCTTTAAATTTAGAGATTAAATCAATTATGCAACAGAAAACTGCAGCAGATGTAGAACCAAAAAATATACATATATGTATCTGTACAAAATTAGCTGGCCTGTCATGTTCTTTTAATATTTAAAAATTACTAGTTTGGAAAAGAGAGCTGATTTTGTATCCTAAAGAAACACTTTGCTTTAAGAGCCTTTTTTTATTTAAGTGAAATCAATAAAACAATTCACTGTTCCCCACCAGCATCTGACTGATAACAGGATATTTAAATCCTCTGTACAGCTTTTTAATGGGTAAAAGGCAAACAGTACAAGACTTGCATGTTCCCCATCTAATACATCTCACACCAGTGAGCTCGTATATTCTCTGGGGACATGGAGGGAATTCTTTTTCAATGTCCACCATCCACCCAAACCAGCTTTGATTTCCTTGTTTAAACTCCCATAACTGTGTTTTGAACAGAGGAAAAGCAGGAATTAGGTTGTTTCCAAATATGCTTTCACAATTTCTCTTTTTTTTTTTTACTCCTGGTTATAATTATAGTTAAGTCAGTTAAAACCATCTCATATATCCAATTCTAAGCTCAGTTTTAAAATCATTTTAAAGTAGGCTTCCAGACTTAACAATCACATACAAATAATTGGAAATGGGGGTTCTATAGGATGAACTGGAATTTCTCCCTCACTTAAGAGATTTACATCTACATTTAGCTAAAAATCATAAATTCTAGTCCAAAAAAGCACAGCATATTAAGAAATGTTACCCTTGTTAAAAAAAAAGCCAAAACCATACAAATAAAAAATACAGTCAGAGTGAGAAACAAAGGTCATAGTAAAACTATTTATAATGAAAAATATAAAATAAAATAATAAAATAATGAAATAAAATAATAAAATAATGAAATAAAATAATAAAATAATGAAATAAAATAATAAAATAATGAAATAAAATAATAAAATAATGAAATAAAATAATAAAATAATGAAATAAAATAATAAAATAATGAAATAAAATAATAAAATAATGAAATAAAATAATAAAATAAAATATTAAAATAAAATAAAATAATAAAATGGTAAAATAAAATAAAATAAAAAAGGGAAGATAATAGTCACAGAAATTCTCCAGTGGCTGGAAACTGTAATTGGTAAGTGACATGAAAGAACATGGGAGTCATCAATCAGTAGAAAAATTCTACTTTTAGGAATATTTAGAAGAAAAATAGGCTTAATACTTGCTTATTGTCATCAATAGTTCCATGGGTTTAAATCAATGGATTTCAGTAACTTGAATGCAAATGCTAGTGGAGAGTTTTCCAGGAAACCCATTGGACTATTGAGGTGGACTCTTCGATAATTTTGGGATCACTCATGATGTCTGACAGTCCTTGAAGGAAGCTAATATTGTGCCAATATTTCAAACAAAGATAAAAGTGAGAGCCCCAGGTAATTACAGGCCTGTCAACCTGACACTGATTCTAGGGGAAAAATAAATAAAAATGGAATGTCCAACTCTGAACACAATTAATAAATCATTAAAGGTGGATGATATAATTAATGCCAATCAACCTGCTTTTACAGAAAAAGAGGTCCTGTGAAACTTCCTTGTTATCATCTCCTGATGAGATTACAGGTCTAGTTGATAAAGATAATAGCTTTGATATCGTATAATTGGCTTCTCCAAGGCACTCGGCTTAGTAGCACAAAACTTTGTGATTAAGAAACTACACGAGTACAGCAGGAACATGGCACACACTAATTTACAGCCTGAGTGACTGGAATGGGGACATGGACTCAACCAGGTCTGGTCCTGCAAACCCTGTGGCATTCAATGTTTTATCAGGGACCCAAACTTGTGTGAGGACACTGAAAATAAGCAGATAAACGGACACAACTGGAGAGAACAATCACAAGGATGGTCTAGGATAGTCAGCAGGAATTTTGAAGTGAAGAATTAGGAAAAAAAGTGAAGAATGCTCATGGGGACCCTGGTTGAGGTGGGTGCTTGGATTAGATGACCTTCAGTGATCCATTCCAACTTTACCCATTCTGTGATTCTCTAATATTGAACATAATAAGGCAAGAGGTCACAAAAAGGTAAGAATCTCTCTGGGAATGAATGGAGAAGAATGAAAAACACAGGGAGAAGCTAAGTGAGGTCTCAGATCCATACACACTTTGGCTAAGTCTGAATACATTCCAGCAGAATGGCCCATGAAAATGAAGATATGGAAGCAGCAGCTACCTCAGCTTACTCATAAGGGGAATGTAAAATAGTTGATTCATACAAGTCACAGGAGTTGGCTAAGTTTCAGAACCTTGTGAACTAAGTGGTAATGAAATCACAGCTCTTGTAGTAAGTAGTTTGGTTGGAACCAGCAACTTGGCATAAACAACATGAATCATGATTTCTGCAACACATAAGTGAAGGATCTGGGCTTTAAGGGTTCCTCTTTGGACTTTGGTTGTGGAAACTTCTGATTTCTTCTCCCACTTTTCTGTGGTGAGCAAGTCCTACATAAGACAACACCAAACTGCCCAATTCCCCATCCTGCATGAGACGAGCAGAAACGGATCCTCTTTCATGCTCCAGCTGGAAGCCCTGGCAATTTGATGAGCAACCTGATTGATCATGAAGTGAAATAATAATGTGCTGCTGGCAGAGAACCAGGAAAAAATGATACTTGCAACCTGGAAGTTACCAAAAGTTGGTGGAAATGTCTGGTGAGATGTGCAGAAAAGGTCAGGAGGCACTAAAGACAAAGGCAGGGCTCCCCTCAAATGTGTGCTCTTCCAATTGCATGACACAGTGCAAAAAACACCAACCATTTATGATAATCCTGTGTTAATAAACAACCTGATGTGTTAATAAATTCACCACTGATACACACTGTCCTGAAGAAGTGTGAGATCCAAATGTTGAGACTGTAACACAGATCTCTTAGCACAATGGTTCCAGCTGGTTCATAGTGCTTCATCAGGTCTAACCCCTGGAGAGGAGAAAACTTACTACGAGAAAAAAAGGAGGGAATAAAAAGGAGAACAAAAATAGAGATGTGTTTTTTCTACCCAGATTTTAATTTATTCTGGACTGTGGTCTGGATCTAGTTTGTTGAGTTTTAAAAGCATTTTCCAATGTTTTCATATTTCAGTTCTGTTCCAGATGTTCTTCCTGACAGATTTTTGCTGTATTGTTTTGGCTTTTGTTCCATAGCAAAACCCATACAATTCTTTCCTAGACTAGTGGGTGTTTCCTCCCTTCTAGCCTTCTCTTTTTTTCATAACACAACACACAGCAACAGCTGTTGCATATAAGAGCAACAAAACCTCTGAGATAAGATCTCCTCCCTTCACCTAGCAAACAGAGATTGCTGAGTATCTTGCTGGGACCATCTCCTCTATCTCTGCTTCCTGAATCCAAAACTTTTTGGACTCTGAGTACCCAGGTATTTTGAAAACTGTGTCATATTGTCACCAGAAAGTCTGAGGAGCTTTTATTCATGGTCAATACACAGCTGGACAGCACCTACTGCTGGTTCTTCTTCTGGAGCTTCCTTCAGGTGTGCAGGCTGCAGTCTGGAAAGCAGCCTGGAAAAGCAGCCAGACAAGGAGACCTCACTTGGTTGTCTCTTTCTGCCAAATGTACAAAAGATTTCAGAAGTCCTCAGCTCCACATCTCCACAGCTGTGGAGTAGGAACCAACAGCCAGAAGTGAGGGGTGAATGAGAATAAGTGGTGAGACACGTAGGATGGGATCTGAGAGTCCCAGTGCCCTCCAAATCCTCTCTGGAGGATGGCAGATACAAGATAGGGATAAATGACTGAAAAGTGGGATTTTTAAGCAGAAGTTGCAGGCAGGGGGAGACACCTGAGGGTGCTCTGAACGATAGAAAATCCTTATAATCAGGCAACTGAACCATATTTCCTGGGAGAATCATGAACCTGCATTCAGGTTTTTTAACGTAGATTTTCTCTAGATACCTTTATCAACCAGTCCCACTGTCTGCAGGGGCTCCACTGGTTATATTGGATAGATCTCTCCTGGAACAGCAGCTCATGTGCTGATGCCTACATTACACCTAAATTTGGGTGTCTTGGACATGTGAACCAAACCCCTTCCCTACATGGTGCAGTCAGTTAAAAGCAATTGAATGGCTTGGGAGGGGTAAAAGCCAAAAGGACAGAGGGGTTCATTGAAGGGAATACAAATAGTCCAATGAACTTTTCAAACCACTTTTTCTCTGTGATCCAGAATGAAAATACATCTTGTTACACCAACATAGTCCCTTCTTCGTACAGGTTGGACAGCTGTGCAGGAATGATGTGTGACTGCAGGGTGGGACTCAGCCCACAGCTAAAGATGGGACTCACACAACAGAGGTGCTGGAGAAGTTGGAAAAGACAGTAAACTGGGGAAACTCACTGGTGCCCTAATTATTGTTCTTTATTTACTGCTAACACATGGCCATTTAATGAAATACACTGATTTACCTTTTGACAAATCATTATGGGGGCTCTTGCTGAAAAAGAGGGGGAGTAAATGCATTAGAGCTCTTACCACAAGCAAGGTAAGAGGCATTAGAATTGTCTGGGCTTCCCTCTCCAGACAATCAAGCCATGAGCTAATGATGACCTCAGGCTTCTTGCCTCCAATGAGTGACATGACTGACAAGCAGCCATCAGGAGATATGTGAAGGAAATAATGTGACAAGTTGAAACTAAAAAGAGAAATCCTATCTGGATAATTACTTGGTGAGCTCTACTATAAAAAGCAAAAGCAGCCTGCCAGCAAAGAGCAGCTGAGTGCAGTTTAGTTCAGGATGAGTCCAATGGATCAGTGTGTGCCAAGTGAACTTCAGCATTTTCTTCAGCTTTATTGGGAACTGAGGGCTTTGTTCAGCAGTGGAACAGGGCACTTTCTGCACATATCATCTGAGTTTTAATGCTTGTGGGTTAAAATGAAATTCATCCTAGCTGAGAATGGAAAAAAAATGTGAAATGTTGAACTCATCATTTCTTATCTTGACACAGATGTGCTAATGATATTTAGCATTTTGCTTTCTCTCTGAACCTCAAACTCTCCTTTTATAAGCTGGAAAAATAGCTGATTTTTACAGTATCATAGTGCAAAGAAATAGAAATAAATGGTGTAACTAAAATTCTATTGCAAACATTGCCATCAAATAAAAGACTTTGAAGGATAAAGTGAAGGAGAGAAGCTCCTTGTCTTAGAGGCAGGACTATGAAAGTAGAAATAATCAGAAAGTTTCCCTGGATCCAACAACACTGAAGGGCTAGGAGCACCCAGAGAAATTCCTGTGGGGGTAGATCCACACATTTTCGTTTGTGTTTTCCAAGGGTTCTGACAGAGTTCTTTGTGGATCTTAAATCATCTCACATCTTCCAGGGATCACAAATCACACAGATTGTGGTCATACCTTAAAGAGAAAAGTGATGATTGACCCTGCATGGTCAACGGTGTTCAAAAAATTCTGATTTCCCAACCATCACTATTTTATCATCCCAGTTTGCCTGTAAATTATTGTTTCAATAAAATTAATTAGGTTCTTGTTATGGTTGATAAACTCCAATTTTACACTGATTTTTTCCCCTTGTTACATATTTCCCACCATCATTTAGTTCCTATGCATTTGTGCTGATGATTTAACCTTCTGATTTTTTTTTTCTCTGCAGAGAAGAAGTGCTCTGGAGGACACCAAACCCAAATAAGATGAATTTCTAAATTGATCACTGTTCTCTAGGAGTTCAAGGGAACAAAATACTCTAGCTTTACCAGAAAGTCTTTGTCCCAGGCCACGGAATTAGAAGGAGCAGCACGTGGCTATATTTTGCTACACTGAAAACAGAGCATGGAGAAATTGCACAACAGGCAGGACCTGGGGATTTGGCTCACGTGCTGCCAACCTGAGATCCTGCTCAGGCAATGCTGGACGCCCATGTCCACATCTATTAAATCTGTTTACTAAACTGTCTCATTATCTATTTTGTGTCAGGATTTCTTTAGGGCGTGGTGGAGTCGGACAGATGGGTTTCTAAACCCTTCCTTCAGGCATGGAACAGGCAGGGTTGGACAGATGGGCTCCAAGACGTTACCATAAGGCCTCCAACACATGGGAAGAGAAAGGGGAAGGGAGGAAAAAACAGGCACTCCCAGCCCTACATGCAGGCAGAGAAGCCAGTATGGGATGTGGGAAACCTGCAGAGTCTCTACCCACCCATCATCTCACAGCTCTCCAGGAGATGCTGGGCTGTGACTCAGCAGCTGCAAATACCTGTTTGGCTTTTAATGTCATTACTGCTCACAGATGTGCTGGAGGGGAGTTTGTGCAGCAAAGTGCCTCAATGTTTTTTTTAATAAGTGTTTTTAGCAATGAACACATGCTTTTTCTTAAAACCAATATGAAACCATATTTAAAGTGCAAAGGAGACTAAGTAAGAAATGACTGACACTCTTTTAAGTATATATATATATTTTAACCTCCAAGATTAGGCTTTCCAACCTCTTTTTCCAAAGAAAAACACAAGACAGCAAAATAACTTTTTTGGCCAGAACTATATTAACTAAACAGTCCCTTGAGATTAACAACAAACAAATATTGAAGCAGACTTCCTCAGGAGGTGATTACACAAACAAATTCTCTTTTTAAAGTTCATGAAACCAATCTTGAGAAAGGTCAAGCAATGATCAACAATGTGATCCCAGCGTCCTAAGGATTCCTGTAAGTAAATATAATCCCTGGCTTTAGAAACCTTGATATTTAAAGGGAATTATGTGGGTAATTACTTCAGAGTGGAAAAACACCCATCCTGACTGTTGTAAATAATGTGGAACAGCCCCGGTGACTTTGGGGACTGTGAAACAGCTGGAAGTAGGGGCAAGGTGGTCCCTTCCTGTGGTCCTGGTGCTCATCTGTACAGAGGGATGAGAGGAGCAAGAATCCAGCTGTTTCATACCACAGCAGGATTTCCAGGCATTCAGGGAATTCTTCATTACTCCGTTTATGTTGGCTTTAAATATTTGTGTCACAAAAAGTGTCCTATTAATGCCCACAGGCACCAGGCATTGCCTGAACACTAGGGCAGATCCTGCCCTGAGGAATTACTGTCTCATAAAGCAACCCCACAGGACGTAGGGAGGACTTTTTACATGGATCAGATAAAATCTCCACCCCAGTGAAACCAGGAGAGAGATGCAGATTGCAGCATTTGTAATGCATTGCTGTTAAAGGAATAGGTAATTAGCTCCAGGGGATAATCATCGTGCTTCCCATGGATTCTGGGTGTCCAAACTGCAGATATCCAGATAGCCAAGGGGCCTTAGGTTGGAGAGCACATTTGTGGTGACACTCTGAAGTCGTTCTCCAAAGTTTTTTTCCTATCAAGTGTCGTGGACATTTTATAAGTTTCTTAGATGGAAACTTGGTGAATTTTTCCTTCCTTGGGAAAGCTTCACTTCTGAGCAGATTTCTGTAAAAACAAATTTCTTTGTGTGTGTGTATTTTCAAGGACATGGGTGTCTGGCTGTTCTCTCTCCCACAGAGGAGATGAGAACTGTCTCTCTTTCTTAACCTATGAGGTGAATAATTCTTATTGTGGGATTCTAAGCATTCCAGGAGTCTTGTGCTGACCATGAAGGAGAAAGCATGTTAGCTCTGAACATGGGTACCTATAGCCCAAAAGCCTTCTGAACAATGGAGTCATTTTAATAAATAATATAAGCCTTCTGATAATGGAGTCAAAGAGTCCTGATTCATCACCCCACGTGAGAAGCCATTGTAATAACCAAGAGCAGAAATAAACCCCAGGCATCCCTCAGAGGAGCTGCTCACTCACCCACTCTGAGCACACCCCCCAGCACCACGACACAGGCTGCACTCAGGACATTGCTGGAGTTGCTGGGGAACTCGAGGGTCCCCAGGATGTAGAGTCCTCTCAGAGGGGGAAGAGCCACATCCACCAGGATGGTCCTATCTGGGAAACAAAGCAGAGGGTTGTTTAGGTCAGTGGCAGCCTGACAACGCTGCCACCTTGGTTCTTCAGCCTTCTGATTGCTTTCATTTTTGTGATAGAGTTCATGTAAAACAGCACATGTTTTGCAAACTATCTTTTTGCTTTTCATTCCTCTCTCCTGGGCAGAGAAGGTTTGATAGACCTTTTCCTTGACCAGTTTGGTTGGAGAGCTGGTAACCTTGTCCTCCAATTCACAAATTGTCATTCCCAAAATCCTATATAAACACTAAGTCAAAATAAACTTAGTCTTTTCCCTACCTAGAGAAACTGTGTCTGCATGATTTTTGTCATGCTCTAATGCAACAAGACACCACTTGCCAAAAAGTGTGGACAGCTGGTGAAGAACGTCAGCTTGGCTTGAGTTTTGTGTTATTCAGGTTGGTTTTCATAGAATCATGGAATGGCCTGTGTTGAAAGGGACCTTAAATGTCTTCTTGTTCCAACCTTCTGCCATATGCAGGGACAGCTTCCACTATCCCACGTTTCTTCAAGCCCTGTCCAACCTGGCCTTTGACATTTCCAGGGATGCAGTCACAGCTTCTCTGGGCAACCTGTGCCAGGGCCTCACCACCCCCTCAGGGGAGAATTTCTTCCTAATACCTGATGTAAACCTACTCTTTTTCAGTTTGAAGCCATTAGCCCTTGTCCTGTCACTCCAGGCCCTTGTAGTCTCCCCCCATCTTTCCCATTTTTGCCTCATGGAATTTAAGAGGACAAGAGAGTTTTTTTGGAGAGAACAAGAATGACAAATGCCTCATCCCTGGAAGTGTCCAAGGCCAGGTTGGACAGGGTTTGGAACAACCTAGGATAGTGGAAGGTGTCCCTGCCCATGGCAGGAGGGTGGAACAAGATGAGCTTTAAGGTCTCTTCATATACAAACCCTTCTGGGATTCTGTGATTGATGGAAACGGAAAAATATCCAACAGTATCACTGAGGTGAGTCATGGTGCAAAGGGCCTGCAAGTCCCCACCTTGTCAACAACAGTGATCAGGGTGACAAACTGCAGCCACACACTGTGAACTACCTCCACTGACTCTCTGTTACAACTTTTCCCTCTTTTCATCTCGACTTTGCTCTCCTAGGTTCAGTGTATGAAAACTCACCTCTTCTTCACCATCCAAGAGGAAAGCTTTGCTTACACAGACACAGCCTGCAGGAAGCCAGAGCTCATAAAATCACAGAATTGTTAAGGTTGGAAAAGAACTCTGAGATCATGGCCAGGTCCACCAGGAGTTCCATTCTGCATTCATATTCCCCTCTAAAAATCAGGTAACAATGATCAGGGCAAAGCAGCATTCCCTCAGATCCATAGGGAGAAAGCAAGGGGGATATTTTTATCTTTCAGAACAGAGTGGAAACTTTTGTGGCTTGAGCGCAACGGCAACACCACTGCTGCTTCCTAAAGCTGCAAGTCTGCAGCCTGGGAACCTTTAAAATGCCTCTTAAGTGCTCCAAGTAGAACATGAGGAGGGATGTAAATGGTGGATCACTGAGAGGTAGCCGCTGCACAGAGGTGAATTCCACCCTCAGGGCCCATCTGATGCTCTTGGATGTCACTGAGAACTTCTCAGTTGATTGCACTGGAAAACAGCTGAGACCCTGAAACTGTGGTTCCCATCCCCTTTCATTATTGACAAGAGTATGGTGCATCTCTCAGTCAGGGGGTGTTCCTGGAAGAAGGAAAAGCAAGGTGTTTCCCTAACAAAGGGCTCAATAATATGATCGAATAATGGCTTTCATAGAAACAGATTGCGGACAAAAACCAAAATCTTCATCATAATGGCAGCCCTACCCTGCACAGAGATTATCTGTGACTCTCATTGTTCTCATAAGCATTTATTACAAGGCATAGGTATAGAAAACAGGAGAGATTAAGGTACACACATATTTTTCTGGTGGATTTTGACAGAGTGGTGAGACTGGGACACTTGAAACCAGTTTTGTGTGGAATATAAGAACCATGAAGTGTCTTGGGAAGTGGTTCAGCTACTTAATATTTACACTTCTGCCTGTGGACATTGGCAACTGCTTTGGATGGGAACACAAATAACCCCAAAATGGGTAGAACAGAGAAATCCTCACCAGAAATCATGTAATCAGAGGCTGGCTTAAACTATTTAGCACACAGGTTTAAGAAAATTCCAAAGCCCTGTTTGCAGGAAGCACAATCTATACGACTCTGTGAAAACCTACATGAAGTGCACTCAGAAGTGGACTGAAAGAAAATATTAGTAGGCTGTCTTTAATAGTAGCATTTTCTAGTTTTTCACTCCTTGGTTTTGCAACCCTCAAGTTTCACAACCTCCAGGGAAAGGAAAATTTTATTTCAGGTTCTGTTTTCAGGCTTTCTGTTTTCAGAAAGTTCTGGATCTGCTTACAGACTTGTTTGTCTCCTACCTACATATTCCTACCTTTATCCCTGTGAATCAATTATCCCACCTCTTCCTTTTCCTCTCTGTATTTTTAGCTTTTCTCTCTGGCCATGAGCACCCTGAAAGCCCAGAACATCTCTTCTCGAGGACTACACCAAGTACAGCAGCATGCCATGGTTAATCTGAACCCCTCATCCCAAAACAAATTTCCTGCATCCTTGGACTGAAACATCTTTCAAGCATGCAAAACTTTCACAGCATTCAGATGAAGTAAGTCTCTAGGGAGCAAGTGCATTTTTCCCCCCCCTAAATCTTATGGTGTTAGTACTTAATGTATTTTTACAGGCATGAAGAGGCTCCTGTCTATAATCTCTTTACAGGACAGGTACAGTCCCATGCCCTGCAGAGCTGTGAAGGCAAGGCTCAGGATGTGAGGATATGAAGCAGAGAGGAGAATAAGGGGGGAGATGTTGTTAAAATGGTCTCTCTCAGACAGAAGGGGAATCTAGGTTGTGAAATCACAGCTCAAGAACGTGGCAAAAAGCTGCAGTTGACAAAGGCCATAAGTATATTCATCAAACACAGGCTGAAACATTTTTACAAGGAAAAGAAGCAGGGCTCCCAGGCATGCCATTTGTATGTCACATTTCAGTCTAGAACAGAGATTCTTTTGCTGAGTTGCACATCTTTCTAAAAAAGGTTTTATGAAGGAAATGCTGACTGCTTTGTAACTGTGGCATCATGTGTGTGAGCCTTGAAACACAGGAGTGAGAAATTCCCCCACTCAGAGATACCTCTGCAAACCTAGACTTTCCTCAGTTTGAAAGGACAATGCTCTGGGGTGTGATGCTTGGGCTGTGAAGTCCTCAGAGGGTGAAATGTGGCTCTGCAGAAATAACAGAACTCTCCTTTGAGGGGGAAAATGTCTTTCCACACTTGAGGAGGAAAGCAAACAGATTCAAAGGCAACTTCCTGACAGAATACACTCATTTACCTTGTAGAGGGAGATAGGACTTAGCAGTTAAAATAATAGACTTTAAGTCACTGAGCTCAAAGGATTTACCTTCAGAGAAAGACAAACTGGAGCTGTTTTTCTACCATGGAAATATTCATATAATGGCAAGAAACCACTTTCAGCAAACCATAGTTTGAGCTTGAGAATGGGGCAATATTTCATTGTACTTGCTTCAGACAAAAAGCTCAGGTATGCCATCTTAATGTTCAGATGTACAATACTGAGAAGGCATTAATGACTCCAGCAATGACACAAAATGCCTTTGATCAGCCACATTGCTGTATAAAACACCATGGCATGCCATTGAATGGAAATCAGGCACAACAGAGGAGCTATTATATGGGATACAGTACTCCAGCATTCATCTCTTCAAACAGAAAAACTTCAAAGAAAATCAAAATCAGAAAATGAAGAACAGAGTGAATTCCACCACTGGAGAGAAAAAAAAAAAAAGGAAGATAGAAATTGCCAGAGGCTACATGATATCATATCAATACCCTTCAAAACATCATTCCTTTGCTAGGAATTATAACACATTTTCCTTCCACCCAGAGCATGCTGCATCAGGAGTGTGCCACACTAAAAACCATAAACCAAAGCCCTGAAAATCCCAGGGCTTTGGGAAGCTAATGCCACTGCTGGCTGCTGGAATGGCATGACTAAACTCCTCTGGCTTGTGTTCCAAGCCTGATGCATGTGAGAGGTCCTTGTGGGATGGCTGTGGCCCTGGAGGATGAATCTGCAGGGATAAAAGCACAAGCTGTGGCAGCCTGAGCTGAGGATTTCCAGATCAGGCTGGAAGAGACTCATATCCACTGGGGGACAGACACTGATGGGAATTGTAGCAACACACCAACACTAAAAAGTCACTTTTACACAAAGAACCCACCTTTGTTGCAAGTGAAAGTCACCCTTGTGCTAAGTCTGTGGATTCAAACAGGGCAAAAAAAGAAAGAACTTAGTACACAACCCTAATTTCCAAGATTGCCCAAATCTCTAGATGTCAAGCAGACACCAAGCAAGAACATTAAAACTTGGTTTCTAGTAATATATTTTGCTAATAGAATCATTTTCTACCTTTTCAAACCTTCCTGAGACCACCCCATGAGGTAGCCCAAATGTTGCAATTCTGCTTATTTTGTTAAATAAGCAAATTGAAGCCTTCAATAGCTAAATTTAGGGAGTGCCCCAGCTCTCCAGTGAACTCTAGGAATCCACATTCAAAGATTTTGACAGTGTCTGACCAAAGTCTTTCCCTGTACTTCTTCACACTAGAAATGAGTACTAAGCATCTATTATTTGCTTTTATTACTCTAAAACTGTTCTTTGAGGGCTGAAAGGACTAAGCCAGTGATGCACAGCATACCAGAAGCAGGCTCATGTCTTGGCTTTCAACCAGAAAATCATTGTAGATGGCTCCCAGAAGAGAATTTTAAGTAACCAGAAGACAGCAAAGAGTAAGACCCAGCTGCATCTTGCCCGGAGTGAATCACAAAAACTTATTTTGGTGTGCATAGCAGCACAAAGTTTGGGTGGTTTTTAGAATATTTCTTCTCATGAGAACAAACTCTCACTTTTTTGAAGCCATCTGGAGTCATTCTGAGTTTAGCAGGGTCTGCACAAGCCAGTGGAAATGGGAAGAGAAACATCCATAAAATTCTACAATTAAACATACATTTTAATATTGTTGATTTCATTTTAGATTTTGGATCCAAGCAAGGGGCTGGCTTTCTTTGAACTGGAGACTCAAACACTTGTGGCATCAAAGCAAAGCATGAAAAATGGACAGAAAATTCATCTTGCCTAACTTCATTTTTAATGCATTTATTTGAGCAACAAATCCAGTTCCCTTATCACCCTGGTGAGGACCATGACTCTAATTTAAGACCATGTTGACTCCAATGCCAGTGAGTGTCTCAACACCTCCAAAGCAGCAGAACTGAAGAGGGAGAGCAGAATTAAAATAGAGAGAGGATGACCAGAAAAGGCAGAGATGAAACAAAACAGATGGTGTGACAGACAGCTTGTGTTTGTGTTCATGTTTGTGTTCTCAGGATAAAATCAAATGAGGGTTCTATAAAGGCACTGGAGAGGAGAAGAATTTCTGCACATCAACCAACACACACATTTACTCTGGCAATGGGAGTGACGAGATTTTTTTAATACAATCATAGAATCATGGAATAACCTGGGTTGGAAGGGACTCAGAAGGGTCACTGAGTTGAGCTCCTGGCCCGGCACAGAACAGCCCAAATAATCCCACTGTGTGTCTCAGAGTGGGATCCAGACCCTTCCCCAGCATCACTGCCCTTCTCTGGACATGCTCCAGCCCCTCACCTTTCCAGGAAGCACAGAAGAGTTTTGTTCATCACAAACTCATCCTTCATCTTCTACTCTCATGGGCTGATCTAAACAACAGAACTCCAAACCCTCAGCCAAACCTATTTATTTAGTCATTTGTTATTCTCTGTGTAAATTTACCTCTGTGCTTCTTCATATCTGCTTCTGACACATGACGTGGAAGCCTGGAATGTTCTGGTCTTTTTACAGTCATGAGCTGATATTGGTGAACTGGTTATCACAGAACCACAGAATCATTAAGGCTGGAAAAGACCTCCAAGTCTTTTCAAGACTTTTCAAATCCAACCTGTGACCAATCCACACCTTGTCCACAGACCAGAGCACTGAGTGCCACTTCCAGACCTTCCTTGGACACCTCCAGGGATGGGGACTCCAAACCTCCCTGGGCAGTTCCAATGCCTGACCACCCTTTCCATGGAGAAATTCTCCCTGAACTCCAACATTATCTACTCTTCAGCTCAATGTAAGTTCCCCCCAAAAGTAAAGAAATGCAATACTTTAAAAAGTACAGTTTTCTTGGTTGGTTTTTTTTTTCATATTTATCAGAAAATTAAAGATTAAACTAAATATATGAAGGTGGATCATAACTCTTAAAGTAACCTCCAATTTATATATATATATACATATATATATGTGTGTGTGTATATATATATGTGTGTGTGTATATATATATGTGTGTGTGTATATATATATGTGTGTGTGTATATATATATGTGTGTGTGTATATATATATGTGTGTGTGTATATATATATGTGTGTGTGTATATATATATGTGTGTGTGTATATATATATGTGTGTGTGTATATATATATGTGTGTGTGTATATATATATGTGTGTGTGTATATATATGTATATATATATATACATATGTGTATATATAGTGTGTGTGTATACACATATATATAAATATCTCTATATATAAATATCTATATCTATATCATCTATATCTATCTATATCTATATCTATATCTATATCTATATCTATATCTATATCTATATCTANNNATATATGTGTGTGTGTGTCTGTGTAAGGAAATGTTTATGTTGGTATTTGGACATGGAATTTCACTCATGGTTCAGGTTTATTTTCATATATGTATATATATATATGTGTGTGTGTATATATATGTATATATATATACATATGTGTATATATAGTGTGTGTGTATACACATATATATAAATATCTCTATATATAAATATCTATATCTATATCATCTATATCTATATCTATATCTATATCTATATCTATATCTATATCTATATCTATATCTATATCTTATATCATCTATTTCTATATCTATATATCTATATATCTATATATCTATATATCTATATATCTATATATCTATATATCTAATCCTTAATGACACAGGCCAGAGAAGCCCCAACCATGACTAAAGCTCCATGCCCAAATACCAACACAAACATTTCCTTCCACAAAAGCCTTAAACCAAAACCAAGTGGGAGAAGAACAGACATGAAGCGTTGTTATCCACATTCCAGATTTCCAGACGTGGAGCTGTGGTAGATAGAGAGACTTAAGTGGTTTCAAACAAATGAGGAGGAGACAGCATCAGGTTCTAGAATATTTCAGGTACACATCAAACAATATTCATTGGATCATTCAACAATTATATCTGTAAAGGATCTCAGGACCTCATGTAATCCAACTTCCTGATCAAAGGGGGGTCAGCTCTTATGTAAAATGGTTATCATAAGTTTTTTTCTCCAGATTTTATTGCAAATTCCCTAATACATTTACTAAAATCCATTTTTCATACAGCAATGCTGTAAGATGAGGGGAGATTTAAATGTAATTCAGGTTGAAATACAGGCCTAAGCTAAAATATCTAGGAGTCTTCCATGGCAAATGGTTTGAGAGATTACCATTGATAAGTAGGAATTGCACCAGAAAAATAAAATGGAAGGTGATGAAATTGCAGAAATGTAAAATATTATCCTTGCACAAAACACAGATAAAGACTGGTTAAGATATGAGCTCTTTGTGAGCTGTGGTTCTGGGTCTTACAAGCTCTCTTCTGAATTAGGGTCCCTGTACATACTTGAAAGTGAGTATAAGTGCTTGTGCTTGCATGTATGTGAAAATGGAAAAGAATTATCATTCTCTTCCAAAACCTACATTTTTGTACTGCAGTCTGTGTCACAAGGAACAAATGTGGGGTCCTGCACATGCTGGCATGGCCAGCAGGGCCAAGGAGCCCATATTGGAACACAAATATAAATCCCAGCGTAGGCAGAGCCCAGCACCCCCACAGAAATTAAACACCTTTCGTTCCTCACGTACCTGGCAGGATGATGACATCTTCCCCAGGGCCTGGGATGCTGCCCTTGGATCCACCCCAGCCTTCTCCCACACCATGCCACGCCTCTGGGAATGACCATTTCAAGACAGCACGAGAAGGAGCTACAAAACAGGGCATGCAAAGACAGAATTATCATTTTTTGTAGCTGGAAGAATTCCCATTTCTTTGATAGTCAAGCATCTGTGCCATTAACATCCTCCTTTTGTCACTGCTAACTGTTCTTTATTTTCCATTTTTAAAGAAAACTGTTTGATTGAATTCCCAGGGCACGGGAATTTCCATACTTTCCAAAGTAAGAAAATTTAAAATAATTTGTGATCAACTCTTACAAGATTGCTAACACCCAGAAAAGCAATTTTCCCATTCCAAGGGGTGACCAAGACCTGCCTTGGAAAAGCAGCTTGACCAAGACACATGGAAACTCCTGCTCCTTCTCCAAAATTTTCTTTTTCATGTCAATCCAAAAGAAAAATCCTGAGATTTAGGAAAACACTGGAAGAAACTGAGTTCACAAAATGCAGGTGCTTGACTTGCACTTGTATTTTAGAGAGCTAACTAGCCAGGCTCCATAAATTATTTGCCCCTAAATTTGTTCTGCCACAGGAGAGTAAGGGAAGCCTTCAAGGGAAAATCCAGCACACTGAGTTTAGTAAATCCTAGACTAATGCAGGCAGGGCCTCCCTCTGGAGGCCTCTGCAAGCACCTACTTCTGTCCTTCCACTGTAAAAGGAATTCTGGCTTTTTTTTCTTGATGAAAGCTTCTTTGGGGGTTTAAAATATGGGAGCAAGCACATGCCTAGGTTTTGGTGGCTAGACCCAGCTCAATAATGTTGTGGTGTACAAAAAAACTGTTGTCAGCGCAAGGAAACACAGAAATTAGACCCATATTGAGTTCCTTAAGTTTGGGTGTGTCTCTCCAATCACTTGTTTGTTCTGGGAGAAACACCCTGCCAAAATGTTTTTCAACCCTTTCTCCACATAAGTGATTATTGTTAATACACAACATAGCAAGGCAGCTAATATCATGCAATAAGTTTTAGCTTTCACATTTTCCAGACTCTGTACTGCCTTACTATGTGACTCTGAACTTCCTATAAAGTGTCAGCAAGTTCTCCTCACAGTTTAGTCAGACAAAACAATCCCTTTCCAGCCCCAGAACCAAGGACACTGCTCAGCTTCAGGCCCAAAAAGTACAAACAGAGAATTGAGGAGAGCAAACTGGGAGGATGGGACTGCATCACCTGAGGCTGGAATTGGACAATTAACTCCAATAAGTAAATGGATGAAAACATAAAAGTGTGAAAACTTGTGACATGCTGTCCATCTTGGGTCCATTTTGGGTCCATTTTGGGTCCATTTTGGGTCCATCTTGGGTCGACATGCTGTCCATCTTGGGTCCATTTTGGGTCCATTTTGGGTCCATTTTGGGTCCATCTTGGGTCCATCTTGGGTCCATCTTGTGTGTAGCCCTGGCTGAGCTCTTGCACTGCCCAAGGTGTATCCTTTGAAGGCTTTTCAATAATACCTACTTTATTCCTTTAACACTGTATAGCCTCTGTTCTAGGTATGGTCTCTAGGCATCAATACCCAAAAATATCCAAATTTTGAGGTCTCCCTTGTCTCTGGTATATATTTCTGTCTGATTCAACATGAAACTGAGCAGTAATATCAGATTATGGAGCACTAAAATACTCTGTGGTCTTACGTTCTCCATGACCTTTCTGATCTGCTGTGGTATTTCCCAGCAAAAGTTTATAGTGTTTTATACTGTGGAATCACACATTTGTCTTGTGCAATGGTAGATAGGGCTCAATGAAACGTCTAAATGAATACCAAGAGCCTCTGTTGGCTTGATAGATGTAAAAAATATTGAAGTGAGAAATAGCAATTTACTCCTGAAAAAGCCATAAAAAAGAAACGGTGTGACTCCCAGACCAAGGTTTTCTGACACAGACTGTCACTTACCTGGGGTAGGTAAAGCCACTCCTTCCTTCTCTTTCAGTGTGACCTGAATTAAGTCAGCTCCTGTGACTGAACACATAGAATTTTAGGGAGTTACAGCAAGGCCTTTCAAATTAATTACTAAATCAATTTCCACACATGAATTCTTGACAGGATTATACATTTCTTACAAAAACATTTTCTTTAAGAGCAGCTGTACATGTTTTCTAAGCATTTTTTGTCCTTTTTTTTTTTTT
>VWZP01009168.1:2123157-2194553 GCA_013396995.1 Dicaeum eximium
TTTGTGCTTTGAGAAAGGATTAAACAAACACATTTTAATTTACAGATATGGAAGGTCTCAAGACAACTCATTAGAAACAGCTAAAAAGAAAACATTCAACAATCAGAAATTCTAGGCTGGAACTGGAATCTCATTTATCCCACTATAAATCCACAGTAGTTCCACTCACACAAGCGATATCACACCATTGAATGCATAATGTATTAACTGACTCAGACAGCGAAATACAGCTTTTGTTTTGTAGTTCAGTTTTGATTTTTTTTTTTTTTTTCCCAAAATCTGGTATCTGAAAGAGATGCTTTAATTAGTCAGACTTTATAGACTGGAGACAGGGACCCTGTGCTCTCTGCTGTGAAAAGGGGTCAGCAGCAATTATCACAGTGGTAACCTTTGTGCCCGTGTATTGTCAGCAGGAGAAGGGCCAGAATAATGCAAATCAAAGAAGAGCAGGAGAAAGCTGCTTCAGACCCAGCTAAAATCCCACCTCCTCTTCATCTCCAGTGGCATATAAAGGCACTTCCTTTCAGTCACCAGACTGGAACAACTGTAGGTTAAAATAGAAACACTCTGACAAACAAATAAATCTCCTGTCCTCTGCCCAGCCCCTTATGGTGACCCTAAAGTGTTGTTGGAAGATTTTTTTTGGGGGGTAGAAGGTTTATATCAATGAAGCCATTGTCAGAACTTTCCTCAGTTCCAGAACATGCCTGGAACTTTCCTCTGTGTGCATCAACCCACCGATGGGATTTGTATTGTAATTTACTTATTTTATCTTTAAACAAGTCTCTGTACTTTTAAATTGTGAAACCCGTCCTTCCCTACCTCCCTCCTTTTCTCCCAGTGCAACTGAGCAAATTTAAAATAACTGAGGTTCATTAATTTTAACTGTTCAATAAATTAGTATGAATAATCAAAAAACTTGATTCTTTCTGATAATTACTATTTGATGTCAGTTGAAAGCACTCGATTGAGTTAGCAGCATATGCTCCTACGCCAAATGAGGCTTCCATAATTAAATAGAAACTGATTCCACGAGGTTTTTCTCATGTCTGATTAATTAGTAATCAGGTGCTTCAGCCCTGCTCTTCAGTGACACCTTCTCTCCCAACGGTGGCTGGGATCTGATCCACGTATCCATCAAATCCATCTGCCCCAAACCATCACACAGAGCTCACACTGAACAGCAGCATGCCTTGAGTGGCCACAAGGTGAACATTTGAGGGGAAAAAGGTGACAGGAAACAGCTAATTTAAAGCCTCTGACACAGCCCTTTTGGCTTTCAGACAATGCATCTGTGTGTATTTTTAGGGTTATGGTGTTTTTCCTTCTCACACAGGGTAAAACAGTTGCTAAAGTTGATAAAACAGGCTTAGGTAGTAAAACAAGATATCCAAGCCCTGACACTATCATATATTTTGAGAGGTTTGTTGGGGTTTGGTTTTTTGGGTTTTTTTTTTTTTTTTTTTTTTTTTTTTTTTTTTTTTTTTTTGGGCTTACTTTTGCAGGCACTAGAGTGAAATCATCTAATTAAGGATGTTTGTATTTTTCAGAGAAAAGCTGCTCTAATTAAATCTTGAGGGGACATAAAACTTGATCAATATGGTGCATAGACCTCATAACAGGGTTCAATCCCCTTACATGGGTGAAGAAAGGAGCCATTAAGACTTAATTCAGTACAGAGTTTTTTTATCATTGCCCTGTCCAGAGTCAGGTCAATAATAAAAGTTTCTCATATTTAAGTGTCATCCCACCAGAGAGCATGACAATTCAACCATTTTAAGTTATTTACACCCTTGACATGAGCATAAGAATCAGGGACAGAATTGTCCCCAGAACTCTCCACATCTTTGTAACTTGTACAATTATTTATATCAATGGGGGGTAAAGTGTATCTGTTGTGAAGCAGCAGTGTTCTGTTGTCTTTTCCCACAAATACTCCTAAAAACGGATCAAGAAGGATAAAGGCCTTGGGATTAATCAAGGCTGCAGTGACACAGTCATTCTGGGGGTTTTGTTTTGCTGCTGAGTACGTTATCACTGGGTTTTGCAGGACAGGAAGAGACACAGGCACTACAGATGAAGGACATCATTAGTAAACATTGAATTAAGGTGACTCGTGGCAAAATGTAGTTATAAGGCTCCAGGGTTTAGTTGTATAAAACCTTTATAAGGCTCATCAATTTTCTGCCTTATTACAG
Organism: Dicaeum eximium; assembly: GCA_013396995.1. Classification (NCBI taxonomy): domain Eukaryota; kingdom Metazoa; phylum Chordata; class Aves; order Passeriformes; family Dicaeidae; genus Dicaeum; species Dicaeum eximium. The sequence continues at coordinate 2,125,356 of VWZP01009168.1, forward strand.
CTCCTCCTGGATGTTTGGGCTGTGAATCATAAATATAGGCCTTCTGGATGATACTGCTGGTAACTTTTCCTGGTTCAAGGCTCCTTGAGTGAACATGAAGGAGGAGCAACTCAGTTTTTTATCAGCTTTGCAGTGACTCGGAATTTTGCCTGTGGATATTAGGGAGGGCTGAAACTAGGATAAATGGCTCCAATAGCCTGACTTACAAATAACAAGCAGCTCCATGCTATTTAACATCAATTGGGCTAACATCCATCACCAGGAAAGCAAAACTTTTTAGACAGCACAATCAACAACACAGTGAGACACACCTCTAGAAACTGGAGAACCTAGGAGAGGGTGTTTTGTCATCCCCTGTGAGGATCTTCTGCAGGAGATACCCAGAAGAATGATATAAAACAAGGACAATGAAGTAGGGGGAAGAGATGTAAAAACCCATTTTATATACACATAAATAGATAGATAGAATTTTATTTTTATTTATACCTATACACACACACACACACACACACACACACACACATATATATATATATCCTTGGGTTGATGGACACAGATTCTTGCTTACAGCAGATTGGCATTTGTGTGAAATTCCTCCTGCAGACATCACATAATCAAAATATCAACCCTGACAGGATTATAAGGGCATTTCATCATCTTATTTCTGAAACTGCTGCACTCTCTGGTTTCTCTGCTTCCATGCCAGAAGGATGGGAGCTCACCCACTGGGAGAAGGTTGTTTTGTCTTTTTGTGTCTATTACAAAAACTGAGCAACTGAGGGAATGGGGCAGGGGGTCTCAGCCTGAAAAGGAGTTCTCAGACTGAAAAGGAGTTCACAGACTCAGAAAAGGAGTCCCAGGGAGGATCCTATTGCTCTCTGCACCTCCCTGGAGTGAGGTCATAGCCAGGTGGGTGTTGCTCTCTTCTCCCAGGTAATTAGCAACAGGACAAGAGGAAATGGCCTCAAGCTGCTCCAGGGGAGGTTCAGGCTGGACATCAAGAAGAATTCATTTTTGGAAACTCTTGTGAAGCATTGCTACAGTCTGCCCAGGAGGTTGGTAGAGTCACCACACCTGGAACTGTTAAAAAAATTATTGGGTGTGGCACTCAGTGCTCTGGTCTGGGTGACAAGATGGGGATGGGTCACAGGTTGGACCTGGTGACCTTGAAGGTCTTTCCCAACATAAATCATTTTGTGATTCTATGGTTACAAGGGGCAGCTCTTTGCAAAGAACTGACTTTCATTTCATGGAGGTCACTGAGAAGCGTACATCTGCTCAACTGGCCCTCTGAAACAACTGCTATAGTTGAGTTTTATCTGGCTGGAAGATAAAAATTCTGTAAAGAATTAACTCCATTCTTCATGTCTTTCACCTAGGATTCTCCTTTGCCCCCAAGCAATAGGGCTGCAGAAAATATCTCTGTTTATTTATTTTCTGTATTTTAATATTAGAAACAAACATTCTTTAGAGCTTTTTTCCTCCTATACAAAGCAATTACAGAAACCCACAGAGCCTAATGGAAGTGAGATCATTATTTAGGAATCTAGAAAAGACAATAAGTATAATCAAATTATTTTTTTAAGAACTATGGAAATTGTAAACCTGCTTCTGCCACAGCAGTAATGTGAGGTTGAGCCTCAGGCCCTCTTAACAATTCACACATGAGCAGCCTGAGCAAAGTCAGCAGTATGACCCATCTCCATAAAAGTTGTGTCTACTGAAAAATGTATTTGCGATAAATAAAAGTTTGATAATCCTTTCAGTGATGTTTTCAATAATGTTTCTGTCCAACACTTCAATTTTAGGGAAAAAAAAAAAAAGGCGAAAAGAAATCTGGAAGGAAAGGAAGCCAACACTTTGTTTCATTCCAAAAGAAAATGGTTTAAACATTTCAAAAGTGAACTAAAAGGAAACAACATCTCCCTGTTTTTTAGCCAGTTCCAGTATTGCCCAGAGACCTTAAACAAGGAGCAGTACCACGCTGTGGCACCATATGCTGAAATTTGTAACAGACTTTAAAAGCTCATAATGTTATTATTGCAATTTACAAAGGATATTTCTCCTAAAAAGTATCCCAGATGTCCCAGTGGGATGTTTCTTTCCACCACCCTTGTTACAGTGTGTTGGTTGGTTTTTTGGGGTTTTTTTGGTGGGTTTTTGTTGTTGTTGTTGTTGTTGTTGTTCTTTTTGTTTTGTTTTGTTTGGGTTTTTTTTCTTTGTTTTGTTTTGTTTTGTTGGTTTTTTTTTTTGATTCAGCATGGTCTTGTCATGTTTCACTCCCCTGAAATGTGGTTGAGCCACAGCCCATGAGTGTTTCAGAGTCACAGCACAATTGCAGGCCTGCAGTGACCTTTGAGGATCACTGCTCTTAACACATAGGGTGCCCCAGAGGAAATCAGGGTGATGCTGTGAACCATGCCAGAGCAAAGCTGGTGATGTGGAAATGACTGGCATGGGATGCTCCAAGCACCCTAAGCCTCCCCTTCACTCAGAACCCAGAAGGGATGTGGGGTTACCTGTCCTTCAAGGCAGATTCCTTTAAAATGGTCTGAAAAGGTGATTTTTAAAGTGTCTTAGGGGCTGGTTAACAGTTTCATGTATGTAGGTAGCAGTGACTGTCTTTGTTAATAGGATCATTGCCCATATAACAGAAACATTCTCCATTACAATTATTTGTCCCCATTCAGCACCCCCTGCATTGTCCTTCTCCCAATCCTAATTTACAGGACTCCAACCATCAGCGCAATTTAACTCCTTTAGTCCCCTCCATACGGTTCATTTTCTTGTCTTTTGTGTTAGACAGACCTTTTTTATTTCTCCTCCAAAGATAAACAAACACTTGCACGATGCCAGGCAATTTCAAATGGAAGAGGGCACGGCTAGAACCCGAGCCCAATGCAAATTTCTGGCCAAGTTGGCTTCATTTGGCTGCCTGCTTCGTTTGAATAACAATATTTTCTGTCACGGCGTTCTCCTTCCCCTTCTCCCCATTTTCTCCCCCATGCAGGCCTGAGCAAAAGGCTGTGTGAATTCAGGAGCCTGCTCATTAATGAGCTGGCATCTGATCCGTATTTACCGACTTTAATTTTGGACGTAACGCACCCCTGCCACTTCCCCGCAGTTTGCCCTAAAAGGCTTTCTGAGGGGCACAAAAGCAGAGGGTCAAAAGTGGGTTGACCCCTGCCAGAACGTACAATTATTGCAAAGAGGGGGTACACCAGCAGCTGTCGAAACCCCACCGAAGGGTTCCAAGAGCCCCAGGATGACAAATACGCCGGAGCTCTCCCCTCCGCCCCGCCAGAGCCGCCGACTTGGGGCAGGAAGAATGATGGCCCTCCCGAGCAGCTGCAATAATTGTGTGGCCATTGTCCCCCGGCCCTCCCTCGGCCACCCCCTACAAGTGCCCATTGTCGCCGAGGAGTCGAGTGATTTTCTGCTCGGGCTGATGCTGTTTGCGCCCAGCTGCCCGAGCGCTGACACGCGAGCCTGGAGAGGGGGGACCCGCGTCTGCTAGACGGGGCTGCGACATACCAGACCTTTTACATAAGTCAAACAGGAACAAATGACTCTTTATCAGCCCCTTCTCCCTTTGAAGTGGCGGCTGCTTATGGGCCCTTACAGCTTTTCCTCCTTAGCCCGAGCAAACATCCTCCTTTTGATATGCTACATGCTCATTATCTCTGCCCCATTTAATGATTTTTGATTGAAGGGCGGCAGCGCAGTTGCCAAGAGGGTAGTTAAAGAGGCTCCACGCAGTCAGGACAACAAGAAAGGCTTTCCTTGTGCGGCAGCCTAAATTTGGAGTTTCTTAACAGTGTGTTCTTGTTCTTAGCAGCAGATAAGGGCTGAGCGTGAAATTCTTAATTAAGCAGTAAATAGAGAGTGGGGTGTCAGCAGATGCAGCCTGTAGCCATGGAGACCAAGTGTGATGAAGGAGGGAGCTAAAACTCAACGCCGGCCCCGGGCTCGGGCATGACTGACAGCTGAAGAATCCGACAAAGCTTGTAAACGGGATTAATTAGTTGGCTAATTATTTCATATAGTTAAATGTAAATAAAATATTTTTTTAAAAAAATTCCTAAAAGAGCCAATTTGCAGAGTTAGGCAGGAAGATGTTCTGAAGGCCAGACCTTCTAGCCTTGTCCTCTACGGGTGGGTGGGTGGACTGGTGGGGTTTTGAGGCCAGAAGGGACTATTGTGGCAGCTTTCTGTGACCTCCTACGGAGCATGAATCTCGCCTCATGAGGTTTCCAATAGCTTCTCGCAGAGCTGGAGCATATTTCCTGAAAAGACAGCCAAGCATCTTCTAAAGACCCTGAGTGATGGAAAGTCCACCACATGCCATGAATCTGCTCTGCTGGCTAATTATCCTCACCCTCTCAGCCTGCACAGCAGAGAGAAATCCCACACCAGGGCCAGGAGCCTGCCTGCTTTGTTTCAAACTTTTACCTTACACCAACAGCATAGATATTAGGAACCTGACACTGAATTATTGATCTCACTCCTATAAAGTCCTCACAGAAAATGTTCACAACATGAATTATGTGTGTTAGGTGTTTTCATAAATTTCCCCTCATGTACTTTAGATGATTGCTTCTCTCTCTATTAAAATGAGGAGCCACAACAAGCTCTTCATTTAATAAAAATCAAGATGAAAGTAAAGCAAGAGAAGGACAAGAAAGTATCTGTGATGCAAGAGTGACATGTGCCAGCCAGACCACTTTTGTCCCAGGCTTCCCAAGACTGTCATCTCATCTCCTCTATTTTCAACAGCACAGGCCAAGCTACAGATGCCATCCCCTGAGCTTTCCCATGCTGCTCTGACAGTGCAAATCAGGATATGCAAACTGAAATGCAGCCACCTTTTATATTCGAAGGAACAAATTTACGCTGTTAGTAAACAGAAATAATAAAACATTTTTCTTCTTTCACTAAACACTTGACTTGATCTCTGGTAAGGCTTAGACACAACAGCTAAATTTACAGTAGCCAATCTACACTTGAACTGTATCTAAACAGGGCCAGGACACAGACCTAAGACCAGGACCCCAATAATCCACGTGGTTATAATGCTGGCCAAATTCCTGGCACAGCTTTGGCCTAGGCCAGGCAGACTCCCAGATGGTGACCAGTACAGTTTGGGGTTTAGCAAGCACAGGGATCTTTTATAATTTGAAGCCTGGGTACATCCAGCCCATTTTTAGAGCTGAAATGTTAAACTCAAGCTATGATGTGACAGTTGCTAAAGGACCAGAGGTGGACACAGCAAGTGTGATCCTCAAAACTGAGGTTAAGGTTTAGCCTTCCCCACTTCTCCACAAATGTGATTTTCTACACTGGTTGATTTTCACTGTTGCCAGACCAAGCCCAGTGGATTGCCTGCCCTCATTCCAGGTGTGTTTCCTCTCCACTGTCACAATGATTGTTCTACAGGTATCCTACATGAGATAATTTCATTGAATTTAATGGAACAGAATAAAAAAATAACCTGTTATAAGGAAAAACATCATCTTTACTTTCCCAGTACGAGTCATGAAGGAGAAGTTAATCTTCTCCAAGATACCAAAATATATTTGTGATTTCTAGTTCTGCTGCTATTAATAAAGTCAAGAATCACTACCTTGCCTTGACTTATAGAGCTTAGAAATTTATAAAATTATTTACTTGAGAATGGGAATTATGGAAAATGTCCATTTCTTAAGAAGAAAAAAAAAAAAAAAAAGACCATCACACTCCATGGTCGCGTGTACAAAGTCACGTAGGCAAAGGTGCAAGATGCCTTTGGAAGTTTCCAGCCCTAGAAAAAATTCTCTCCCAGTAATCTTACTGCCTTCAGTGGGCTCAGCCTAGCAAGATAACCATATTTTATTAATGATACCTGTGGTGTAGGACCAGCTGACAGCAGAGGTCATTAGTGGAATTTAATGCCTTTATCACTCCAAAAAAGCCAACTCACATATAACTGCTGTCACATCACCCACTATTTATGGCACATTCCTTTTGTTGCTGGGTCAGGCATCAGACAGATCAGTTAGGGATGGACCTGATGTGCACTTACCCGTTTGATTGGCATTTGGAAGGACCTCTCACTTATTGAAAAGCCATTGAAATCTGGCCTTGAGTAGATTTGGGGATTAAATTATTGGGGTTTAAATTAAAGAGACATCAGCTCTGTCAGCGTTCTTGATCACAAATGCAGATTGAAACCCCCTCACTGCACTTACCCAAATAGGTGAACTTCCCCAGCTTGCTGTCAAGATGCCAGTCACAGCTCCTGTGGTGTCTGTACGAAGGTGGCAACTGGAGTGGCTGTCCCCTCCTTGTCCCACAGGACACCGCAGCCTCAAGATGGTCAGGAAGATCCTTGTGTTCCACCAGCAGGTAATTCCCAGACTCGAAGTTGCTAAATGTCACTGAATACTGGAGAAGAGGGAACCAAAAGAAACATGTCTGGGTCTGTGGTCAGAGCTCCCCGGAGTGCAGCATAAAGGGGTAATGAGGATGGCGCTCCTCGCAGGCAACAGGTGTTTAAAACATGAAAAGAGATGTAAAACTAAGCAGGAGGTGATGGCAAATCCAGAAAAAAATCAACTCCCCTCATCACCTTTGAAAGGTGAGGAGGAACAATGTCTCCTGAAAACTGTGCTTCAGCATGGCTTAAGGCAGTGAAAATCCTGCTGGTTCCTAAACACCACACTGAACTTTCACCTAAGAGATCCAAAATCATCAAGTGTCCATGGCCAGGTGGGATGGGACTTGGAGCAACCTGTTCTAGTGGAAGGTGTCCCTGCCCATGACAGGGGTATGAACTGGATGAGCTTTAAGGTCCTTTCCAACCCAAACCATTCCATGATTCCATGACCTTCCTGCTCCAGATGACTACTGAGAGCTTATCTAAGAGATAAGAGAGAGCTTATCAGTCATCTTATCTAAGCCTATAAATACAGAGGGACTTTCTCAGTGCACTTAACTCTATTTTTTTTTCTCTCTGTTCATCCAAGGAGATGAAAGCATGATTATGTCTTCCAGGTAGAATTTTGAAATTATAAAATCTTCTTGTGTTACCTGGAGCTGTTTGCTGACCAAAGAGTTGTCAAATGTCAACGTGTAAGTCTCTTTATCCAAGAGAAGAACCATCCAACCATACAGGTCTGATAAAGTATCAGGGACATAATTGACTGTGTTTGACTTATTCCTACTGTCAGTCACAGTTAAATTATAGGGAATCTGTGGAGCTTCTTTCCTGCAGGAAAAGGAAAAAAAAAGTAATTACATTTTTATGTTGAACTCTGTTATTTTGCAACCTGTACAGTTCTATTTTTATTTGAATTACAGTAGCTGTGCTGGATCTCCCTTAGAATGTGTCTCCATTTTTGTAATTCTTTATAAATGCCATAAGAAACAATCTTTTGCCCCAAGCTGCTGCTGTAAAAAGAGAAAGAGAAAAAGAGAGATGCAGAGTGTAGGAGCAAAGGAAGAGGAAGAAGAAGAGCAGGGGTAACAGCCAGGGTACCAACTTCTGCATTGCCAGGGTATTTTCCTTCCACCAGACTCATGGGCCTCAGGTTCAGCCTTTAGGATCTTTCTGAAATTTGGTGGACTCTTCTTATTAGTCCCAGCCCAAGCTGGGTAGGGTTTGGAGTAACCTGGTCTATGGAAGGTGTCCCTGCCCATGGCAGGGGGTTGGAATGAGGTGATATTTAGGGTCTTTTCCAACCCAAACCATTCTGTCATCCTGGGATTATTCACTCCCATTTGAGTGGTCAAAAGTTTAAAAAAAGTCCTGTGTAATTCAGAGAACTGGTCTCTGCCTGCAGTCAAAGCTGGGGCTGCTGCAGACTGATTAAATCCTTCACAAAATGGGTGAACTTTTAGTACAGCAGTTCTTCTGAGCATCCAAATGAGAGCCCAACCCCCCTTTTTCACTAGAATTTCTCACTCCTGATTTCTGACCAGTCTAGTCAGGAGAAAAGAACTTTACTGAACAGATCAACATTAGCACTGATATCATGAGGGGTCTTCAACCCTTTAGATTCAAAGTTGCACTCTCAGTTTTGGCATTTGAGCTGACAGTAAAGCTTAAGAAATCCCCTCTTTTAAGCATCCCTTGCATAATTTTTCTCAACATTTGAAGCATTACTTTACAACTACACATCTCAGCATATTATCTAACCTCTCAGACTGGATATGGCTTATTAACACAATGCAGTGCTAAAACTCATGTCATCCTGTAATTTGCCTGTATTTGTAATTTTTGGTTGGGTTGTTGTTTTGTTTTTTTCCCCAAGTGCTTTGGAGATGACGCAAAATTACCAAAGCAGTTATCTCAGATATATTTTTCTTTTCTCTTTTAAAATCAGTTCAGGGATTTTTAATTTTTTTTTTGTCGTTGTTAATCCGGTGTCTGTCACTTTGTCAAAGCAGTCTCTGGTTATCCAGAAACATTCAGCTGAGAAACAGCAGTGGCAAAGCGACGTGTGAATCAGCAAAGAATTACTCAACCAGAAGATATTGGCAGACCAATGAAACTGGAAGGAGTTTATAAGGCTTAAACAGCTTTTGTACCACTAATAAACCTCCTGTTATGGGCATTAACTGGACCAGGATATTAGGCTGCTAATTAAGCAAGTAAATGACAACAAGCACATTATTGCCACAGTTATCAGCACCTGCACAGGTATTCTAGCAGCAGAAGAACAGCACACATAGTGCAAAACTCTCTTGCTCATCAGAAGGCACCTGATTGAGTTGCAAAGATGCCCAATGTCACAGCAAGTGACAGAGACTCAGACCCATCCTCTCTGCAGCATAAATTCAAATGGTTTTACTATTTATTTATTTTAATTTTCGTCGCTAGAGGATTCTGAAGAGAACAGTTTGAATCACTTTTCCTGGGGGACTCTCCCAGTACTTCCAGGAGAATAAAGACAGAGAAGAAAGCCTGGAAGGGTCAATCCTTCTGAGATACAAGTCTGACCTGTTAGAAGATGAGGTGGCAATTCCACACCAGCCATGTAGATCCAATAGCTAGTGAATGGGAATGTGAATTCACCAACTGGTGAATTAACTGTGAATCCATTTATGTTGCAGACCAATATTTAGAAGACCCCAAATGAATACCCTAAACTGCATATCAAATTTCCAGGTGGCTACAGTTAAGTGAAATATATCTTTTCCTGTGTGTCTACTTCTAACAGACAAGCTATAGAATCATAGAATCATTTAAGTTTGAAAAGACCTCTGAGATCATCGAGTCCAATGATGAACCCAACACTGCCAAGGCCACCTCTAAACCACAAAAGTGCCACATTTATATGTGTTTTAAATCCCTCCAGGCACCGAGACTTAACCCTATTTTTAGAGAGTCATGAGCACCACTGCCCCACAAAGCCCATTTCAATGCCTGACCTCCTTTTCCATGAGGAAATTCTTTCTAATATTCAATCTAAACCTCTCCTGTTGCATCTTAGGGTCATGTACTCTTGTTCCCTACAAGCAAAGCCTCTCCTGTTGCATCTTAGGACCATGTACTCTTGTTCCCTACAAGCAAAGCCTGACCACACCCCCACACCCGTCTGACTGTCCCCTCCTGTCAGGAGTTGTGCAGAGCCACAAGGTCCCTTGAGCCTCCTTTTCTCCAGGCTGAGCCCCTTTCCCAGCTCCCTCAGCCTCTCCTGGTGCTCCAGCCCCTTCCCCCAGCTCTGTTCTCTTCCCTGGACAAACTCCAACCCCTCAATGTCCCTCTTGTCATGAGGGTCCCAGAGCTGTCCCCAGCACTGGAGGTGTCCCAGCAGTGCCAGCACAGGGGACAGGCACTGCCCTGGTCCTGCTGGACACACCAGAGCTGGGACTGCCCAGGTGCCACTGGCCCCTTGCCCACCTGGGCACACCTGGCTCATGTCCACCTGAAAGCCTGTTGATGGCCCAGGAAGGAAAGGAGCAGGCCTGGAATCTCTAGGGTTTTCTTGACCTGGAATATTGTGTCCTTGTCTTTTACATTCGTTGTTTGAGGTGTTGCCACCCATAAACTCATTTCTGACTCCTGACAGACTGCCCACAACCAAACCAAAACTTTGGGGAACCTAGAAAGCTTCTCAGGTCTGTGTACAAGTTAACTGGTGCAAGGACACGATAAGCCTGAGATACACTCCCCTCGAAAGGATGTCAGTGTGTTGTTTTTTCACCTCCGTGCCAAAAAGGCACCAAAATGGAAGTACCCTACTAATGGAATTACCAGCCACAATTAGCACCATTTCCATTTGCCCTAAATAGCCAGTGATTTCACTGTGCCCTAAATAGCCACCAATCTACCTCTCTTTAATGTTAATGAAGTAGAAGAGCGCTGGCACACCGAGTATTTCTAATTCAGAGGATCTGAGGGAGCCTGCACGCATCATTAACTTGGAGAGCTTCATTATCAGAGGAGGGCCTTCCCCTGAACTTCTCCTGGCTTTATTTGAAAGAAACTAGGAGGCAATGGTCTTAATGCAAAATTAACCCTCCCTTTAAACTGCTGGAAGCCTTTACCAACCGTAAGGGGGGAAAAAAGGATGACTCATTGTAAAGGCTGTATTTTTATATCAAAGCAGGTTTCAATTAAGGAGCAATTTGCTTTAGAAATATGGCAGGATTACAGGATAGGGCTTTACAGTCTGAGCCACAATTCACCAATTGTGACTGTGTAAACTGTTATGTAATTTAGCTCAAATGCATTGTGCAGAACTGCTCGACAGATATGGGCCACAAAGGATTTGTTAAGCCAATCAACAACATGGAGTAGAACAAATATTAACTATCCTGTTTATGTTTACCATTAACTTATTTATCCTAAGGGTCCATATCTGTGTGTATGAAGGCAGGCACTCTGTTTAGCTCTAAATGCTTTCTGTTTGTGTAATAATCCATTATGATTATCCCTCTTCAAAAACAGGAAACAATTTAGCATTGAACTTCAAATGGGACACCAAATGTTTATATCAAGGGTCCATGTTTATTGTTGGCCAAAGGGAGGCTAATTCCAAATTACAACCATATCAAACTCTTTACAGGTTTAATCTTGGGCCCCAGACCAGTCCACTTTATTTTAATTGCCAAGAACTAAGAATTTTCAGCTGTTTTCAGTAAATGTGTGTATCTTTGTTGAGATATCAAGCTCATTATTCAAATCTGTCTTTTATTATGAATCCTTAGTGATTTTTTTTCATGCATGAGTCTTTTGGGAAATAACCAGATCTTTGACCCTCATCCTGAGTCACCACCACAGGCTGAATTTTAAGTAAAAGAAGAATTGAGATGGTTTGCCAGGAATAGAAAGGGCTGCGCTTGACAAGCCAAGATGGATTCAGTCAGAGTAGAATTTCAGTTTGCTACCCCTGACTTCCAAAATCCCCTGTGTTCTTAAAACATTTCCCCAGATCCTAGAGTTTACAGGCTGATATTTTCAGGAAAACTAAAATCAGACAGAAATCCTGAGCTGGAAAGTGGTTGGTAAACAAACAGTTCAAACATCTGCAGTGCGAGCATAGCAAAAACCAGAGGAGAACCACTTGGTCACTTTGCTTTTCCTACATCAGATAAAGTTCTGAAGAGTCCCTGGAAGTGTCCAAGTCCAGGTTGGATGGGGCTTGGAGCAACCTGGGATAGTGGAAGGGGCCCTGCCCATGGCAGGGAGTAGAACAAAATTATCTTTAAGTCCCTTCTAACCCAAACCGTTCTGTGGTTTTAGGATCAATCTGTTGGTTATTCCAGGGAGTCCCAGCTGCTGCACCTGGCTCTGATCTATCCAGGCCATAAGAAGCATCCAATGGACCTGCCAGATTTCTCCCTGCCCAGAAAGAAAGCTTAGGGCCAGCAAACATTGCCTCAATGTTAAATTTATCTCCCTGCACTTAGAAATACCTCAGATGATGGTCAAGCTGAGGGAGAAGGCTTGAGGAAATATCTTGTCTTGCATACTCATAACACTGTGCAGGATCTGGCTTTGCTGCCCATACCTCTGACTGCAGGGGGAATGAAAGGTGCCCTCCACTGGGAAACAAATTTCTCTTGGTGGGGCGTCTGAAATGCCAGAAATGCAGCAGAGTAAAAGCTGAATCTCTAAACCTGAGCTGATGGGTTGGTAACTGAACAGTCAATAATTTAATATTTGCCTTCCATGTTGCATCAAAGGAGCCCTCAGAGGATGGGTTATGGGGACAAGTGACCATGTAAGCTGCCCCCTGTGTGGGTACAGTCATGCACACGGGGGGGACACATGGCCAGAGAGTGACTGAGGACATTGAGAGAAGAATCGTGGCACTCAGGGTGTTTCACAGCAGGGGGATGTTCAGCTGAGGGCACCACGGAGAGCAAATAGCAAAGCAAAAGCAAATCTAGAGTAACCACCTGAACACTCTTCAGGATTCAAAGATCCAGAGGTAGGGGGGCACCAACCCATCAGCAGCGGCTGGGTTTGCAGCAGAAATGCATCACACGGAGAGGATGTTAGAGCTGATTTAGAATCAAACCTAAAAGGTAATTTTTGCTCTGCAGCAGAAGAGGGAGACAATAAAAGCTCTTGTAGCTTGAACTACAAGACTGGTGGTGAGCAAGTCCAAGGCTTCCCCAGTGAGAAGAGGAAAGCAAATCAAAGGGACCAGGAGGGAAACTCCCTTTTGGCAGGCACAGCCACCGAGTGTTTGGAGTCCCCTTCGCCGCAAGGTGCTGCCAGGCTGCAGATTATTCTAATGCTCTCCTCTTGTAAAAATTATGCATAATGTGAAGAAACTTTGAAAGTCACTTAATCATGTTATGACAATTTTTTAATGAAAATTTGTTTTAATATTAATAGAGATTCATAGTTTCATGATAATATGGGTAGCGGTGGCATTTGGAGCAGCCGTTTCTAGCCTGCAGCCATGCTGTGCTGTGCCATAGCATAAGCTCTGCTTCAGACTACTCAATAACTTTCTCACATATAAATTTATAAAGACTTTTATAAGCTCCAATTACATTTTTAAAAGACATAAAACCCCTCTTTAAAGTGTGCTTACGTGACACATTAGTTTAACTTTCAACTGGACTTTGTGAAGAAGGGTTTTGTTACAGCAGTGCAAGCTTGGAAATGGATCCCCATTTCCCTGGAAGTTGTTGAGTGAAGTAGTTCAGGACAGAGAGTCACAAAATGTTCAAGATAGTAGTTCTCCTTTTTAGAAAAGAGCTTCTATAGTTTTTCCCTAACAAAACATTCTTTTTCTCCCAAACACATAGTTTATTTTGGGGAAAAGAGTCAATACAACACGTACATTCTGGTAAATCAAACAGCACGGAGAGTGAATTGACCACACTGTATCATAAATAATTAAAATTGTTCCAGACATTCTTTCAGCTGGCACCAAACAGCCCTATCCCTGACAGCTCCCAGGCAGGGGATCTTTCCTAAAGTTTAGTGCTGATACAAAATCCCTGATGTTTTGGAAACTGAGGTAGTTAAAAATATGGCCATGTCCAATCTTTGCCAGTTGCCCTCAGGGTCAGGGAATGATCCTGAGGTTGCTGAGATAGAGATTGCCATACTGGATCTCCCCTGTTAAAATCCATTATTTGCCTCAACCCTCAAGATTTTTGGAGTTGGAATCACATCCTTGAAATTCAGGATAAGTGAAAAAACTCACAATCTCAAGCCTCCCATGCTTTTTTTTGAGGAGCACAGAAAATTCAAGTTGCAGACCTGACAGGTCTCATATTCCATGGCCTGGCAGAGCACAATAGAAAGATTTCTGCCAGAGAGATTTTAAAACTCTTTTCTTGTCAGAAACTAAAGATAGCCAAGCAACATTGCTTTTGTCTTTTCACTGAGATTAGATGGTTCCAAGAGGAATTTGGTAGGAATTTTTTTTCCTGTCACCCACCTATCTTTATTCTCTTTACTCAACCTCTGCCAATAGCTCCTAGTCATGTTTTGCTGTATTAATCCTAAACTATTCCCATTTTATTGCAAACACTCTCCAAATACATCTGGATAAAATTCACCCATTCTCCTTTTCCCACCCCCCCATCCTCTGGTCATGCTGTAGATATTTTATTAATTGACTTTTACTCTTCATCCCCTCCAGCTCCTTTTATTCCCTGTCCTGGTCCTCTCCCAGGTTCCTTTTGGAGCTCTATCCATCTGAACAAAGCCTCCCTGACTCACCACTCTCATTTGGCTGGATCTGACAGTCTTTCAACTTAACATGATGGTGATTTGGCTGCTGGGAGCTGCTGAGGAGAGAGGATCTGGACTCAGCACAGAGGATGCTCAAACTCTCTGCTGAGCACAGAGTCCTCAGGAGGGCAGGCTAACAGCTGGCTGCTTCTTCTCAGACTGCCAAGGATCTTTGATGTAAACTGACTCCCGGCTCATGCAGATGAATAATGAAGAAGCTAAATAAAGGGTACTTGCTTGAAATAAAACCTGGATTGAGAAGTCATTGATAGGACTAATCATCAAATCCTGGAATGATTTAGGTTGGAAGGGACCTTAAAACTCATTTAGTTCCAACCCCCTGCCATGGGGAGAGACATCTTCAACTAGACCAGGTTGCTCCAATCCCTGTCTAACCTAGTCTTGAGCACTTCCAAGGAAATTCTCATGCAGTTTACTAGCAAGACAAAATTTAGGTCTGGTGAAGTCTTCAGAGTTAACAGCAATGCTGCAGATGAACTCCTGCTTGTGCTTGTTCCTTACCCACCTTTTGATGCCAGGAGAAACAAAGTGTATTAAATATACTAACTCTAATGAATTATTAACAGTTACATCGTGCAAGTACCCAAAAGGACCCAAATCACTCTGCAGGCAACATTTAGAGAAGCTCCATCCAAAGACCTTGCAGTTCATCTCATCAAGGCAAACACAGATTAGGAAGGGAATGAATTTCCCCAAGACCTCATGGTTAACTGCTTAGGAAAGACACCAAGCACAGTTTTATTTTGCCTTCTACCCAGTATTCTTTTCGTTAAATCAGAATGACTCCAAGCTCTTACATTTTTGCAGACTTATGGTTTCATTACAAGACACAGTAATCGCACACAAAGCCTCCAGGTAGCTCAAAGTCTTACAGTTTTCTCCTTCAATGGAAAAGCTGATTAGTTTTTTTCCTATTTGGAAAGGAGTTGGGGTTTTCCCCTCCTTCATCTAAAACATGAATTATGAGGCAGACATGAATTATTAACAGCCCTCTGACAGAGCACTTCAGGATTTCTGCCTGCGTACTACAGCAAAAAATGGATAATTGTTTGGATTTTTACTTCTAAAGGAGAGTGAAATGCTGAGCAGAGGACTGGGAAAGGAAGATGAGCATGGGAAGAAAAGCAGGAATGATGTTTAGATCTCTAAAAGTCTTTTTCACCCTTTTTCTTATGTCAGAAATTTGCAAGTGTCCTCCCTGGGTGATAGAAGTGGTGGCAGTTCTTGGCTGAGCAGCATTCCTGCACTGGATCCTCTTAACTGCCAGCTGGTGAAAGGCAGGGACAATTTCAGCATGGGGAGACAAGTGAACTGGGACAGAACTGGGAGCTGTACAGCCTCCAAAGCTGATGGGAATGACCTGGCTGTACCCCAGGACTGGATTATTATTATTAGAGCTCTTTCTAATTTCCCAAGCTATCAAATACTTGAGTGTGAATGCCAGATCTGACACAGCATCTCCAGGAGATCCTTGTCCTTCTGCCATGGGGTGACAGGCCATGGGAGATAGCACAGCAGATCAAGAGATGCCACTGCTCAGGCTTTAGACCTGGTTTAGGACCAAGCAGAGAGGCAGCAGTCCTAGGACTGAGCTCAGACCAGCAGCAATCTCAGAATAACACATAGAAGCAAAACCCATGCTGCATTTTGGGAGGTGGAACAATTACTTACAAATGAAGAGCCATACGGTGGAAAACAAGGTCACTGTCACAGACACTGCCACCAGAGGCTTGGCTGAAGCTGGCACTGACTGTGCAAGATGCTGCCAGGAGATCTGTGGAAGACAGGATGTGACTGCCCTTCTGTCCCGTGGTGGAGCCATCAAGATCCTCAAGGATGGCAGAGTGAGGAAAGGGGAGGGACACTTGGAAAGGGGAATTGGTGAAGGTCAGATGTTCAGCTGTCACTGTAAACCCACCTGTGGGTGACAAGCAGCATTTCAGAAAAACAGAATGGTCACCTCTTGTAATGGGCATGAAGACAACTCTCTGGAGAAAAAGAGACCAACTTCATTCCACCTTGCCTTTGGAAAAATGCCTGATGGTCAACAAAAATGGGGAGAGCCAGGAAAATAAATGGAGATTGCTGTGCCAGACCAAACTTGCCCAGTACCCTGCTGTGACTGTGGTTCAGACTCACCTGATCCAGGTGCTGCTCCTGGCCCTACCAGCATCTCCTCAGTGACCTCAAACACTTCTTCACAGGCCCCACAGCCAAAATTACCCACTGCACGACAGTGACTCTTATAAATCCTGTCTCCCTTGTTTTTAGAGGTGAGTACATTGTATAAATTGTACCTGACTCTTCTGCCTATGTGCAGCAGCTGGTAGAATAAAGCTTTGGCTGAAAAGTGAGTCTGGAGGATTTTTTCACTACCGAAACACAGATAGCTATGAAAAAGATGAATATTCATGCAGGCTAAAGTTTATGAGCACATTAATATTTGCAGAAATGGCAGAAAATCACTGCCCCATGGTCTATAATGAGTCAGCTTTGGCAGGAGTGTCCATACAACACATGGGTTACTATTTGATTGTCCTATTCCCAGTTTTAGCCTGACTAAGCCAGATTTTACCATTCCTCCTGTCCTTTGATCTCATCTCCTGAAATCTTTTTCTCTTCTATGTTATTGTAGGGCAGTCTTCATTTATATATAAATAAATTTTATTACAATACAAGAGGCAATTGCAGTTGGAACATTCTTCAAAGAGCCTTTGAGTACCTCTTCAAAGCTCAGAAGGATGCTTAGTTTACACATTATCTTAGGCAAATTCACGTCAGGTTTAGGCTGGCCTGAGGTAGCAGACTGGTGAAATTCTGCGAGGTTGTGTCACAGCTTTTAAAGAAATCATCACTCTTGAAATTTTACCTCTCAGAATGAAGATGCAGAAACAAGGCAGCATATAAAACCTGTTTCCACTGAGAAAACTGTATCAGTACAAAAATCAGGCTATGTTTGTCTTAAAATAAATGCAATATGTGACTTCAACTGAGTGATGAAGCCATATCCAGAAAGACTGGGGAGAACCTGAAATCTCAGCCTGTGCAGAGGAGTTATCAATGGTCATCTGTGGAAACTATGAACTTGTAATGGGAGGGGAAGCCAGGGATTTGGGAATCCTGAGAAATAAATATAAATTAGACTCACCCTGCCCTCGGTAACAGCCAGAACAAGTCCTGATTGCTGTGCAAGTGTTCACATCAAAGTTCCTGAAAGCTGTGTTGGAGATGAAGAGCTGGTATCTTTTGGGAGTCCTTAGTCCTGCAGACATACAGGTCCTGTCCTGAAATGAAGAAATGAAGGAATGAAGGAAACATCACCATGTGAGTCATGGAGTCCTAGAATGGTTTGGGTTGGAAGGGACCTTAAAAGTCACCTCATTCCACCCCCCTGCCATGGGCAGGGACATCTTCCAAAAGACCAGGTTGCTTCAAGTCCTGTCTAACCTGGCCATGAACATTTCCAGAAATGGAGCATCCAGGATGGAGCAGCTGGGAATGCAAGAGTGTGACTGCCTATAGTTGTGGAGTTTAAAGGACAGATGTAAGCTATTGTTTGGCAAGTTCTGACAACACCCATCTCATTCCCCACTTGCAGCAGGTGATAGCTTCACTTTTAAGGGTAGTTTGTTGTCCTTTGAGATGTTGCATAGTAGTTATGATTGGACATTTGAAGGGAGAGGGAAGAGTACATTCCCTGGAGAGGAAGAATCCACCTAAAAGCCACAGTGAGTGGGTTTTTACATCCCCATTTTACTTTACCTTTTTTGTCCAGCAAGAGGGAATTTTCCTGCTCTGCAAAGATGATCATTCTTATTTCTGTTCTAAGAAAAATCTGAGCACTGAGATTCAAAGGCATTTTGTGTGATTTGGCATGGGGATGCACTTAAACCAGGCTCTCTGAAAAGCTCTAGAGGACTTCAGGGTCTATTAGAACTTAAAGAACCAGAAAGGAAGAACAAAAACCACGGGAGATGAAAAACACAATCAACAAACTGGATTTTGGGGTGATTGTAGTCGATGACCCAGTGGAAGTGTACAACCCTCTGCCAAACTGTCTTGGAAATGGGCTGGAAATAAAGATATGCTTAGAGTTAGTGAGCAACCTGGAGAAAGAAGAGCTGGCAGGAGTCTGTGATACTGTTTCTGAGGCCAATGAATACTTGTAGAATATATCTCAAAAGCCATAGTAAAGAATCAAACAAGAAATCCACCCTATATGTGAAAACACAGAATGTAATGGACTCTTACAAGTGGATTATTCCTTCAAAGAGAAGGTGCTATCTTCAATCTTTGTAAGGCACAGTAGTTCTATCAGCTGTTTTATTCTAAGGCCAAAACATCAGGAGTGATAGTCCTGGTCCTTGGGCCATCCTATTCCAAGTCACTGCTAAGCAGAAATCCCTGGTTTCTGGTAAGAAATTGCTCATAAAATCTCTACTGGCTTTTTTCTTACATTTCTGGTTCTGCCATCCCACACAATTTTCTATATATTTTTAATGAATTAATTTTGTTTTTAAAAATAGCAAATGGACCAGTGTGAGGCAATAATTCCTCCCTTATGTATCTCAGAACTCTTGCTTTTTCCAGGAAGAAATGCTTCCCCTTAAATGGCCCCACAAAGACAATGAGTTGCTTAATGAGAACATGGAGGAGGGTTTCTGAATGTCTAGGAAGTTAACAAAAATCTCTCACTTGGCTGTTACAGGTCCTGCATTTAGCCCTGTCTCTAATGTTTCGATGGGTCAAAGCCCCAACTTTTCAATGTCCTGATATTTCCAGAAAACAATCTCGTTTTAAAAACACTTTTCTTCCCAAAAAGTGGAATGGCTAACAGAGAGGAATATCCAAGATTCCCAATAAATTAATGTCATAAAGTTTTAATTGATATTAAAGAGACATCATTATTAAGGGGAGAATTACATAAATTAAGATGTAAATTATGACAAGGAGGCTCTCATCGTGAGATAATCAAAGATAATCACCCCCCTGAGGTACTGCAAGAAACAAGGCACAGCGTGAGCGCCTCTAAATCTCTTAGCAAGTACAACATTGGAGTCCTTCCATGGATCCTGCAAGCAAAAACAAAGACATCCACCCCTTGGTGTCACAGAAACTCACTGGGACATCACTGGGACACTGCAAGGTTGGACAGGTGAAGCCAGAATTTTGTCTGAAATATCTACTTAGAGCAGACCTGCTAAGGAGGTTCCTTTCTGTGAGCTTCTAAAGAAAACTCATTTAAAATACTTTTGTTTCTGCCAGTCAGAGAGAAAATTAATTTAATGAACAGCAGTAGAAAACTGAGCAGGGGGAAAAAAAAAAGACCTCAAAATCATGAACAAACAGCTGCGGCCAGTTGTAACTAAAATTCCATTGTTATCCATGTTATTAATCTGTTAACAACCTGGTAGCACCCAAAGGACTTTGTCCAGCTGCCTAAAGAAATAGTGGAAGAAGAACATATTTACTGCATAAATAACATTACATTTTGTCAGTATTTTTCATTCTCAAGTAAAAAAAGTAACACTCTATGTTCCAGGTGGACCAATGATGCTGAGAGAGAGCAGAGGAAACCCAAGTGTTAACAAGGATAGAAACCAAAGCTGGTGTTCCCCTCAGTATCCTCAAATCACTAAACTAAACCCACTTGTGCATAGTTAAATGGTGCTAAATGCAAAAAAAGTGTATAGGAATTTGTGTTAGAAAAGCTTGATTAAAGAAATATTATGATTTCTCTCAAAAAGTCAGATTTGGTGAAACTCCAAGATTTTTCTGAGACCATATCAATCCTGGAAAAAAATATAAGTAGGAAAAAAATTTGCATTTGTCTTACTAAGATCCTTCAGCTTTTTTGTGTTTGTGATTTTGCTTTCACTTTTGAACGTTGTTTTAGAAAGAATGTGCAGGATTATGCCTTATAGTGTGAAATTTTGTAGTAGTTTCTAATGAAAATAGAAAAAAACCAGAGTCCTTGCTTCAAAATTGTTTAAAATAAAAAGAATCTTAAAAACTTTCATGCCGAAATGAAAAGATGTTTGAAAAAAAAAAAAGAACCACAGAACCATAGAACTGTTTTGGTTGGAAAAGCCCTCTAAGACTGTTAGTGTCTGAAACACAAAATCACAGCATGGCTTTGATTATATGCAGGTGCTTTATTAAAAGAGCTCTGGGAGCCAGGGGTGCAAACCCAAATCTGACTTGAACATAGGTTTGAAATGGACATGTTTTATACCCTTTTCATTACATAACTATGTTAATCATTAAACTTACATTGTTCTATTGTATTCACTGATTTCACCCAAGTGTGAATTCACGAGCCCCCAGAAACATAATTTCCATGATTCATGCACAATAATTATGTTCAATTATCAGATAATCATCACACCTAACAATCCTAGTACAGACATGGTGCTCTTAGGCCTAGCTTATTATCTGGTACACCTAGACCCTTTCCACCCTCTCCAAATACCAGAAACATTTTAACCCTATGCTACCACTATCAAGCCCATGGAGTCCAACCTCACCCCAGCGCTGCCAAGGCCAACACAAAACCGTGTCCCAAAGTGCCAACACCTACATGGCTTTTAAAACCCTCCAAGTGATCCCACTGCTGCCTTAGGCAGTCTGTCCCAACACTTGAAAACCTTTCAGTGAAGAATTATTTCCCCCAAAGTCCAGTCTAAGCCTCCACTGGTTCAGCTTGAGGGCATTCCCTTAGAACCGGTTTAAAATCCAAGCTTTTCCCAAGCTGCCATGGAGCAGGGTCTGTTCTCCAGGTTGCTTTCTTATTTCTCCAAATTCCTATTGAAACGTTGCTGTGAGACTTAAGAGACATTGAAATATTCCCTGCAGTTGTTGTTACCTTTTGCCCAAGGTGTCCATTTAAAACACTGTCAGACACAGAGGTGTTTCCCAGGCTTTCCACGATGTCAATGCCAAAGTCTTTGCAAGTGGAAATCCAGAAATGCTGGAGTTCAAGGTTCCTGCTACTGAAAATCTACATGAAAGGAAAATAATAATAAAAGATATCATCATCAAATAATAGAATGGTTTAGGTTAGAAGGAGCCTTAAAGCTCATCTCATTCCAACCTCTGCCATGGGCACTGACACTTTCCACTATCCCAGGTTGCTCCAAGCCCCATCCAACACAGCCTTGAATACATCTGGAATGGGGCATCTAAAAGAAAGAAGATTGTTTCTAAAGGAAGCCCATGGAAAGAAGCAGAATAAACCTAGTTATTTGTGTATTCTAGGTCAGTCACATACAAAGAAATTACAATTTATGAAGAGAAAACAAACAACAACAACAAACCTGCAAATCACCCTTTTGTTTTACTTCTTTTCATACAAATAACCTTTCCAGAAAGAGAAGGCATCAGCCTGAAAAATCACACTGAACAATTGGACACCTTCAGAGGAAGAGTCATAGGGGTGGGTGAGGCTGTAAAACCTTACAGAGAAACACATACAAACTGTTCAGGTCATCAGACAGGAATTAATAGGATCAGAGGGAGGTTGCAATGAGATGGATTTTAAAGTATGACATAATAAAGGGTGGTGTGGCTTTTTAAAATCAGATTAATTAATAGTGAGCCACATTAGCAGGAGAACAAAGCTAGACAAATTCAAAAAAATAAAAAGTGCAAAATTTTAAGAAGAATAGAAAAAAGATCAGTTCTATAAAGGTAACATATGTACCTATTGCAATCTTCATGAACAGCTCAGATATACTTGGAGAATTTTATTGGCAAGATGATCTAGTAGAAGGTGGAGGGAGGTTGCAATGAGATGGATTTTAAGGTCTCTTCCAACCCAAACCATTCTAAAATTCCATGACTACAGTGGCAAACAGATTCTGGATAAGTACAGAGAACACCAGTTGGTAGAAAGTAGGACTGGTTCTGCAGCAAAAAGAATTCACACAAATCAAGTTTCTGGTTCTTTCATTAAAACAGGAGCCTCCAGGTGAGGGACATGGACATACAAGCACAAGAGCTTTTGGTCAGTGTGGAGATGAGACTCTTGGAAAGATCCTGAGCATCACAGAAGGCAGTGGGATGAACATACCTGTGCTCCCCCGTGGCAGCTCCAGGCTGTGAAGTTGTTGAACTGGACAGGACTGTCTGGTAAATACTCTGGGTACACCAGCAACCCGTGCCTGTTTAGGAGAGAAAGCCATGGAGACTGTTCCTTTACCATGCAGGCACTGGTGAGCAGATTTTTCTGTTCATCGTTTAGATATCTAAAACCTTAAATTTGTAATATTTGTCTGCATGAGACTTTATTTCTTAAAAGCAAAGTCAGAAGTTTTCAGTGTTAGACCTATCAGAACTAAAAAGGAGTGTGCAGTGCCACTGAGAGGTTCTCACTCCAAATCACCCTTCCATGCTCGTGAGTTTTCAGCCAGCGTCACCTTCAGCCTGACATGAATCTGGACAGAGAAGGCTCTTCTTTATCTTGTATTCAGCTAACTTGGATTACAGCCCAAATGTATGCATTCCTGAATGCAGCACTTGGTCTGACCTCCTCAGAGATTTAAAATCCAGACTAATATCCAGATCAACTCAAAGTTCAGGTCACCTTATCCGCTGATTTTCATAGGGAAGTGCTGGTTAAAACTTTTGCCAATAGCTGTTCCTGGATACTAAAGGAAAATCTCTTTAACCAAACTCCCCAAGTACCTTGAGCAGGAGTGAGCTGTGTTCTCACTGAAGGACAGGAGGGGCACTCTGGAAGGTCCCTCAGGGGAGAGGTGAAAGAAATAGCCATACCCAGCACCACACACTGTGTTACCCTGTAGAGAGGAATATGTGACAATGAAAATAATATTACCACACATTTCTGGAAATCAAAATCAATTTAAGAAACACGCAAATTAAAATCCCAGCTGTAGTCCATTCAAATTCTGGTAAACTGGCTGGTGGAGACTGGTACCTCGTTTCTGCATCCCCAGTCTTGTTCTGTTTTCACTTTGACCTTGGGCCGGTTGTAAAAATACTTGGTTTTAAACCAGACAAGGAAGACTGGCCAAGCAAGAGAGACAAAAAACAGAAACCTGGTGTTGTCAGAAATCTTCAAGAAGTAGGTAAGAAAAAACAGTGTTGAAAACTTACATCTATAAACTCCTTTCTATATAAGAAACTGTCAGGAACAAAAAGTAAATCACAAACTAATCACAAAGGTAAATCACAAACTAATCTAATTTATTACTTTCCTTCTCAGTCTCAATATTTCTTTTATCTCCCAAAGCAAACACGGGATAAGAAAATATAGGAAATATTTGCATTGGAAAAGTGAGACTCCTAAAAGTCAAGAGAAAGCAAAGAACAACATCTTCAGGATATGTCAGTGACCGAACAATTAAACTTCCTTACACCTGTGGTAAATCATGAGGTTTGGATCATTTTTTACAGGGTAAGTGAATAACCATAGGAAGATGTGTTGTAAGTTATTGTCATTTAATGTCTCTTAAAGAAATTGCATTCTAAATTCTGCACTTGAGTTACATTATTTGTGCTGCAAATAATAAAATAATAAAAATAAGTGGACATAAGGTCTGACTGGCCTTAAAATTAGGAGTTTGGCACTTACAGAATCTGCACCAAGTAGGTTATATGAGTTGTATTTGGTGTGTTCTGAACTTTTCTACTCTAGGACAAAAAACCTGCTCTTGCCAGCTTAATTTAGAGAGCAGCCAAGCCTAGTTGGGTTTGGGTTGTGTCCATATAGCAATATCTTCATGTGTGCACTGTGCATGATCCCTCCCACCTGCCTTAGGTGTGTCAAAATTTGAAGTCCAGGCTGGTAGATTTTAGCTCCCTTTCTAGGGAGCAAAAAAAAAAAAAAAAGACATAGGCACGTGCAGAAGGCAATACTTTTGGTCTGTCCTTAGACAAAATTAATTGCTCTCTAGAGGTGTGTGGCTCTCTAAGAGGGGACTAAGTTGGCCTTTCCTGCAGCTCTGAGGAGGGCTTGTTCTCTGAGATCAGGTCTGA
Source organism: Dicaeum eximium (assembly GCA_013396995.1). Lineage (NCBI taxonomy): Eukaryota > Metazoa > Chordata > Aves > Passeriformes > Dicaeidae > Dicaeum > Dicaeum eximium. The sequence goes on from VWZP01009168.1 coordinate 2,149,564, forward strand.
CACCACCACTCCCGTCCATAGGTCATTGGACATTGTTAAAATACTAATGAATTTTTGGTCCCTGATGGTCCAAATCAAAGCTGAGCCTGGTGACCTCGAGGTGAAACCCTCCATACATCAATTACTTTCTTCTGACCCATCCAAGTGTGCTCCCTGCAGTCCTGATCTCTGACATCTGTCAAAGAATAAAGTACTGAGACCCAGAGCTCTGCTTCCTCTATCCCCTGGTAAAACTGCTGCTTTCTCTGAAAGTGCAGCCACAGACCCTTCTTCTTTAACAAAACACTTCTGCAGTCCAGTCACATCATTTCCAGGATAATTTACTTGCGACTCCAATCGTGCGTTCTACAGATGATTCATAAGGAGAGAAAAAAAGAAAAAAAAAAAAACCTGCATATTTATTCAGCCAGCTTGTGGCTGGAGGGCAGGGGTTTTAGGCAAGCAGGGAATTTTGTGTGGAAATCGATTCTTTGTGGAAGTCAGTATATTACGAATGTCCATGCAACCAAAATTCCAGAGAGAAATTACCTCCCTGAGCATGCCAAATACCTGGAGGTATGCACTGCAAGTCAGTAAAATCAAGTGGCTGACGGTTTAAGTGTCTCTTAACCGTACAACTCTGCTGGTGTAAATATTTCATGAATTACGTTTAGATAGCTGGCACTCAAACTGTTGACCTTAAAGATGACATTAAAGCTCTGGACGGCGCTCCCAGCGCCGCTCCCACAGTTTCAGAGCTGGGCAGGAGGTGAGGGGTACCCACAATGTGCCTGCTTGGGTGTGGGCCCATTTTACAGGATAGGGTTTGGAAAAGATCTCAGCAGGGATGAAACAGTGGGAAAACAGATGCAGCCTCACCTCTTTGGTGCTGTGGAGAATGGCTGGATGGGGTGACACAAGGAAACAAACGCATTTACCCACAGTGTGACGATCAGTCACTCCTCTGACACGGAGACACCAGCTGAGCTCCACCCCGTGCATTCATCTGAGCTGTTTCCCAGTCCTCAACACCAAGGCAAGAAAGGAAAGGGAGGTTCTTGCTGGATTTCCTAAACCCAGGCCATATGTTGTCATGCATGAGCACCACATGCTGGCTCTGGCGTTTCAGGGCACGGAATGTTTATGGATTGGAACAATAGAAAGGCCAAAACTCACTAGGCCCAAGAGAGGCAACATAAAAAGATAAAAACCTACTTTTTAAATTATTTTTCCTGCACAGAATAAGGAAACCAAGGACTTAGGGCAGATGTTTCAGGGAGAAAAAAAGCCAATATCACAGAGGATCATCTTCAGTTCCTTGCGCTGATAGGATTTAAAAGGCAAGAAACCAGCCTGCTAATGAGATTGTCTATGACTCTAAAAAGTGAGAACCTGGGCTTACACACTGTGTTTAAAAACAATTATACTAACCTTGTAATAATCAGTTTGCACTCATACTGTCTGAGTATAAAATTTCATCTAACAGCCTGATTCACCAGTGCACTTAAGAGCTTAAGTCAAACGGAAACCAGTGGGAATTGGGTCTCCAAATGTCTTTGTAGGCTCAGGTTTGAGTGACTGCTCTGTCCCAATTTCCACACCGTTTAGGCCACCACTGAATTTCAAGGAAATTTAAGCTCTTCAGCCACCGATGCAAATTTAAGCTCCCAAGTAAATTGAATAGTTATGAAAACATTACTGCAGGTCTCACTGTGGAAAGGCTTAACCCATCCTGCACAGAAGGTGTTACACAGTTTGGACCCAGAGATCTCTGCAGCCCCTGCCTTAAAGATTGCAGCCAATAAATTGAAAGCCAGTAATCAAAATATGGAAATCTAAAAATAAACAAAATCAAACACAAAACCAATAAACAAAAAGACTAACGAACACCTAAAATTAATTCTAAGCTGGGAAAATTTCTATTGCATGTTCTGGCCTGGGAGCCAGGCAGGTGGAAGATGAGTCTTTCCCATTACATTCTTCAAACTGCCCCAGTAAACTAGGATTATAAATACATAAAAAGCTTGAGTCAATTGATATGAGAATTTTCATGAGAGAAAAGGTGCTAAGACTACAGCATCACAATGCTGGTGCTGGACCAGCACCCCTGGAATTTAGTGATTATTATTGCACTAAGAAAAAGTCCACATTTCTTTTGCCTGGGAGAAATGTGACTTTTTCTCTTAATATCCCTGTGCTTTGCTGTCTTCCTGAGCACTGCTTGGTCCTGTTGTACAGTAAGCATGGTTAATAATAAATTTAAGCTGGGCAATTTCTTTGAGTTTTCCTTTTGCTGCTGTGACTCCTCAGATATTCCATTCTTCAAGATGATGAGGGTTATCAGCAACCATTTGAGGGCCATCTGCTACCCTGCCTGGAGCAGCACATCTCTGGAGAGCAGAAAAGACCCCCTGATATTGGGGTACACAGCCACAGTTGCAGCTTTGTATCTGTAAACCCATGTGAACACAGAGGGATAAATAAATGTGCTGAAAACCCAGCACAGCCAGTTCCCAGGAACCCGTGGAGGAAATTGCAGCAAACCTTTTCAAAAGCTGAGCCCCTGGCCATGGAGTGAACAGCTCCAGGGTGAGTCAGTGCATGACAGTACAAAACTCTGTGTTTAGCGGGGCTGAAATTCTCATGATCCTGCCTAGTTGTTGTATTTTTAAACCATATTTGCTGCCCTTAAAAAGGATAAATATGGCCTCCAGGGAATTGCAGAAAAGTTCTCTCCTCCTTCCTCGGTGCTCCTGTCTTCATAAAAACACAGGAAATGTGTTGGTCTCTTTTTTCACCTTCAAATTTAGGTGTAAATCTTTCCTCATGGAGTAGAAGCCCTGGGGGTGATTAGGTCTTCACAAACTGTAATTGGTTTGGTTACTGGGGGTTAACAATAGAACAGGTTAGGATTATTTTTTAAATGAAAATATGCATTTTTCACTACTGAAAGTGTGGTAAGCAAGGTCAGTTTCAATGTAATTCCTTAAAATAGTTGGGAAGGAAAAGTGATTTGAAGTTGATGAAAATCATATTTTTCCATGAAACACATAAAAGTGACTCTTTATCCTGAACTGTAAGACCAAAAGAGTATGAACTAAGAGAAAGCATCAGAGAATTAGTGAATAAAAGTATTTTTTTCTGAGCTCAGCTTTTTGATGCGTGGCTGTTAAGCTGTTAGCTCTTTAAAAACCTGGTGGTTTATTACCATTTAGAATAGAGAAGCTTCACTTCTTTCAAAATCAATGTCATTTTCATAGGACAGGGAACAAGTTCTCTTTCTCACCCTGGAATGCAAATTTTCAGCTGTATGTTCAATGTGATTTTAAATCCAGACAAAGGTGTAATTGATGCTGCTGAATTTTAGTGGTTTTGTACCCCATTGAAATTGAGGGTTTTTTTAAAAAATGGCAGAAATTCTAGAGAAGCTGAGACTAAACTTTTCCCAAGTTTTCTGAATCTGCGAGCATTATAAAATAAAACAACGTTTTAAAGTACCTCAGGATGAATTATCTCACTGTAATATTCTGTTCCACTCAAATACAAAGCAAAATTCTCAGAAATAAATTTACCCAGGAACATAATTTATTTTTGTAATGTGCACTTGTTTCAATATCCCATCACAAGCACAGGTTCTGACAGCTCAGCCAAGAAACAAATATTGTGTATGTGATCTCCCAGATAAATGAAGCTCTGTGTCTTTCTGGTACCTTTGATTAGAAAGGAAATGTTATGTCTCATACCAGAACTCCTTACCCTGATGTGGCTGGCAGGAGCCCTGATGTAGATCCCTGCTGGTGACAGTGTCTCAATATTGGATAAACCATCACTTACAGAAAGGCCAATCACTATGTTGTTACTGATTTTGTTCTCTTCTTCCAGTCCCTCACCTTTAAAAGAAAAAAAAAAAAAAAAAAAAAGGAAAAAAAAAAAGGCAAAAATTAAGAGGAAGAAACAAAAATGTACATATAGCTGGAAACCCTCTATTATCATGATTCTCTTTTCAATATACACAAGTCCAGGTGTTATATTCATATATATTTCCCTGTACAAAGTATTATATGTGACTATACCACAATTCACATGTTCTGGACTGCAAGTTTATGGTGAAAATAAATAAAATATGTATTATAAAGAAGATTTACAGTTGGGAAAAGAGATTCAGAGTGTTTCAGGGTGGGAAAGAGGCTCACCTATGCACACACAGGCATGCTCCTGGCAGTACTAGAATTCAAAGTCTTCTTTGTCTCCTGTCTCCGCTCACTGCCCTACTTACATGTAAGAAAATTTCTAAACAGGCTGAAAAACACCTGGTGCACCTCTGCACAAAAGTGGGGGGTTGGCCCCCTAAGCAATGGAGTAGGAGAAGAGAAAGTGAAAAATCAATCAACCAATTGATCAGACAACACAGACTCTCGGGGTGCCCCAGATGTAGTTACAGCAAAGAAGTTGGAAGAAGAAAACAAAATAAATGTTTTTTAAACTACATTGTAAAGAAATGGGCCACCCAATGGCAAGGAGTGGACAGTCCCATGCAAGCCAAGTCCAAATGAGGACACATGGCTAGGATAAGGGGAAGTGATCTCAAGTTGCTCCGGGGGAGGTTTAGGTTGGATATTAGGAAAGATTTCTTCAGCTAAAGGGTGGTCAGGCATTGGAACAGGCTGCCCAGGGAAGTGGTGGAGCCACCATCCCTGGGAGTGTTTGCAGCCACGGAGGTTTGGCACCTGGGGACAGGGTTTAGTGGTGGGCTTGGCAGGGTCAGCTTAATGGTTGAACTTCCAGAATCAGGAAGACCTTGAAGGTCTCTTCCAACCTTAATGACTCCGTGATTCCATGATCAGCACCGCTGCTCTTTTGGAAGCAGAATACAAAGTGGAATCTTGTGTGGAATCTATGCACAGGCCATTCTCTCTGACCTACATTAGGAGCAAATCACATCCAGCTAGTTTTGTTTATCCAACAGAAGTCATTATCTTCGAGTATACCTGCTCAAGTTCTATTCACAATACAGATCCCTTCCCAAATCATTACTACTCCAAATATAAGCCACTTCACAGAAAACCTGTGCCCTTTGGTTTTTGGGATAGCAATAAATACTTTTAGCCTCCCCCCAGTCTTTTGAGGGAATCAGCTTTCTCAATTTTTTCCAGTCTGAATGCTACTACCAGAACATGAACAGGATCCTAAAGAAGTCCTTTTGACAGCCATACAGGATTTTGAGGTTTTGGCTTTCAATCTTAGACCTCATGTGTCAATAATTTTAAGCCCAGAGTGACGTTTTTTGATGGTCTTTCAAACCCTCTGAAAATAAGGATTTTAGGTGAAATCACTGAAAGAATCAAATTCCAGAGCTGCAAAGAGCCAGCTGTAACAAATATTCCTTCACAGGCAACAAAATTATATATAAATTAATCCATCAGACCCTCTGGAGCTGCTGACAGTGAAGCCATTAAAAGCTCCTTGAGGATAAGGTGTATTCAGGCTGAAACTTCAGCTCAGTGCAGAGTCCTTTAACTCAGACACAGATCCCAACACAAATGAGCCAAGGGATGCCAGCAGCTTGGAGGTCCTGCTCTGCATCCCCATGGCTGCAAGGGCTCTGTACATCAGCTTGGGCAAGTCCTTGCATCTCTCTGAGCCAGCTCTCTTCATCTGCAAGGTGTGTATAACCACACTGGGTTTAGAATCTTCCCTGTTTAACTCATGAGACATCACTCCTCATTATGTTTATATACAGCACCCAGCACAGGGACTCGCTGTGTGTGGGGAACTGCAGGATCAGAACTGAAAAAAGAAAGTTTTCTCTATTTTCCCCTCTGTTTACCTCATAATTGGTCATTTTTATCCCATCTCTTATGGAAAACAAAAATCGAGCTATATCTTTAGGTATTCAGGCAACATGAGATCCCAGCAGAAGATGCTTGAAGTCAGTCTCCTGATGGTTAGTTAAAAGAAATATTTTGTTGCTTAACATTTTTGTTGCTCCAAGCTCCAATTTATTTAAGTGCTAAATCCTCTGGTTAACTTTTAACATATGCTTTCATTCCATTATCTTCGACATCAAATGAGTGAAGTTAAAGGTAATATGCTCTTAAATGCTTCACTGAGTTGTGGTCTTAAATATTGCATAATGACACTTTTCCAAAGACAGATAAATCAATCCCCTAAAAAAAAAAAATCTACTGTTTTTTCAGTGAAAAATAACTGATCCCAACCAAGTGAAGACTGACCTGAAGAAAGAGAGCTGGTCAAATGGAAGTAGCTGCTAGGAGCTGTGTGTGGAATTGTGGGAGCTTTATTCCTAATTCACTGACACCAGAAGTTGCAGAAGATGTGATTAAAGTTCTCAGAGTACAGTTAAGGATCTGCCATTCTTTCCTCCACAGGCATTTTCATGCAAATGGGAGCCAGCACAAGTTGCTGGTGTCTGTAGTGTGGATATTTGCCTGCTTTGCTTACCCAGGAGAAGCCCATGGCCTGAAATGTTGTAGAAAACATTTTTGTCCACCCTGAGGTTGGAGATCCCGCTCAGACGGAGGCCCTGGCCAAAGGAGTCCAGAACGCAACAACCATGGATGTAAGAGTCTGGAAAGAAGTGAGTGGTGTGAGCAAAAATCACTCTGCAGATTGAGGGCAGATATTTTATACCCCTTCTCTAGCCAGGCATGGTGACCTCCCCATCATCCAGATCCTGGCCAGTGCTGCCTTCTTCCACCAGGAAGCCATGACCCTCCCTCAGTGATGAAGATGGCAGAGGAAATAGTTGTCTCTGTCCATGGCAGAGGGGTTGGAATTAGATGGGTTTTCAGGTCTCTTCCAAACCAAACCATTCTATAATTCTGTGAGAGGTGCAAATGTAGCTCATCTGGAAGGGAAAATACATCCAGCACCCTTAAAACATTCTTTAAGCCCACCTAACTTGCCCCTACCACCACCAGTCTTCAGAGTCCTCACTGCCACCTCCACAGAGATGAATTTGGCACTTAACAGCGACAAAGTCAAAAGAACTTAATATGTTCCTTAATCTCTGGGCAATGAAATTAAATGTTGGCCCCTGCAACTAGCCAGCCCTGAGCCATTTCTGGGCTCCCTCATAGTGTCTTAGTGTATTCATTTCCAGAGCTACTCTCTTCTACATCAAAAGAGCATTGTAGCACAAAAAAAGAAAAAAATGTTTTAGGAAGAAACAGAGATACAAAGGAAGCGAGGCAGGTGAAACCACTCTGCCACTTGGGTTTAGGCTAGAGGTGAGGGGGTTTTTTTTCACATGTAACACTCCAGTTTGCCAACTGACTCAGGAGCCAAGCAGGTTTTGAGGGTGCCTGCCCCAGCTTTGGGCAGGAGGAGGTGGGTATCTGCAGTGCAGGTGACTCACCTGCCATCCAGGTGTTGCCAGTGACAGTCAGGGCGCTGCGGCGGTGCCGGAACGCTTGGCCCACGTGGCGGAACTGGACCCCCTCCAGCTGGAGCCCACTCGCCTCTCCCTGGAAAGCCTCCACAACCACGACAGCTCCCAGGTCCCGAGAGCCCAGCTGCCTCTCACTTCTCTTGTACAAACACCCAGAGACACCTAGGACACAACCCAGAGAGTGGCATGCCCTCCATGGGGTGGGATGTGCAGAGGGAGATCCTCCCCTCTGACCCAGTGAGACTCCACTCCAGCAGGGATCCAAAACATGGGCCCAAAGAGAGCACAGGCAAACATTTTTGGTGTTCCCTCAAAATAGTCATGGTTCTTTCCCTAAAAGTCTGGACGTTTTGGAGGGAAATGTATCAAAACAAGCAGGAAGCTGTAGTTTTTTGTCTTGGACAGCTCCTTGGAATTAATTTTAGATAATTGTATGCATGAGGAAGAGGGATTTGACACTGATTTCCCTTAGGTGAGGTTCTTGAAAAGGAGATTGGGCATGGATGTATAGAACTAAACTGAAATGAGGCATTTTGGTTTGTTTTTTTTTTTAAACTCTGCTCTCTTGACTCTCCCTGCAGATGGATGGGGAACTGTCGCTACCACAGTTTCAAGACAAGAATAAAAATTAGGGAGAAATTCCTCCCTGTGAGGGTGATGAGATCCTGACACAGGGTGCCCAGAGAAGCTGTGACTGTCCCTGGATCCCTGGAAGTGTTCAGGGCCAGGTTGGATGGGGTTTGGAGTAACCTGGGATAGTGGAAGGTGTCCCTGCCCATGGCAGGGAGTGGAATGAGATGATCTTTAACTTCCCTTCCAACCCAACCATTCCTGGATTCCATGAAATGGCAAAAAAATAAATCATAGGGCTCGGTAAGATTCCTGGAAGACCTTTCCATGGGTGTGAGATATTTTGATATGAGATTCAGACTATGAATGTGTTACTTGAGCTTGTTCAGTGGAAGAGCAAAAGGGATCTCAAATTCCAGCACTGCCTGCTGATGCCCAGTAATGCTCATTTTTCTTTTAAAGAAGGTAAATTAACCACAAAAAACACTGCTCACTCCTCTTCTGGTGACTCCTCTGAGAAATCCTCCTATCCTTTAACTCAAATAAAAACCTCAAACAGTTAGTGCGTTTCAAGCCTATATTTATGAGTTCCACACAAAATGGACCATAAATCCATGAGTAATATAAGCAGTTGGCTGCTGGATATCAAATGAAGCAGTCTGAAAGCCCAAGGCACTTTTTTTTTAAAGGAAACCTTACACCTGGGTTGCCAGATAACCTAACTCTCCTCACATTATAATCACTGTGTCTGATTCTGCTTCCTGAAAAGATGGTGTAAATCAGGAATCCACCTGACAAATTCCATGGCATTTCATACAGGTGAAACTAAAGGAGAACTGAGATATTTAATATTTTTTCACAGTGATACTTTATGTATCACCTGTTATTTTTTTCCTTGGCAACCCTAAACACTAAACAACGCCTCAATATTCTACGCTAAAGAGTACAAACAGCATTGGGCTGTTTTGTTTTTTCCTTCTTCTTAAAGTGACTAAATAGTAAACACAATTAAAAATTTAATATATTATGTACACTGAAACGTGTTTTCAGAAGATGCTTTCTTTTCTACACCCTTAGGCTCAGGCAAAACTAAAGGGTCTTTCCCAAGATGGCTTGAAACAACAATGTGAAAATAATACATCTGAGATATTACAATGAAGTGCAGTTCAACTCCCAAGACTTCACACTTCAATGTCAAACAATGTTTGGAAAGACAAACTCTCTTAGCTGGCATTGGAATGTCTCAAAGTTATCCTAGGAAGAAAGAGTTCTAATGCACAGTGATGGTGCCACAATGGGATTTTAATGGAGCAGTTTTCCTCCCCAGTACATTTCTGTGAGAAAAGACCCCCTCACCTGCATTTGCACACTGCCTGAGGTGGGACATCCTCTCCAGCGTGACATTTCCTTGAACCACAACCCTTCTGCTGATCAGTGCCACCACAGCACCCGAAGGCAGACCTTGGGCATTGCCCCATCCCTCTCCAGCACTGTGGGGGTACCTAAGGAAAGACAAAAAATATCATCTGCACCTGCCAGATGGAGAGAATTATGTTTATGATTTCTTGTTATTTCTGTTTATGACCATAACCTCCCAAATTCTGAGCTGGTTTCAGTTTTTTTCTCAGTAGGGACAGTGGCACATCCAGTCAGGGCTAGATAGGCTTTTCCTTGTCTGATGTTTGCTTTCATCTTTTGGTTTCACAAGCTCTCAAACCTTCCTTCGACTATGTATATAATATTATATTGTGTTGTGTTANAGACCTTTTCTAATAGTGTTGTGTTATTAGGAAAAGGCATTTCATCCACAGGGTGGTTGGGCACTGGAACAGCCCCTCAGGGAAGTGGTTACAGCCCCAAGGCTGCCAGAGCTCAAAAAAACATTCAGATGACACCTCCAGGCAGGTGGTGGAGATTTTAGATTTTCCCTGTGCAGGGCCAAGAACTGGATTCAATGATCCTTGTGGGTCCCTTCCAATGTAGGATGTTCTATGATTCTATGAGATTTACAACAATAGATTTCAGCCTTTGGATTCTGTTCCCAAAACAGGTTTGGGTGGAAACCATCAGGACTTTTTTCCTCAAGCCCAAGTTATTTCTGAAAATAATACCCTTAATCTTCCTGGGCATTGGAGTTAGGTTGCCTCTAGATAGATAATGTAAGTGCAGTTTTCAGTCTGTCCAAGATCTCCATGCACAGTAGATGAAGAGAGTGTAAGGCAGTGAAATTAACACTCTCTGGAAATACAGAAGCAGATTTCTGCTGAATATAGTGAAATAATTTCTGCAGAATCTAGTGAAAAAAAATCACTTTGAGTGTATTACTTACAAAAATCAGTCAAGAATAGAGGATTTTTTTTTTTTACACAAGTCATACATTTCTTGTGAAAAAAATGCACTTTCTCAAGAAATTGACTATGCAGAAAATTTCTTTGTCATTCCTATACTGACACCACTGGACTTTACTGGCCATCAGTGTTTGCTGCAAAGCTTTTCTGAGTTCAAGGGCATGATACAGAATTTAATCACAGAATTTAAACATTCAGGATTGAACGTCCACTACCTTTAGGGGGAGTGAGGAACTGTAACATCCCTGGCCACCTTTGTTAAAGGGAATTTATACAGTTATTATGTCCCACAGGGAACGGCAAACCCTGACTTTGATCAAATTTTCCCCTTGTTTAGCTCTCTGCTATAAAAATCTCCTTTTTATAGCTCCTGAGAGGATACCTGAGTGGTGACTGAAGGTGCAGCTCCGTGTTGTTCACAGAATGGATAAAAGCCACTTCCTCCTGCTGCTGGGCATCTCCAAGGCCTGAACTTCCCACCAGGATTTCATCACCAGGTTGCCAATCAACAGGTTCCTGGAGCACTAATCGTGTGTCACTAGCATTAGCTGATGATTTCAAGTGTGTGAAAACCACCTTGGGCATCCAGCCTGAAAAGAGCAAGGAAAAAAAAAAGAAAGTTGAAAAACAAGTCAATCAATTTAAAAAACAAACAAAGAAAGAGGAGTAGCATTCTCCTGGTTCAAGGCCAGGTAGGACAGGGCTCAGAGAAAACTGGTCTAATGGGAGGTGTCCCTGTCGATCACAGGAGGGTGGAATGAGATGGTCTTTAAGGTTCCTTCCAACCAAAACCATTCAATAATTCAAAGATTCAATGAAATCTGTGTATAACAAGCCCCAGCAATGGAAAACCTTGCCCTATAACCCTCCTATCTTCACTTAATAAAGTTTGCTTTAACTTTTGACATTTCCTTTTCCCTCTCAGGCTTTGGAATAGATTGGTCCAGTGAGGTCCAACACACTGAACACCATCAGGGGAGAGCGTGTGCCTCACACACCCACCCTTAGAATACTTTTCCTTCCCTCCCTTGCAATAGATCATCATTTACCTTTAGCCCACAGCAAGTTACTGTCCTCCCTGGTCGTACTGCAGGAAAGTAATAATAGCAGAAATCGCTGAGTGGAGAGGTTGCATCCAATAAATCATTTTCAGATTATTTTAAGCAAACTTCTTTGTCCATATCCTGTTTCACATTCTTGTTCCTTATACTCCAGTGTCTTCATTACTTATATTCTAGTGTCCCAACTATTCCCTTAATGAAGATGGAAATAAGAAGTAGCACCTCCAAGGCAATAAATTCACAACAGAATCACAGGAGTATCAAATCTGTACACTCTTTTATCTTGAAGTATATGTGAGCACCTGCTCTGTGTGTCAGTGATGGGCATCTAAACCTGAGATACTTCTGTATTATTACATTTTCTTAAATCAAACTTGAAATTTCTCAACTTTCAGCTAAGAAAACCTCCCAGACATCTCTCATTTAAGGTATATCAGTTCATATTACAAACTGTTTTGGAAGGCATCAAACAGATCTCCTGCATCCAGCTCAGCCCTGTGAGGTGCATCTGGAGGGCTGTGTCCAGTTCTGGGCTCCTCAGGACAAGAGAGACACGGAGCTCCTGGCGTGTGTCCAGTGGAGGATGACGGTGATAATGAAGATGATGAAGATGATAAAGATGATGGAGGGACTGGAGCATCTCCCTGACCAGGAAAGGCTGAGGGAGCTGGGGCTGCTCAGCCTGGAGAGGATCCCCAGCTGAGAGGGGCCCTCATCCCTGGGTGTCCCTGTGTGCAGGGAGGGCTCAGAGCAGGGCCAGGCTCTGCTCCAGGGCCCAGCAATGGCACCAGAGGATGGGCAGGGACTGAGCCCAGCAAGTTCCACCTGCACAGGAGGCAGAACTTCTTTCCTGTGCAGTGACCAAGCACTGAACAGATTGTCCAGAGAGGCTGTGGGGTCTCCTCACTGGAGATATTCCAGAAATGTCTGGACACAATCCTGTGCCTTGTGCTCTGGGATGGCCCTGCTGGAGCAGGGAGGTGGCACCAGGTGACCCACTGTGGTCCCTTCCAACCTGACCCAGCCTGGGATTCTGTGAAACCAGTGCAGAAGCTGCAATGCAGTAGGACACATGGGACACTGCAAGTGCCAATGGAACCAGGCTGGAATGACTCTGTAGCAGCCCCCAGAACATGTGGACCCTGCATCCTCAGCACATCATTCACCCTACAGCTCTGCTTCTATAGGGCCACGCTGGTTTCTAAAGCAGATGTAGCCCAAACCCACCTTCCACCTTCACAGGCACAGACATCAAAGACCCCATCCTCAATACAGCTCAAAAAAACCCCTCTTAATATCATCCTACGAGCATTCTTTTACCAGCATCACTCTCTTCATCTTTATCCATATTTACCTTCTTCCGCTGAGCAATTCTCATGAATTTTTAGGACTGGCATAAAAGCCAACGGCTGGCAGCAGCCATCTGCACGTGGAGCACTGCACAAATTCTCTCCAGCTCTGGACATTTTGTTGATGGTGTTGATTTGTGTGGCTGTGTTAATGTGTGTTCTCATGCATCTGTGTCCAGACACAGAGCTGACCCCCGTGGAGTTCATCTGTCACACACTCTCTGCAGCAGCTCTTGTCACTGAGGAGTGGGAAACACCATTCTGCATTCCAAACATGCTCCAATGGAAAAGGCTTTTTTCAGGCTTTTTTCCACTTTTGAGCTCTGTCTCAAACTTTTTTAAGGAAAATGGTCTAAATTATTTGGGTTTTTTTTCTTCTAAAAGAATATTTAAGGCATCCAAACATCCCCCATTTCCTTTATTTTCTTTTTTTTGTTGTTGTTGTTTCCACCTCTTACTGTGCTCAGCTGTCTCCCATTCCACGGTTTGTTGTAGCTTTTTTCCTGATGATCTAGGTAGGGTGGGATATTTCTCTGCATGTTCAAAATCTACTTCCATTTTCCAATAAATTCAGTATATTTTTGTCAGGGAAAACCAAACCAAACAAACAAACAAGTCTAGTAGATTCCACTTTCATGGAATCATAAAATCATTAAGATTAAAAAAGACCTGTGAGGCCATCAAGTCAGACCATTAACTCAGCTCTTCCATGTCTACCACCAAACCATGTCTCTAAGCACCAAATTTATCCATTTCCTCGCTTCCCATTTATATTCCCACATACAACACCTCCAGGACAGAATCTCCTCTACTTCCAGCAGTACAAGTGACGCACAAGATCTGGTCAGTGACACCTTTCTGGTGTCAATGATGGACCATAACTGAGGCTTCTGTGCCCAAATTATAATATATTCTCCTTGAAAACAAACTCTATTTTGAATAAAATATGCGAAGTTCATAAAATAACCTTCAGTGCCTGGGTTTGGGCTGTGCAATAGGTAAATAAATTACCTGTTTGAGGGGAAAATATTTAAAAGACCAACAGCTGTGGTGTATTTAAATTATTTCTTCCCCCAAAATGAACTGCAAGCAGAAACACTCCAAATGCTGAAAAATAGATGGATCTGTATAACTCCTTAATTATTGAACTCATTTTTAATAATTAACTAAGCCTTAGTTGGAAAAAAAAACCCAACTCGAGATTCAAAGCAGAAGTGACTTCATGTTAAAGGTACAGGACAGAGCCTTCAGACAAGAAAAGCTGTTGCAGGCAATACAAGAATTGCACACTTTACTAAATGACTCAACAGAACACCCTTAAACATGGAGCAGAGCAGAATGGTGCAGCCTGGAAATGCAAGGGACTTGAAAATTAATTCCAAATTAATTAATCACAAATCTTAAGATCAGGAACATCTTGGCATCAGGATTCTGGTTATGCTTCCTGTTAGAAGCTTAATGTGAAGCTGCAGTCTTGTATGGGTCTGGTAAAATTAAGAATGAAACAATTCTGATGTGTACAATGCCACTCTTGAGGAAAAGGCCTCTAACACAAAACATTTCACAAATCTATGTGGGATGATTTGTCACTCACCTAGCTGGGTTATGAGATGTCACTTACCAAGGTTTCACCCAGTCCTAAGTAGTGATAGGATACCAATAGCTACTGATAGAACAGGGAGAAACAGCTCTAAACTATAAGAGGAGACATTTAAATCGGATATGAGGAAGAAATTCCCAAGTAAGAGGGTGGTCAGATCCTGGCAGAGGTTGCCCAGAGAAGCTGTGTCTGCCCCTGGATCCCTGGAAGAGTCTAAGGCCAGGTTGGATGAGGCTTGGAGCAACATGGGACAGTGGAAGGTGTCCCTGGCCATGGCAGGGGGGTTGGAATTAAATTAGTTTTGAGGTTCCTTCCAACTCAAACCATTCCATGATTCTAAGCAGTTCAACAGGAGATGTGAATTTGACATTTACAGAAATATCTCCAAGTCACATCAAAACTGAGCAAACCAGCAAGGTGTGCCAGGGAACACACCTCCAAGGTCACAGGAAAAACTGTCCACAGAATGCAAAGCATGCATTGTACTGAGAGTTGTAGGTTTAAACAAATTAGGCCATTATTTACAATCTTTTGATTACAAAAGACATGAGCATCATTTCCTCTTCCAGGTGTACAGTGGGTGACTCAAAGGGCACTGAAAATTTTAAGTGGGTGTTTGATATTTGCCCAGCCTGAATGCTGAAGCTGCTGCAGTTGGAAACACTGAAATAAAGGGGTTTGAAAGGAATTACTACAGAGAAAGGAGAGGCTGCTGCAAACTGATTAGGAAACAAGCCCTGTAATCAGAGGGGAAAATGAGCTCCTGGGGATCCTACACAATCTGAATCACCCAGAGGAGTTTCTCTGTCCCACTGAAGGCACAGGAGAGTTGTCTCTTCATTCAGACCAGGGGATTGACCCAAAGTGGCTCAGAAAACACCTGAGTGACACAGAGGCCTTGGAAGCTCCATCTGCCCTCACGTGTGGCTGTCCCTAAAAAGGTGCAACTGTCCTTGGGCCTGAAGGGAGGCACAGACCTGTGCTCCCTTGATCACTGATCCCTCCCTAAGCACAAGCCCAGCTTCCCTGCCAGCCTTCAGCACTGCAGAGCAGAAAGGGAGGGAGGGAGAGGCCAAAAAGCAGTGCCATTGATCTCAGCTGAGAAAGGCACCTCCACATCCCACTTCTCATCACAGGGGGAAATTTTGCCTCAGACAAAGCATCTTTAAAGTCTCTATTTGTCAGCCCATCTACAAACAACTCAAGTAATAATTTTACCCATTCTTTGCACATCTAGAAAATATCACCTTTAGCCCACTGCCTTAAAATGTGTTCCAGCTTCCTCTAGAAGAGAAACTTGGATTGATGCTGATCACCAAAGGAGGTGCATCATTTGTAATTTATTATTAGTATTAAACCAAGGCCCACCGTGCTGGAGGGGGTGGAGCTTGATCTTTGGGATCCTTTCTAATCCAAACCATTCCATGTTTCTGGGTTAGGCACTCCACACATGCAGATATTTAAGGTCAGACCTAATGGGAATTTCTCCTCTGGACACAGACAAGTCCTACTACAGCACTCATAAAGAGCCCATGGTTGGATTCTTTATGCCATGGAAACATGGCTGAGGCCTCCACAAGATAAAATTATTAATCTCATTGCACACAAGGGAAGGTGTGGAGGAGATGAAAAAGGGTTAAGTGGCTTGTTTGGGGTAGCACAGGAATCTGGGGATAAAGCTGGGATGGGAGTTTCCACTGAGCCAGCCCAGTTTCTCAAAAATTAAGTCTGTATTCTATCTAGGAACAGTCCAACACATCTGAAAATCAACTCTTAGACTCTTGTTGGAATTTTCAGTTGTTCCTTACTCCTCAGGTATAAACTCCAGTGTCAGGATTCCTGCAGCTACGGGAATGCTTTCTCACTGGAAAGGGAAGCTGAATCAGTTTAACCAGATAAACACAAAAGTAGATAATTTGTCCTGGTCCAAGAGGCAGACCAAACCCAGAAGAGGAGGTCACAGCTCTGAGTCACCTCCAGCTTTCTGCCAGGACACCAGGAGCTGTTGATATCTCAGTTACCTTTTATTACCAATCCCCCTCCTTCCAGGGAATAACTTTCCAAACAGCAACTCTCCTTCTAACTGAGACTGATCCATTAAATTCCAGCTTGTCTTCAGCCTTCAGTAGTCACAGCCACACTTCTGTTCCTGTTGAAAGGAACTTCTGCCTTTCATACATTTCTATTTGGTTACATGAATTTTACTTTAAATCTATGAGGGTCTAAGAATTTTTGTGACAAGATGACAAGCTGCTTTCATGGAAAACAGATGTCCCTGACCTGAAAACAAGACTTTTTGGAGTACATGTTGCTACTTAACTTTATGCACTCCTAACCAAGCCTGACAGCAAGCAGTGTGAGCCACACCCAGAGTCAGGCAGAGCTGGAGATTGGGCTTTACACATGGGAGTGTTGGTACAAACTGGAATCTTTTAATGGGTTTTAAGAGAACTGATTCCAGTTCCAAGCCTGTCATGGATCTGCTGGTCTTTCTCCCAAAAGCTGTTTAAATGTTTTTAGAAAATTTCCCCTTTTTGTCGTGGGGCAGCAGGATTTGAACCCTTCTCCTCTGACACCCAGGACCCTGCTGCATCTCATCTTCGCTTCTATTTCCCACAGATTAATTAACTCCGTTGTGAACACACAGTTGTTTGTGGTGTTGACAAATTATAAAGCTCTTTTACACCTTCTGACTGTTTACTGGCGTTTTAAAGTTGAGGTAACGAGATCCCTTTACTCCACAAAAGGAATTTACGAGAACTGCAGGGCTCAGACACAAAATCTACTTACTGGGAATGTACAAATTACACTGCAGATAATTTGTCAATCTGTTGTAGCTATACTGTAAATCTTTAGTGTAAATGGGAATAGGAGCTTTCAGTTTCCAGGAGCAAAGTGAAAAGAAAGCTGTTTTCCTACCCCCACCAAAAAACAAACAAACAAAAAAAAAACAAAACCAAACAAAACAAAAACAAAACAAAACAAAAAAAAAAACACAACACAAAACCCCCCCCCACACACACAGGAAAAAAAAAAAAACAATACTTTCCAAGAGAAGTTAATAATTTAATACTTCAATTCTATGGATTAGAACTGTTCTTATTTTTTTTAAAGAATATAAAAAACCTCTCACCTATGGCAGGGAGTTGAAACTAGATGACCTTTAAGGTTTCTTCCAGCCCAAACCATTCTGTGACTCTATGATTGTCTCTGGCTAAAAAATATAGCGCACTTTCCTGCAGCATTTCTGTTGTCAGACTATTTTAGGAATATAGCTTCCTCTCCATTGTCATAATCCCTCATTATTATTCCCTTTTCCTAACCCAAAATGCACTTCCCAATCAAACTTAGCTTGGTTATTCCTAAAATTTTCAGATGTCACAGTGATAACTGCCAGCACAGGCATTGGAAATTGGTGCTTCAGGAAAAAGATGAGTTTTATAAAATATATTTTTAGATCCACAACAAAGACATTTTGCTGCTGTTGCTTCAGTTAATAAAATAAACCATAAAAACAATAATGGATTAAATTCTTCAAGTTAAAATGAATAGAAAATCTTTTCCAGAAAGCCTCTTTAGTCAGGATAGCACACAGATGTGCTGCTACAGCTCTCTGTGGCCAAATGGATCTTCAAGTGACAGATCCTTATTTAAGGTCCTGGAAAAAATATTTCATGAACCTGGATTTTATAATTAAAAAAAAAAAAAAAAAATCACAGCTACCTCAGCTCTTGCAGAGACTAGCCCAGTCACTGGCCATAAAGGGTTTCAAAAAGGGAATCAAAAAAAAAGAAGAATGAAAGCTGCTTTCCTGTCTTTTCAAATGTGTTAAAAAACATTTGCTTGAACTGTGAGCTGTCAACCCTCTGGACTCGAACATTTCCAACTATTTTTGCTCTCTGTTAATTCACTCCTAGGTATATTCCATAAGCATTTGCATCTTTTTAGCTTATTTTGCAATGAGAGGAGTTAGGGTTTTTTTGGTTTTTACCAGCCAGACACCTTGGAAAGACAAGGATATCTCTGCCTGGAGCTGGGAGCTGCCTTTCCAGCCCCGTGCAGGACTCACTGCTGTGTGTGGGCAGCTCCTGGGGAGGTGCAGAGCAGCTTTCCTGCCACAGGCACTGCACTGAGCTTTTTGTTCCCATCCTGAGGGGAAAGAGAAGGTCCTTTCTGATTTATAACTGATTTATTAACCCTTAGGACACACAAGAGTTTATCAGCTCTGTGACAAGAAGCTGCAGCAGGACCACACTGGGTATTTTAGGTGTGCTCAAATCACAGTTGAGAGTCAGAATTAGAGAATGGTTTGGGTTGGAGGGGACCTTTAAAGGTCATTTAGTCCAGCTCCCCTACTCCTGCTGAAGGAGCAGGAACACCAGCTGGATCTGGTACCTCAGAGCCCCGTCCAATCTGATCTTGAATCTTCTTTCAGTGAGCAAAACTAAAAATCTGACGTCATCCGGACAAGAGGACAAACTGAATAACTTTTATTTTCTGCACTGGGAGATATCCTCGAAAGTGACCTAGTCCTGCTGAATGTTTCCTATTCCTGAAACTGCAGTTTTCACTTAAAACATTTCCACCTGAATATCTTTCAATAGCACCCTGGAGAAAGCAAGGATTATCATGTTCTTTTCCTGCAAGTGTTCAAGGTGAGGTTGGATGGAGCTTGGTGAAGCCTGGTCTAGTGGAAATGTCCCTGCCATGGCAGGGGTTTGGAATGAAATGAGTTTAAGGACCCTTCCAACACAAACCATTCCATGATTCTAGGATCTTACTGAGGATGGGAAGGGCTTTGTGATTAAACAGATCTATAGAAACTCTCATTGTTGCTCTTTCCTGACAATTTACATTGCAGAAAATGTACCGTCCCTGCATGCTGTCCCATAAATGCACAAATTTCCAAACACCCCCTTTAATCAGAGATGCCCTAGACACTTTGCTAAGTCACATCAGCCCTGAAAACAAGGGGAAAGATATTTCTGTGATGCCATTGCATAAACCAAAATCCATGCTCCACACCTAGAACGAGCTCACAACCAAAGATGCCACAGAGGAAAAAGATCTTTAGACAGACCCCAGGAACAAAAAGCTCCAGCCAAGGACAGTGGATCCTGCAGGGAGCTGGTGACACTTGGTGTGAGTGCCCGTGCTGCTGTGGAATGAGACAGGGAATATCTCCCTGCAGGAGTGGGAGTGTGGGGCAGCACAACCATTGCCAGGCTAAGATCAGCTCCCTGCATCCCCAAAATGTGATGGAGGAGAATTCAGCACCAGGAAAAGTGAGGTGAGCCCAAAGGGAGGGTCCCTGCCTGGCTCAGCCTGCAGCTCTGTGGAAAGCCAGGGCTGGGTCCAGGCCCCCCAGTTTGCCAAACTTCACAGAACCACAGAATCACTCAGGCTGGAAAAGACCTCCAGTCCAGCCTGAGTCCAGCCTGTGCCCAACCCCTGCCTTGTCAACTAAACAGGAGCACTGAGTGCCACATCCATTTTTTTCTTGAGCACCTCCACCACCCACCCAGGAAACCCAAATTTCTCAGCCTTTGTCCTGTCTAGGGTGGAAATTAACTCTGAATTTGCTCCTGTGTGATCTCTTCCTCCAGCCAATGACCTGGGTTTTGTTGGGACCAGAATTGGAAGCAGTATTTTGATGTTATATTTGAAAGTTTGAAGGAGGAAATTATTTCATATATAATATGCCTCCACATTTGTAACAACCTACAGACCTGCACCCTGTCAGGAATCACAAGGGAATATATTAGCTATGGTCTATTTATATGTTCTAGTCTATCCTATTTTATTCTATTCTCTTCCAGTATACAGTGTGTATTGAAATATATTGTATTAATATCTTTTCTACCTCTATTATATTTATCTTTATTACGTAATATATATTACTGTCATCTCTCTGCCCCCTTTGCATCATTTTTTTCTCATCAAGATCAGCATCAACACACAAATCAACTGATTTAAGCTTAAATCAAAGACAATAGATGCATTTCTGTCAGAAAGAAGGGCAAACTGTGAAAGACACAGCAGCTTCCTCTGAACCCAACTATTTTTTTTTCCCCCATCTGCTAGGTCTTTAAAATCTAATGGTCATCTTATATTTGTGAATAAGAAAGTGAAGGCACAAGTCATTGTACATTAGTTACTCTATGGGAAGTGCCTAAGTGCAGTTTCTTACCCCTGGTGAACACGAGGGGATTCGAGGCAGCTCAGCCTTCTGTTCCAGAGCCATCTGCTTTAATGCATCATGCTAAAGTCAAGGTCTTGGAAAGGAAAAACACTGTCACAGGAGGCAAAAAGACTCCTGCAACCCCCACACAGAACAGCTGGCACCTAAGGAAAACCAACCTATGGAAGCAAGCTCAGGAAATCAACAAGTCCAGGCAGTGAAAAATAACATTTGCTGGATAGATGAATTTCAGTAGAGTAAAAAAAAAAAAACCATCTTTTCTCTAACAGATCTCTGCACCCTATCTTGAATCCCCCTGCTCCAGATTTTTTCCCTTTTTTTTTTCCCTAGGAAGCTTTTCTTTTTAATATGTGAGTAAAGCAGAACAAATTCTCTCATGTTGTCTATGATCTCTTAATCTCAAACTCACCACAGATACATAACACTGCCTAATGGAGGCAAAGCAAGAAGCATTTGATTATATGTTTGATCTCTAGAGGAATGCACAGGCTTTGTAGAGCACAGTGCAGAGCTCACAAATATTTTGTGTTTTATTATTGATTAAAAGCAATTAAAATTAATAATTGGTTCAACTGATAAAAAAATTATCTTTTTTTTTTCCTGCGCTAACTCTGAAAAAGTATCAGATTGCTTTGGCTGCAGAGAAATCTGGGATAGAAGTCATGCAGATTTACCTCTCAAATGTAATTTTCTCCATTTGCAGTAGGACTACCCATGATTTTAGAGCATTGACGTGACTGCTGACATCACTGTTTAAATTATCCTGATTATAAATAAATAAGTTATTAAACCAAAGCTCTCAGGACATTGTCTTTTCTTTACCACACACCTTTCATAGTTTGGACAAGGTAAACGCAGCATGTTTTTAGTCTGAAGTGTAACATTTTCATCTAACTGAGGGGATACATACTATTAATCAAAATTCAGGGAACAGGCTCATGGAATCACAGAGCCACAGCAGGTTTTGTGTTGGAAGAATCCTTAAAGATCATCCAGTTCCAACCCTCTGCCATGGGAGGAACACCTTCCACCAGAATGGGTTGCTCACAGCTCATATTCTTTCCCACCAGAGTGCTGACACAGAGTTTTAGATAAATGCCTGACAAAACTGCTGGTCTTTTTTGGAAAGAGTCACAGCTTGTTTCACAGGGACACAATGGAATACCAAGATCATCTGCACAGGACTGCTGAAAATAAAAAAGACCTTTAAAATTTTTCAGTGTGTGGCAATATCTCTGCTCTGGAGCCAGGCTGGGAGAGCTGGGAATGTTCACCTGGAGAAGAGAAGGATCCAGGGAGAGCTCAGAGCCCCTTGCAGGGCCTAAAGGGGCTCCAGGAGAGCTGGAGAGGGACTGAGGACAAGGGATGGAGGGACAGGACAAGAATAAATGGTCTTAAGCTGAAGGAGGGTGGGTTTAGATGGGATATTGGGAAGGAATTGTTCCCTGTGAGGGTGGGCAGGCCCTGGCACAGGGTGCCCAGAGAATCTCTGTCTGCCCCTGGATCCCTGGAAGTGTCCACGGCCAGGTTGGACAGGGCTTGGAGCAGCCTGGGATAGTGGAAGTTGTCCCTGACCATGGCAGTGGACGGAACTGGATGATCTTTAAGATCTCTCCCAACCCAAACCTCTCTGGGATTCCATGATAAGAGTGTTACCACCAAGATCAGGCTGTCACAAGGACACAAGGGCAGGCTGGGCGTTCTTTGCGCAGATGCAGCATCTCCACTCTGCACCCAGCTCCCACTCAGCATCCACTGGTGTCTCCAGTTTCCCTGGGAAGGACAAAGGCACAAGAACAGCCAAGGCCACCACGCTGAACTTCCCTCCCTTAGCTTGTCAGGAGAGTTTCTCAGGGAACAGAGCGCGGGCGGAGCCGCAGACAGTGATAAATTTCCCCTCTGAACAATCAATAAAACTCTCCCAGCCCCGCTCAGGCCCCTACTGCGGATGCAAGGGCCATAATTACATTGTCAAAAAGTCGAGTTGCCCTGGCTGACTGGAAGCCCCTCTCCAAATGACAGGTGATTGACAGGCAGTTTATGGGTGGCACGCTCTGACTGGCAGGGGACTTGGCTAAAGCCAAAGGCAACGGTGAAATTTCCCAGTCTGCTACAACCACCGGAGCAAAGGACTGCCACTCAGGAGGGAATTGTGGGAAACCCTTAGTCACATTAACAGATCAAACTGAGGAGCTGACAGCGCTTACTAAACAATCCGAGCTCGACCAGGGCTGCAGAGCATCCCCCAAACACCCCCAGCCTGGAAGAGAAAAGGAAATAAAGTGCGCTCGGTCCTGTCTGTTGTGGTTTTTTTTTCTTCTCTTTGGTCACATCACACGGATGGGAGCCCAACCCCCAGGGCCCTTTGGAGGGAGCTCCCCTGCTGAGTTCTTTTCCAGGAGTGAAGAACGAGCTGGACACTGTTTCTCTTGGTCTTCAGGGCTTTGTTTATTCTTATCTTATCTTAAGTTCAGCACACCGTCTGCACCAGACTTAGCATGCTGCAGGCAAGGCACAAAATGGGCCAAAGTAGACAAAATGTCTCCAAACCAAGGTCTTTTAAAGCTATTCTACCAGATTACATTCTAACACNCCCAAGACAGCCAAGAATTTGGAAACCTGCTTATTTAATGATTTTGGTCTGAGATAACATATATATTCATGTATATAAATGAATCTCACAAATGTATATTGCAGAGCATGTCAGCCTCTTTCACATATATATATATATATATATGAAAGGGGCTGTCATGCTCCACAATTTGTTCTATACCACAGACCAGACTGATGCTAAATTGAAGACAGAACAGCAGATTTTTTTTCCATGTAGGCAATATGAAGCCAGTAAAAGACTCCACTACTTTCTGTCATGTTTTCTAGCAGGATTCTACTGCTTCGATGTTAAATTGCAGATTACATGGTTTGAATGAGCAATAATTGCAGCCATGCACTGGGGCTGTGTGTTCTGCAGAGCTTAAAAGTGACTTCACAGCTACTCTGGATCTGCTGAATAAGAAATTGATATGACTTCTTGAATAAGAATTGGTTTTGAATAATAATAATAGAACAAGTGTTGGCATTGTTCAGCCTGAATAAGAGAAGGATCAGGGAGACCTCAAAGCCCCTTCCAGAGCCTAAAGGGGCTCCAGGAGAGCTGGAGAGGGACTGGGGACAAGGGATGGAGGGACAGGACCAGGGAAATAGCTTCAAATTGACAGAGGGCAGGGATGGATGGGATATTGGGAAGGAATTGTTCCCTGTGAGGGTGGGGAGGCCCTGGCACAGGGTGCCCAGAGAAGCTGTGGCTGCCCCTGGATCCCTGAAGTGTCCAAGGCCAGGTTGGATGGGACCCTGAGCAACCTGGGATAGTGGAAGGCATCCATGCCCATGGAATGGGGGTGGACTAGATGGTCTTTAACATCTTTTCCCAAATAAGTCTTTCAATAATCCAATAATTTATAAAAAGTTGAAACCAAGAGTTTTTCCACTAAGGGTCAAGACACTTTTGACTCTTTACATCTCCATCCAGGTAATGGATTGCAGACCTCATCCTCTTGTTTTCCTGGAGAATGAAGACTCACTGAGAATTATGGCACTGAGTAAAATGGATAAATTATCACTCAGAAAAGACTCAAAGGTACTGATGTAGATGCCTGGGTTTACATCCCTCCATCACATTGTCAAGGTAAGACTGCAAAATGTGCTGTGCCCTGCTTATCTTCAATTTTGTGGGTGGTGGAGTCACCAAGGCAGAGTTGACACAGGCTTGGAATGGAAAGCAGAAGCAGCACAGGAGGCACAGCTGCCAGGAGTTGCTACTGGCTTTTCCTACATTGCTAGAAAAAGAAAGCATGGAAAAGTGAAGACTCATGCTGTAAAGTGCTGACAATGTCTAAGGACAAAATCCTGGCATACAGGGGTCAAACCAAGAATAGAAGGACACTTTGAAGTGGTAGAAGACACAGAAAGTGAAGCAGCAAAAGCTGCTATGAGGCAAATTCAAATCTCAATACTTTTCTTTTAAAAGAAAAAAAAAAAAGGATGATTAACCAAATTAATCCCCTGGAAAAAGCCTCTAAGGTAAAAGCTGGTTTCTGTCTCCCTTGACGTCCTCAAAGACCAAGCCTTTCTGGAAGGCAGGCTTTAATCTAACAGGAATTACTGAGCTCAGGGCTGGGATAACTGTGTGAAACTCAATGGCCAGTAACAGACAGCCAATTCAGCCAAGATGCTCTAATAGCCCTCCTTCACAGACACCCTCCAGGAAATGGGGTAGAAACGCTCTGCAAAGCCACTTCACTGAAATTATTGAAGCCTTTTACAGGCAGTAAATAATTGAGCCTTGCTGTGTCTCAGTGAAGGGGTCAAGAGCACCTGACATGGTGCTGAGATGCAGCTCCACCTCTCCTGCCCCTGCCAGGAGCTCCTTCTCCAGCCCCTGCTCATCTCTCCTGATTCTGAAAAGCATTTATTCACTGATTCCCCTCCAAACCCAGCCTCTCCCAATCTCCTGTGAGCTGGCAGGATGATGGCACAGAGGCACAACTCACTCCCTGTCTGTGCTCAGATGGTACCCTCGGGGCCTGACATCATTTTTGTCCAAGAGCCACGTGTCTCTGTGCTCAGACAGCAACATTTCCTCCTGCAGGGCACAGGGTGGAAGTTCAAGCCCTGCTGGAGGGTGTGAATGCCCACCAACAAGAAGGTTGACACACAGGAATGGAGGAAGGGAGATGAGATATTCAGATAGTTTTTCTTTTTTTTTTTTTCTTTCTCTCCTCCTCTTTGATACGTAGAGCTTTTAAAAATAACCCACTGGAGAAGAACCTGAGAAATGTGTGTAGCACCAGTGTTCTGAATCCTGCTGAGTTTGGACTTGAATTCCATGTCCAAATTTCTGCACCAAGGAATGGCCATTTTATACCCATATTTCACAGTCTTCAAGAAAAGCTCCATATTTAATTCTTCTATGCCACAATATAAGAATGGAGTGGGGTTCTTGGAACGGGTCCATGGAGATGCTCCAAGGGCTGGAGCTCCCCTGCTCTGGAGCCAGGCTGGGAGAGCTGGGAATGTTCCCCTGGAGAGGAGAAGGATCCAGGGAGATCCCAGAGCCCCTTCCAGGGCCTAAAGGGACTCCAGGAGAGCTGGAGAGGAACTTGGGACAAGGGATGGAGGGGACAGGACACAGGGAATGGCTTCCCACTGCTAGAGGGCAGGGATGGATGGGATATTGGAAATAAATTGTTCCCTGGGAGGGTGGTGAGGCCCTGGCACAGGGTGCCCAGAGAAGCTGTGGCTGCCCCTGGATCCCTGGAAGTGTCCAAGGCCAGGTTGGACAGGGCTTGGAGCAACCTGGGATGGTGGGAGGTGTCCCTGCCCATGGAATGGGGGTTGGAACTGGATTGTGCTTAAAGTCTCTTCCAACCCAAACCATTCCATGATTCCATGAGACTCATGACCAAAGTTTTGTCAATTTATTTTTCTTCCAAAAATGTTTTTTTTTTCATGTTTTCTTTGTTTTATTTTCTGTTATTAACTCATCCTTTGCTTTTGACAACAAAAGAAATGTACTCACCATGGATGGAAAGGGTCCCATTCCTCACTGCCAGGAATTTGACTCCATATGGAAATAATGCTGGAGAATGGAGGCTTCCATAGAGATAGATGTGTGCTTTGTGATGGAAGGGGGCCTCAGGGGATCCCACCTGGAGCTCTCCCCCATCAGACACCAGGATGTAATGAGCATGCAGCTCTACAGGTCCTGGTCCAGTGAACAGGAGTTTGCCACCTGAAGACAAAAGAAGAAAATACAATCATATATTCAGTCAGTCATTCTCTCACAGTCAAAGGAGAGGAGGTAAACAAAGGGGTTTGCAATAAAATTACAGAATTAAGGCTAAAATGTTATTGCATTCTGTGAAATTTCCGCCTTGCTCTTTATTTCTCCCTGTGGATTTATCAACTCTTTGCAGACCTGATTAATCCAGTCCATTTTTTGATTCTACAACACTCTGCATTTCTAGACTTGAGCAAGGCCAGTCAGCCTGGGCAGATTCTTCAACCACAGCTGAAGGAAGCTGTGTTTGGAAAAACCCAGCTTTAACTAAGTCACTTAATGTTGAAAAGGGATATCCCTACTTAATTTGTATTATGTTACTTTTTGGATTACAAACTACTTGTGACTGGGAGAGGGGAGAGGAAAACTGCTTTGGAATATAAGAACTGGCAACTTGTTCTGATCAGTGGTTGATTTAATCCTGCAAACTCTTCCAGCTGCTGTTCAAAACCAGATGCTTCCAAATACAGTTTGAGACACATCTCCCTCTTACCTGGTTGTGGGTTGGTCTCCCCATCCCATAAAAACCTCATTTTAATCCCTAATTAGAGGTTAGCTTCACCTCAAAGCATAAGGTTTCAACTCCTTGCCAACGTTTTCCTCCTACTGACTATTGGTACAACTGGATAAGATTTGCCAGTAATAAAGAACTGCTCTTTGGAATCTTTGTGATGTTTGGTCTCAACAGCTTCTCGAAGCAAGGAATTCTGTGGGTTAAATCACAGTGCATGGAAAACCATTCCCATCCCTTTTTTTTTTTTTTTTTTTTTGCTCAAGCTCTTCAGTTCTGTCAAATGCCTGCATTGTTCTTGCCTCCTATTCTTGTATGAGGGGTCACCATTTGTTGTTGTCAAGCCAGGAACGGAATGGGAGACTCCAAGATTCAGAAGGTGAGAAAGACAAGCTTTATTATAAGAAGAGCCCAAATAATGGAAATCCAGCGAGTCTTTTATAACCAGACTTGCTAGGTAGAGAAAGTACCCCTCACACTATTGGTGAACTAAGAGTAACACACTCCGAAGGACAGCTATTGTAAATAACAGGTGCAAAAATAGATAATGATATAGTTTATAATTCTTTCCTCTGAGTTTCCCAAGCCAAGCCTGGGAAATTTTTCTCTGTTCTTTCTACAGAAGAACTGAGAGTAACTACATCCCATGAGCTGAAAATCCCAGTCTGTCACCTCAGAATGGTTTATTCCATTATCTCCTTTCATATTTCCTCTCCTGAGAAGGACACTGTCACTTTCTTTACAACAGGTGTGGACAGAGTGGACTCTCGTTCATTTTGTCACACTGCACATGGGATGTGCCTTCCTAGATCAAGCCATGTTTCCCAGGAGAGAGTAGGGAAATTCCCAAAGTCTGGAAAATTCACACCTCTTACAAAGGTTCTGCCACGCTCCCTTTGTGTGAAGTAGCTGATTACTGTTCCAGCTCACCCCACGGCCAGTTTGCTACTGGTGGAAAATGTTTTTAGTGTGATCTCTCTGCCTGCCACCCAGCTGGCTCTCCTGCCTCACAAATTCTTCCCTGTGAGGGTGGGGAGGCCCTGGCACAGGGTGCCCAGAGAAGCTTTGGCTCTCCAACTCTGGAAGAGTCCAAGGCCAGGCTGGATGGGGCTTGGAGCAGCCTGGGATAATGGAAAGTGTCTGTGCCCGTGACAGGGGGTGGAACAAGATGATCAGATGATCTTTAAGGTCCCTTCCAACCCAAACCATTCCATGGTTCCATGATAATGCCAGCAATCCTTAGCAAGAAGAAGGGAGATCAATCTCTGAGTTAATTGCAGTATTTGGACAAAAAAAAAAAAAAAAAAAAAAAAAAAAAAAAAAAAGAGGGAAGTTCTAATATTAAAACAGATTGAGTACTATTTGATCATTGCTCGCAATTGCTCATATTCTGCTTATCCTGATTTCCTTTTTATCTCACATGGGGGGGCTTTCCTTGTTTCATTGATTTCTTGAGCTTTTACCAGTCTTACAACTTATTTCTTATTAAAGTATTACAACTTATGCCTCATTTCTTAGGCTTATAAGAAAACCATATTTGAAGCGGGACTACCCATTAAATATTTTCTTTCTAGATTTCATTGCTTCCCACAATTTTTTACACAATACGCTTAATCGAAGAAAGAGATAAA
Source organism: Dicaeum eximium (assembly GCA_013396995.1). NCBI lineage: Eukaryota > Metazoa > Chordata > Aves > Passeriformes > Dicaeidae > Dicaeum > Dicaeum eximium. The sequence continues at coordinate 2,178,065 of VWZP01009168.1, forward strand.
TCTCACATTTTCTTCCTTATAACCACTTGGAACCACAGGTTTGCTCTCTCAAAAACACCAACTCTCCAATGTGCAAATTATCTCTTTCCCTAGACATACTTTTCTACATACAAATGTATTAGTGTTGAGCCTTTATATAGAGTTTTTTTAAAATTATACTGCATGGATTGTGAAGAACTAGAACAAATTTCAGCTTGTTTTATGTAAAACAACACAAGATATCTGACTCCAGCTGCAGTTTTAAAGCTCTTGAATGAGACTAGACCTGTTGATTTTAAGAATGTGTATTCTGAAAGAATATTTAATGTTTTCATTCTATTAACATTATTTGGCAATAAATGGACTGCTGGTCCATCTTCCTCCTGTGATATAATTTGCCATCCTGTTTCTTCCCATATTGAGAACAGAAATATTTATTAAATAATTTTGCCTTATAGCAGCAGTGTTAATAATTTTATCACCACAATCTATAAATGGAACTGTAAATCACTGTGATTTATTTCACTCCTAACATAAAAACAGACATCTTCCCTAAGGTCTTTATTGACTTCCTATGCTCTGTTCTCAGTGAAATACAGTCATTTCTGTTTCCACTTCTCTTCATACCATTTTTAATGAGTGTTTTAATTGCTGCCATGCTGTACTGCTGAACCAGGAGGGTTGGTAGACAATTGTCCTATACTTCAGTGGTAAAATCACAATTCTGTCTCAAACAAGATTTCCCAAGTTTCAGTCACATTTTGCCCCTTCAAAATTTTCAAGCTGTTGATAAAAGATTTTCTATATGTTTGGGGGATTTCTGAGTGTCTGAGAAGCTTGGATGCTGCTGACTGCTCTGGGTGCAAGTACGAGCAATAGTCCCACCAACCTCGGGAACAGCAGGAATTCCAGCAGGAGCTGTGCACACCTGGCCTGCAAGTTCAACCCTTCCAGAGGGAAATCAGAGTCACTGAGGTTGAAAAAGGTCTCCAAGATCAGAGACTCCAACCATTTACTCAGCACAGCCAAGTCCACCACTAAACCACGTCTCCAAGCATCAGGTCCATGCATTTTTTGAACACTTCCAGGGATGGTGAGCCAACCACTGCCCTGGGAAGTCTCTTATACTCCTGGCCCTCCCTTTCAGTAAAAATTTCTTCTTAATATCCATTTTAAACCTCCCCTGGTGCAACTTGAACATCAGAAGCCCCTACTTTAGGAAGAAATTCTTCCCTGTGAGAGTGGTGAGGAATTAAAACAGAGAAGCTGTGGCTGTCCCATCCCTGGAATTGTTCAAGGCCAGGTTGGATGGGGCTTTAAGCAACCTGGTCTAGTTTAAGGTGTCCTGTCCACAGCAGGGGGCTTGGAACAAGATTATTTTTAAGGTTCCTTCCAACCAAACCATTCTATGATTATGGGATTTGCTGTATGTGACTCTTCTGCTTTCCCTTGGAAGCAGCAGTCAGACACAAAATTTAACCCTGGAAAAGGGGGAGATCAGCTGCACTCATGGTCACTCCACAGTGCTGATGTCCCCCGGATTTTGAAAAGCTTCTGAAAACCTTCCAGCACAAATCCAAATGGCGCTCGGTCTTTGGGAGAAAATACTTTGGGAAAAATAAAGTTCAACTGCTGAGGATAAAAGAAAAGCAGCACCACAGAACAGAAGAGAAGGGATTAGGAAGGACTCATTTAACCATTTATCAAGTCTATGTGTAAAACAAACTCTGGCAAAACTTACAAATTCTTCTGCCCAAAAATTGCATTTTGTCCCTCTACACCTCTGTGGTTTTTGTTGGGCCAGAATAAATATACAGCTGCTGCTTTACAAGGCTGTGTTCTCCTTTTTTTAAAAAAGAAAATAAAAGTTATGCTTCCTTCTTTTATTGCACTTGACCCCTTCTCTGAAAGCAGAAAGCAGGAATATTGCTCAGCAGAGCCTTTGGCTCTGACCCTCAAATTGTTTGTTATGGCTGCACAGGAAAGCAAAGTCCTACACATGACCTTGAGGGTGATTTTATAAAAATCAATCAACCACTGTTATGATGGCCTCCCCACCAAGCAAAATAAATACAATTAAGCCCATAATCACTTCTGTACAGAAATGTGCAAATTCAATGGGTCTCTTTAGGTGGAGTGAGGGAGAGAGGGGAGAAATATGTTGAGGCTATTTGATACTTTGTGAGAACATCAGAAGCACCATTCTTCTCAATTAACCCAGCAATTAGCCTCCACTCTGCAAACAGAAAAGAAATATTTCTTTATCTGTCTTTACCAAAGAGGGGAAAAAAGAGGAGGAAAAGAAAGAATAAAAACAACAAGGCAACTCCATATGTCCCACAGGAGGGGAGAAGCAGCCAGACCAAATAATTTTTAAGAAAAGACATTAAAGAAAACAAACCTATTAATAAGGTGGGTGGTTTAATCTGCTGAAAGAATAATTACAACATCATTGGTTTTGTGAAAAGATATTTACCTCCTGAAGTCCCTGGGAAATGGTGGAGGACATGCTCAAAATTAAACTATTTGGAAAGGGAATGTATTAACAATTCTCTCTGTCAGGTGTCCTGGACTGACTCATGCAATGCCACAGCCCAGGTATCCAAAACATTGACTATGAAAAAAGCCTGCATTGTGCACTTCTGGGAAAAAAAAAAAAATTAAGTAGAAGATTGGGAAGAGTGGTGTGGGGAGTTTCTCCTTGCCTCTGTCAAGAAGATTCACATTTGCAGACATGCAGTTTATATCCCTCCTTAAAAACCTAATTTTAAATTTAAAAAATAATTCTAAACCAGGTATTCTCATAATAAATAAAAGCAATATTGCTAACTTTCATTTAGGGGTGATGTAGACTGTTTTAGAGATTTCCTGAAACTGGAGGGAAGCAAAGTCCCCATTCCAAAGTACACTTTTTGCATGAAGACATTTTTGAGGCCACACTTTGCATTCCCTGCCAATATAAGATATATTTCCTAATGAACAGCTCATTAGGGAGTAGGATAAAAGTAATATATTTATATTTAGTTCAACTTCAGCTATTCAGTTCCGCCTCAAATTTGATTTAATTCTACTTCTTTGTGTAAAGCTGAATACAGTGTTAAATCCAGCAAACTACAAGAAGAGCACTGGATAGTCTCAGGACATTTCTTTTTTCAATAATCAAGTGGTAGAAGAATATCAACAAAATGGTCTTATATATCACTACTGTGTCATAACCTTCAACTAGCAGGAAACTTCCTCTACGTGGAAGGGGATTTGCAGATTTAAATCTCATCTCCTCACCTGGACTACCCCTTCCCATCACAGTGCAGGGGAGATCTGCTCTGGTGGCTCCATGAGCAGGAATAACTCAGCCCCACAGCCTTCAGCTTGCTCTTACCAGTTCCCCTCCCTTGGTGTTTCACATGACAAAGCCACAGAATTCCCCACGAGACTCAGGCTCAGGAGTTCTGTTCCTGGCCAGCATCCCTGAGTGCTAAACAGCAGGATGCCACTGCCAGAGCTGGAATAGCTTTGCTTGATCCTGTGCAACCACAAGGCTTCAGTGTGCTGGCAGCCCCCTTACTGCTCATTCCTTGAGGAATTGTGTCCTTGGTACGGCCTCCACGCAGGAAAAGAAACCCCAAAGCAACTAAAATCTTGTTGTGTGCAGAAAGAAAAATACAAAGTGCATGAGCTTTAGAAAAGACAATTAATTATTTCATGGCTCTGTCACCTGTTGACATGCTCACAGGACAATCCAATGAACCACAAAAGTTGTTTGCAGCTTGGACCGTGGCTGAATACGATGCAAAGGGGAATTTTGTTAATTGGCCCCATCCAAAAGGCTGCTCAAACCAAGAGTCCAAAATTCATCCTGCACCTCCCTCAGAATGTTCCTCCATGTTCATAGCACACATGTACAGATCCCAGATCAGCTCTGAGCTCAAATTCCTATGTATTTCCACCAGGACATCACTAACACACTCGAAAGTTAAGCTTGTATTCCAGCATTCTGTTGGATGGACGCCTTAATCCATCCCTGGGAGAGGAATCAGCAGCTGCTTCACTCCTCTCAGACAGAATTCATTTCCCCAGCCTGACAAGCCTTTGTTTTTTGGCTTGCTGTGCTCACAGCCATCTGTTCAGATGGCACGTGCTCCCTTGGAAATGGATCAGGCTCTTCCCTTAGAGCTCAGGAGACAAGTGAAAGGCAATTCCCATCAGCATCCCAGAAGATGCTGCCATAGATGTATCTCCTTCAAAGAAATCTTTCTGTTTCCTCAGGTCTTAAGGGGCCTCTGAGATACTTAACAACATCTGGATGGATTTGGAAGAGGAGAGCTGACTTGGTTGGGGAAGAGGTGTGGGCACTCCAGGGTGTCTTCCAGCAATTCTGGCATGACCTGGGATCTAATTGAGGAGCTTCCAGGTGAGCCTTGTGAAGGCATCAGGTAAATGCCACCCACAGAAGTGTGATGAAAACAAAGGTCGTTGGGCTGTCATTTCAAGTCCCCAAGTGACAGACATTCATTAGGCATTTTTGGAAGTTCTTCCCCATGAGGGTAGTGAGGCCCCGGGATGGAATTCCCAGAGAAGCTGTGGCTGCCCCTGGATCCCTGGAAGCATCCAAGGCCAGGTTGGATGAGGCTTGGAGCAGCCTGGGATAGTGGAAGGTGTCCTGCCCATGGCAGGGGTGGAATGAGATGGGATTTAGGGTCCATTCCAACCCAAACCATTCCATGATTCTGTGATTCCCTCCTTCCATGACAGTGATTAGAGGAAGGAGATGGTGCTGCCTGGGGTTTCTGCTCAGTCTCTGCCAAAGCTGTGTTCAGTTCTTTGGCCAGGATTAGAGTCCACAGGTCTGCTCACTGTGAAATGTCCCACAGGAGTCTCAAGAACTGCTGAAGTTGCAGCAAATCAATTTAATTGGCAAGTGAGACTCCTGGGAGTCCAATGTACATCCTGTAAGCCCACATGAAACAAGATGGCAAAAGAAACCTGCAGTCCACACCCAAACATGAACCAGGGTTTGCAGCTGGGAGAGGATCTGAAAAGACCCAGACCTTAAACTGCTACAGATTCAGGGCCTTAAAACCCTTCCCCCAGGAATGCCCACATCTGTGAGTTGCACTCTTCTGGTTAACACTGACTCCCTGCAGAAAAATACACTGAAAAATAAAGAACTGATGTCTTTCAGTTTTTCATGGAAACAGAGAGGATTCTAAAGCTCTGAGACTAATTATTGAAGGCTCACCGTAACAATGTAGGAAAATATCACACAGTGACAGAGAGAAATAGAGCTGACTTTTCTTCCTTTTAAATCTCAATTAAAAAATACATTGGATGAAATTTCCCATTAGCTGGTACTATTTGTACATCCCATGTTCTTTCTTTAATTAAAAAACATGCTTATTGCAATACTGCCAGAATCACTTTTACGGTATTTTAATTGTAATGTCTCTGCCTGATTAAAAAAAGAAAATATGAACTGGAAAACTGGAAACTGCCTGCAAAAGAAAAAAAAAAAAAAAAAGATCACAATACATATCCCAAATGGATTGATCAAAAGGGCACAGAAAACACCATGACAGGAACAGGTTCCAACTGTGCCTACTGACAAGGGATTTGAAAATGAATTTAAGGACTGGTTGATGCCATAGAGAACAAAACAGAGGGAAACAATTTTTCCTTCTTTCAGTGAATTAAAACCCAATCTTTCTCAGCAGTGACTGAAGCACAGTTTATTTGACAACTATTGAAGTCAGTGTATCAGTGAATATTTGATGCTTGTTGCTAATAGCATCAAAGAGGAGCAAAAGACAAGCAAAATCAATACCTGTGTTTTCCCTACTCCTGGATTTACTCACAGGATCCATTCTGGCCAAAGTCTGATCAAAGCGTAGATTACAAGAAATTCAAAATATTCACAGAATCAGAGAATCAAAGAAAAACTGCACTCAGTGCTCTGGTCCAGTTGCCATGGTGGTATTTGGTCAAAGGTTGGACTGCATGATCTTGGGAGTCTTTTCCAACCCAAATGATTCTTTAAGTGAAAATGAGTATTTTCCAGTACAAGGATCAAAGCAATCTTCTCCCTTATGCCTGCAAGAGTGGCTGCCTCAAAATTGCCTTTGCAAGAGCAACTGCCCAAGTGGGGATCTTCAATCCCACTGGGGTGTACTGGGAGTGTCACCCCAAAATTCATCTCCAAGGAACTCCTGAAAGACCAGATAGCAGGTTTTTTTGTTGTTGTTTTTTGTCCCCAGACATCCCTAGACCACTATAATTTCAGACAAAGGCAACAACACGTGTCTGAGGTATCAACCCATCAAACACAAAGTTCCCCCTGTGCGAAGGAAACATCCATCTGTCCTGGGTTATCATAAATATTTCCATACTTGTGGTGCCGGGATTACAAAAACAATTGCAACCTACTGAACATACAGAATTATCTACAGCCTGTCTATCTCGTATCTCTTCCCCAGTCAGTCCTGTCTGAGCCATTTCACAGCCTGACTATTAAACTTTCCACTCTCAATATCCACATGTTCGTGCTCTGCTTGTCGAGGAGGAGGGAGAAACTGCTGAGCCCTCGTGGCAGTGAGCAGAACCCATTTCTGCCTAATCCTATTTTTCTATTGTTTTGACCTCCAGATCTTCTGCCCAGTCTGGTCATTCCCAGAACCTCTATATGTTTGGGGCTATCCATTAATACAGCCAAAGAAGGGTCAGTTTAAGGCTGCAAGTGAAGTTGATGTTCTTGTTCTAACATTCTTTAAATAATTCCTGCAGTGTTGAAATCATCAAAAGGAGACAACACAGGGCCAGTATTCAAAATCTTCATGGTGTCTTAAAAAATAGGGGATTTCAAGAAATGTGCCTGTAAACATGTGTTGGGTTTGCTGGATACAGCACCGAAAATGGGCAGTGTAGCAGCAGTGTCTTCAGTAGTATTACATCATTTTTCCATCCACAAATCCTTGTATTTTCAGCGTCAGAGTGCACAGACAGCCTCATGCTGAGTCATGAAAGGCAAAGGGAGCAGAGCTACAGTTTAATCCCATTCTCCAGCTCCAACTAAGAAAAACTCTCCATGTAGAATAGGAATGGGACGTTTTAATCAAAGCACATATTTACACCTACCCTAGGGGTTAGGGGCTTACTGCCATGCCCATCTTGCACCTGGGGAAAGTGGTTGATTATTTGGTGTGCTCGTGGGGTTGGTAGTTGCTGCTCTGAGGGATCAGCTGTGATTCAGTTTGAGATGGGTGTCTGAAATTCCTAAGATGAACAGGTCCTTGTTGATGTGTGTTTCTATCAATACAGGAGCCTAAACAACTCCCCTGAGCTTAAAAAAAAAAAAGGGAAGGTAAGGAAAGATAAATCTCAGCCTCATTTCAGAGTAGATGTCAGCATGTTTTGATTCCAAATCTAACCAAGGCTACACAGCCAGAGAACCTACGGTAGTGGCAGTGGATGCAACAGGCAACTTCACAAAGCTCAGGTTAAACATTCCTGCAGGTTGTAATTCTAAAATGTTTTGTCCCTCTGTTTGGCATGTAACAATGAAAAAAATAATCACATCTACAATATTCTAATGCTGCTTTTCTAACTGAATTGACATTATAAACCAGGCTTCTTGGGAAACACGATAAAGAAGAGGAATTATTTGAATGTCAGATGAGCCAAAGCCATAAAGATACTACTCCAGACTTCATTAAATTCAATCAGAGCTCCAGTAGCTTCATGAGGGCTGACTCACAGATCAAATGATCCTTTGAACAGGCCCAAAGTTCAGAGGGTTTCTGCTCCAATATTTTACCCCAATTCCTCACAAAATCAGTGACTGAGCCCCAAAATCTTCATCCAGTTTTGCAGCCAAAAGAAATCTGGTGTTCTGACCTGTCTCCTCTAAAGTGTGGCACAATCATAATGAGGTGAAGAAGAATCTTGAACCACAGATTGAGAATTTTCACTGGGGAAAAGAATTGTTCGAAAGCGTTTCACTTTTTTTTAATCTCCAAATCTCAGTTGATTTTTAATTTTGCTTTTAAATGGGAATGATGTCTGATGTAGCAATCCTTGAAAACCTCTGAGCCTAGACTGAACAAGTTCAATCAGTTTTGAAAATGTTCTCATGATAGGGATTAACTTGCAAACTTTTTTCTTTATCGAAGTATCATTCAAATTTAAAATAAAATATTATTGTCAAATGCATGAATTTCACCATCATGTCAATGAAAAACTAGTAACCTTAATATCATTTTAGTATAAAGGCAATTTTACCAGCAACAATCCTGGTCTTTAAACATATAATAACTCCTTCTTTCATTTTTTTGAGCACTATTTCAGCAGAAGCTCAACTTTGAGCAAACAATTTCACCATTACCATTCATTTCCATAATACCAGGCATGCATACAGCAGTTTCCACAACCAGGATCTAACTTCCAGGGGGGAAGATTTCTGCCATGGAATTACAAGTCCTGTAAATTCTTACTTTGACACTCACAGAGATGTGCCTGTCTCACTCTTATTCTGGGTCTATGTGAGGGTACATAAACCCAGCACCAGGGTTTCCCATCATAACTGTGCTCATTTATTTACTTACTGCCACCAGGTGTGCCCTAGGATTTGGGATTATTTATTGCATTTGATATTTGTGACTTGCAATTCCATATCAATAATTTTGTAAAGGTGCTTGTGACACACTCAAAGATGCCAAAGAGAGCAGGGTCGATTTTTGTTATCAGCAGTGCCATTATCACTGAACACTGCTCAGAACAGCAGCAGTTTTGGTAGAATGGGGAAAGAAAAAAGGGGGGGAAAGGCCTTCTTGTTTATATTGTCATTATGCCTCAAACAGCATAAACAATTCCTTCTGCACACAGAATATTTAAATTCTTGCCCTGTCCCCCACCAATGCCCCCTTGCATCTACTGGGAGCAGCTCCAGCCTGCACCATCAGCCTCTCCTCTGATGCTGGGGCTGGGCAATGGAAGGAGACATCGGGGCCATGAAAAATCCCATCCCTGGAGGAGGAAGAGCACCGAACCCCCCTCCCGCAGACCTTTGAGCTGCAGCAGGTTGAGGACATTGGTGGCGGTCCCCAGGAGCAGGGTCCGGCCGCCTTCTATCGTGACGTTGTCGCCATCTCGCGGCTGGTGGCCAGCGGGCCAGCTGGAATCCTCGTCCCACCGCCCGCAGAACTGGAGGGCGAGCTGCAAAGAGAAAGATCCAGACAAGTTCTAAGCTCACCCCTCTCCATCTTTCAAGAAGCCAGCTTGCTCAGAGAGCAGCGGAGGAGATGCCAAAGCCGCCTCCAGCGTGGCATCAGCATCTCCTCTGCTGAGCTCTGGGCGAGGTGACTTCCAGAGGGACCCTGTGTAAGGCAAAGGAAGAGATGGATATTGGCACTGGAGAGGTTCTTGGCCTTCAGGAACGCCTGTCACAATTTGGGGGTTGCCCCTTGTCTCGTTCTGGTCTGGGGAATGAGGGGTTTGCTCCAGGTCTGGCTGCAGACCGACCACGGGTTTCCTGGTGTGTGTCTCTCTCTGCCTCCCGAGAAGCAGAACTGCACTGCTGTTTCCTGGCAATGTCATAAAATAGCCTGAAGAGCTTAGAATTAAATCATCCTGCTGGATGGGCAGTATTTTGCTTTAAAGGTTTGTTTTTTGGTTTTTTTGGTTTGTTTTTTTTTTTTTCAAAGGTTCTCCTGCCTCTCATCCTCATTTAGACAGACATTCCTCCTCTCAAATACTTTTTTAGCTTTCTCAGCTTATCTGGTGTTATTATTGCCTCTGCTTTGAGGATGAGCACAGCAGTTCCAAATAAAGCCCTGAATAACTGGAAGACTGCTAAAAGACTGACTCATGATGTGCAGTGGTAAAATGATTCCTGGGTTTAAAGGTTCCTCCTCACCCCTGAACTTCAAGCATGTACTTTGCAGTGAAGTTTTATAGAATCACAGAACTGTTTGGGTTGGAAAGACCTGAAAGGTCATTTCCTTCCAGTCCCCCTGCCATGGGCAGTGACACCTCCCACTAGACCAGATTGTTTAGGGCCCTGATGGTGAATTTCTTGAAGAAGGTGTGAATATTTTTGCCTGGACCTGTGTACACAAGTGTGGACATAGACATCCAAAACATATGATTTGGTCTCATATGTGAACCAGCACAAACATCCTCAACTCATCTGAGATAGTGGTGGGGGGAAACTAGACATGGAAATATTTTTGGTCCTCACTGGGCTGTGCTAATCCAAAACAGCAGTGGAAAGACAAAAGCAAAAGAGAGTTACTCCATTTTCAAATGGAGCACATTGAGTGCATTAAAGCTTTTGCTCAGGAGCTGCAGTTGAGGTGAATCAATAATGGGGGAGTTATGATCGTTATTCTCCTTTACTGTGTTGTTTTCAGGTTTAGTTTTATGTCCCTGATATTTTATAGAATATTTCCCATAGTGCTGTCCCTGAGCAACCTGGTCCAGTGGAAGGTGTCCCTGCCCATGGACTTTCAGGTGAGCTTTAAGGTCTTTCCAACCCAAACCACTCTGTCATTCTACAATTCTAATTATTTACACCAGGGAATGAGTGATGGTTCCCAGGCTAAAGGATACAACTGGTTGATATCCACCCTGGCTGGATGCTGGGTTTTTTTCTACAATCCATTCTATTATTTCTTGTATTAAATTAACTGGGTTCAGTTCAGACTGAAACCTGGGACTGCATTAACACACAGGCAGTGAAAAATTCTTGAGAGCTTAAACTCTGGTGTCAGAGGGAGTGAACCACCTCATCATTACCAAAGTAAAATTATTGCATGGTTACTAAGTGTAGTAGGACAAGTTTAATTTTCATTAGTTGTAAACATATATATATAGTTCAGAGATTTAGGAGAAATTTCCAGCTGAAAGGATAGATGCCTTTACCCATTATCTTTCCAGAGAGGCTGTGAGGCTCTTGGTTGGCAATGCTATGAAGCAGATTGCATAAAAATATACAACAGATCCACTGAAAAACAGCTAATTAAACTTGTTTTTATCTCAGAGGAGGGGACAGTTCATAGAAAGGTGTGTACACTGCTTATCAAGCCAGCTGTAGCATAAAATTACAAATTCCATAAATTCCTGTCTGGCACAAATGCTACCAATGCCACTGCACGACACTGGAGGAGGCAGCTGTGAAATGGTGGATCCACAGGAGCATTTGGTTAGAAGGTTTGCTGAATGCCTTTAAGTCACTCTGATGTCACTCTGACCCCCTGAAATCACTTAGAACCTTCCAGCTAACTCTCATGGGCAAGCAAGGCTGTAAGGAATGCACCAGACCTTCTTGCTAGCACTTAGTGAGCTGTTGAGAGAAGCAAGAGTTGAGAATAAATTCCTCTTCTGAATTTGACTTTCTTTTTTTTTTTTAAATGGCAACTAGAGATTTCTAACTAGAAAACACTCTAGTTCTTCATTTAAGCTTCTCCCTACCTAACGTCAGTGTTTGAGCTTGGTCTGTTTCTGCTGTCACCTCTTAGAGGACTCAATATCTGTTCAGTTCTACCAACACCACCCGGCACAAAAATCTCAGTGTTCATACATGACAGTGGAATCACAGACTCACAGAATGGTTTGGGTTGGAAGGGACTTGAAAGATCACCTCGTTCTACCCCCCTGCCATGGCAGGGACACCTTCCACTATCCCAGGTTGCTCCAAGCCCGGTCCAGCCTGGCCTTGGACACTTCCAGAGATCCAGGGGCAGCCCCAGCTTCTCTGGGCACCCTGCACCAGGGCCTCCCCACCCTCATAGAGGCAGAAAATGAGTTAATCAAGGTCATAAAATTCTCTGTTTTACCACCCAGTCCATACCTAAAAGTTTCCAGTGAGAAAATGCCTGGCTTAGTCCACTGTCATGTGCACCACTTGCCTGTGTGTCTTTCAAGTGATTTCTGATTTTTACTTTTTCTTCCTTATAAATAAAATTAAACAAATGAACATCAGCTAATAACACAAGGCCAAGAGCTGTTTATAATCACTTGTACTACCCTTGCATTACCACAGAGAAAATAAATCCAAAGAATATGTTCTAGGAGGAGAAAAGGGGGTTTGTTCAAGGAACATCCTTTAAATTACCAGAGCACAGAGGAATGTACAGTGGGGTTAGAGGGAAGGCAGCTCTGTAGGGATTGAGGAAAGACATCAAACAATTTTGTTTGGTGACTCTTCTCTTGCAGTCCTGCACCCTTCCCTAAGATGAAAGAGCACATCCTTAAGATCTTTGAGAGAAGAGAGTGTGGTCTAATGCAAGTTTAGTGAAAGGGACACCTGCCCTGAACCACCAGTTCTATTTTCCTCAAACTTTGGGAATCTCATATGATTATCCTCCCTGATTTCTGGGAGAAAAGCACAGTGCAATCTCCAGCTGTAATAGAATTCTTAGGTTCCTTTACTGAAGGGTAGAGGTGTTTATGTCCAGTTCAGTTTAAGCAGCCCAAGCTAAAATAACATTAATTAATACACAAACCAATTGCACATCTCTCATTAAGCAGGGTGGGTGACAGAGTCACAACATCCCTCTCACTAGTTTTTTTTCAGACAAGCAAAACCCTTTCTTTTTCTACTTTTTTCCCCTGCCTGGCACACTGTATTTGACCTCTGGTGTTTAATTGAAATACTTCTCAGTCAGCCTGAAGAGCAGCAGCAGCTGCAGGTGCCAGGGCTGTGGCTGAGTTCCCACCCCACGTGTGCTTGTTGAATGAACCAGAAGGAACCTGCAGAGCCAGGAAAGCTGTGTGTCAGCTCCTGGTGCTGGGCATTTTCCTCCTGTGCCTTTTCCAGCTTCAGGAAAAATGGCAGGGAGCAGGAAAGTCAGGCTGGGAGAAAGGAGCTGGCATAAAACAAACCCTGAGCTGGGAAGATGAAGCTGGCAGCAGCTGCTGCAGTGAGGTGGCAGCTCCACACTCTGGATTCAGTGTGTACCAGAGCTGGAAAGATGATTTGGAGGAAACAGAGCTTATGAGACCATCACATCTCTGCAGCCATCTGTGTCACTGTCAGAGCTCACACTTGAACGTGGCCAATTTCAACGAGGTTAAACAGGAGAAGCAAGACAACAAAGATGCTGCAATCCTGCAAGGTTTGTAGATAAATTGGGGCGTGAGTCTCTTCTGGTTGTATGTTTTATAGAATGTAATGAGTTAAATAAACAATTATAAGCTGAACTGAACACGTAAAACCATCCCCCAAACTGTTGCAGAATGTGCCCTCACACCACACATCCATAGGAAACCAGATCTGGCAACAATTCACATTTTGAATCCAGCACAACAGATGGCATTAACCCAGCAGGGAGCCAAACCTGCAAAACATGGGCAGAAACCTCCTGTGGGTGGGAAATCACCATCACTGGGAATCCCTAAGAAACCCCTGTTGTTCTTAGAGCAGAAGGAGCTGGGAAGGGATCTGACCTGAAAATTCAATTAATAGAGTCCTGCAAGTGCTTTCCAGCTCTGACATCCATTTGGAATGTGTCATGCACACAGCAAATTTTGTTTGCTAGGGAAAGGTTTTTTTACCCAGAGGGAATTTGGGCACTGGAACAGGCTCTCCAGATCAGAGCCCCAAGCCAGACAGAGCTCAGAAGCATTTGGACAAAGCTCTCAGGCACACGATGGGATTTTTGGGGTGTCCTGCGAGGGCCAGGAGTGGTACTCAATGATCCTTGTAGGTCCTTTCCAACTCAGAATATTCTGGGATTCTATGCACAACTCATATCAAGCCCAAACCTTGTGTACCAGGCCTGTAGCTTGTTATAACACAGGTTAATTATGGGGAGGTATCAACTCCTTCCCAATCATATCTCCTAAATAATTAATGAACTATGTGAAAGTAATATAACATTTTTGTAGCATACAATAAAAGACACAAAATATCTTTGCAATTCAGCACCTTATCCTTTTTCCTGCCTACTGCACCTTCTTTTTTAATTTTCCAGGCAGATTTCTTTCCATTTTATGTTTTTTGGCTGCTGCTGTTGTCAGCCAGGCTGGGGTTGCCTTTCTGTCAGCCTTTGGGGAGACTCAGGATCTCTCAGGATCATTTTGTCAGCTTGTGCCTGTGACTACCAGGGCTCAGAAACAGCAGCAGTGACTGCAACAACTGAATAAATAGCAGTGAAAAACTTGCATTCCCACCCAGGCTGGTAAACAATTTACAAATGGGAAGGATACCAAAATGCAAGGTTTGGGCTTGAATGGGTTGAGAAATTCCTGTTTAGATACAGAATAGATCATTTGATCACAGTTTGGGATAACCTTACAATTTCATTAGTTAAGTGGGGTTTGTTTAGAGTACAGTCCCAAAAAAGGACTACAATAACAGATACAGGCACAAAGGTAAGAGCTTTCATCCTCTCATCAGAAAATAAATTTTAAAACCGAGATGCAGTGATGTAGTTAAACTTAGGCCCTGCTTCCTGCTGTGATCACTATTCTCCTTTCTTCCCTAGATTTTAAGGAGAGGAGATTTTAATTTTCTTTACTGTGAGGCCCTGTCATAGGTTTCCTAGAGGAGCTGTGGCTGCCCCTGGACCCCTGGAAGTGCCCAAGGCCAGGTTGGACGGGGCTTGGAGCAGCCTGGGATAGTGGAAGGTGTTCTGAAAGAACATTTTCTTTGATGTCACTCCCAACCCAAACCATTCCATGGCTCCAGGCCGTGGGTTCCAGCTAAGGGTTACCTGTGACATGGCCAGAGGCAGAAACCTGAGAGCAGGAGGGTTTTCCCACCAACTCCACCCCCAGCAGAGAGTTTTATCCTTCCCCAGCTGACGGGATGTGGAGCACAGCATTTCCCCTGTCCCAGCGAGCACATCCAATAATGAACATGGGTTTGGAATGTTGCCCTCCCAGCAGAGGTTGGCACCCACGGGAGCAGCCTTTCCTTGGTGCTGACAGATTGCCACTTGAGCAGTGAGAACAGGGAGCAAGTGTTCCTGTCCTGGTGCCCACGGAGAGACAAGGTCAACATTCCAGGTATGGAGCGCGGCGCAGATTTCCCCACGCCACAGAGCCAGGACTCCATGCCACATTTAAAAACACTTTAATTTCAGTGATGGATGCAGGGAGCTCACTTTCCAGGCTGTGAACTCTTAACAGCTCCTCAGTTTAATACATCAGGAAAAAGATTTACACCCCCTCACCCGACTCCCATCCACCTGAAGGAAAGAAATACGTATATTTGGAGGAGACAAAAGAGGAGGGGAGGTATTTTATTATACTAGATGTCTTTTACTAGGGAAGTATTTTCAGCCATCTGCTCTAATTATTCCTCCTGTATTGGCCACCATCTTCATGCAACAATAGAAATAATTATCTCCTCAAGGGCAGAAAAAAAATATTTACAGAAACAAACAAAAGTTGATTATCTTTAGCTCCTAGGGAAAATAAGAAACAAGCTACTTCTTAATGAAGGAGCAATTAAGAAGGTGGGTAGAACATCTATAATTAAACCAGACAAATTGGTGCAGGCTCCTCCCTCCTACACACACTTGAAAGGGATGCAAATGCAAGTTATTTGCTACAGTCAGTAGAATTAACAAGCAAAATGCTGCCCAGTGCCCAAAGAAGCTGAACCTGTCTCTTGGCATCATTCCCTGCCTCTCCTGCTAGTCACACCTCTAACCCTTTGCTAAATTAACTGAAAAATACTCACCACAACTGCAAAGCTATGGAATTTCAATTGGCATGGGGAGGTCTTCCTCTGGCTAACAGCATCCCCAAGACAATTACAGGATTCTCATTCATCCTGTTCTTTAAGAACAGCCTCCTGCCTGCACTTCACCAGTGTAAAAGAAAGTGGTTTTTCTATATAAACCAAAACCAGAGGACTTTTGCAATTGTCTTTTCATCCCCTGCAGTGTATAAGAATTTTGCTCACTGAGAGAATGAAGGCATATATGCAGCTTTGTGGGAAAGATGGAATGGGGCCATCCCAAAGAGAACAGAAAATATCTTATACTGTGCAAAAACAAATACAAAGAAGCAGATAAAAAAGAAAATCCCTCTACTAAGAACCAAGCATACCTCCTCATTTTGTAGTCAAACACGTGGATTTTGACTTCCAAAAAGAAATTAGTAGAATTTAAGTGTCTGTGCTATGAAATCAGTGGATGACCAGACTGAAGCTGGTCAGGGAACAGGCTGATAAGAAAGTGGTGAGATCATCCTCCCTGGAAGTATTCAGAAAACATAAAGATGTGGCACCTGGGGACACAGCTCAGTGGTGGACCTGGCAGTGCTGGGGGAATGGTTGGACCTGATGATCTTGGAGATCTTTTCCAATGTAAATTATTCTATGATTTTTACGGCTGAATTTCTCAAGACTTCTCCAAGAAGTCTCAGGACAGAAGGTATCACCTAATGCTCATTAGAGGTGCAAACACCAGCCAGGAAAGGGCTGCAAACCAACACACTGGGAACAGTTTTTTACGCAAATCCTGCCCACCTGCATTCCAAAAAGGCCAATTTTCACAACCAAAAAAAA
>VWZP01009168.1:2194582-2236620 GCA_013396995.1 Dicaeum eximium
AAAAAAAAAAAAAAAAGAGACAGGCCAGAGATTAAGAATTACCATTACTTGTAGCATTTTTCTTGACCATTCAGCAATTCCACATACTTAAATATTGAAGTAGCCTGTACTGAGTTTCTTAGGAAATCAGAGTGCCAAAGAGCCTAGTGGATCCTACAATGTGCTCAGCAACACCATAAAGGACTTTTATTCATGTGCACATCACTACAGTGTTCAAAATTTGCCATTGATTGAGGCATTTACAAGCTGGATGTGAGGGACAAGAAAGTAAGAGAGAAAGGAGAACCCCTGGAAAAGTTTGAGATGGAAAATCTACTGCCATCCTCTCAGTGAAAGCACCACATTCACCTTTATCACTTTTGTTTCATAGAATCATGGAATGTCCAGGGTTGGAAGGGTCCCACAAGAATCATAGAGTCCAACTCCTGGCCCTGCTCAGGACACCCCAAAAATCCCATCCATGGGCAACCTGAGCAGACACTGGTAACCAAACTGTGCAACAAAGGGAGAGAGATAATGGAACCACCTTCCTCTGGTTTCTGAAATAAATGTTTCCAAAAATGGCAGAAATTGTTGTGCTCAAGTCACAAATCACTAAGGAAGTAGCCTCAGACCCATTCAAAAAACAAACAAATAAATAACACCCCCGAGAACAAAACCAAACAAAAACCAAAAACCAAAACCAAACAAAAAGAACACACAAAGAAAACAAAATGAAACAAAAAAAAAATAGCAGGAGAAGGCAATATATAGAGAGAACTATATATTGTGAAAAAATTAATCATTAATTATTAATTATGCCAAAAGACAACATTATGTCCAAGAAGACTGGAAGGAACTTTAGCTATGAATAAACCAAGGATGGAAATGAGCAGAATGCTTCTGAATATACCTGCATGGAGAGCCTGGAACAGTTTTCCAGAGAGTGTGGAAACCAAGCTCAGTTTTCCCTTCTGACTTAGCATCCTTGACATGACTTGACGTAACACAACAAACCATTTCCAAGGCCCCAAGGTGATATTTTTATCACTGTCTGCATCATCTGCTGCTGTGTAACTTCTCTTCACCCACTACTCCAGCTTTAAAATGCAGGTGGGATTATCCCACTGGGTCCCTCTTTAATTACTCCCAAAGCATTGATACAGCAAGGATCAGGGCTGGGTTCATGGCTCGACACCTGATGCACTATCCAATATCTTTATTTTTAACTGAGACTGCTTGTACCCTGAGTTAAAAAGAAAGGATTCTTTTTCCCTTTTTCTTATTTATTTTAATCTCAGCTGTCCTGCAGAAACCTTTCTGACTTCTGCTGAATGGCACAGGCACAAGAAGGGAAGAATCTGGCTGGGCATGCTCTCCAGGGGACTGATGAATGACTCTAGTCTCTCCCAAACTATTAGAGGATAAATCTGTTTACACACAAAAAATTGACCTGGGCTGGTGAGGTGGGACTAGAACCAGGAAACTGGCACGTCCCAGAGGTAAAAATGCATTTGCAGCCAAGAGCATTAGTAACTCAAGACCATAAACAAGCCACAGCATCATTAATTACTCAGACAGGGGCAGCTGCAGAAGCAGTGAGAAGACCCAAAAGCCAACTGTAAATAGTTCATCGAGCTGATTAGTTCAGGAAAAAAATGAGTGGGCAGTTTTGGAGGTCAGAGGCCATGGCACAAGTCAGTCTCAAGCCGGTTTGCAACTGGACAATGGCATGAGAAGCAGCTTAATTCCTGTTAAAAGAAAAAAATCCCAAACAAAACCAGCAAAGCCACTTAAAAAACAACCACCAAAAAAAAACAAAAAGGTTTATTCAGTAGGGGAGTAATCACTGCAGTTTTGAAGCCCAGAAAATAAGGCTCCTTGCTCCAGAAGTATTTAATTAAGGACACGGAGGATTAGTTAAATCTAATGGTGCTTTTATAGGGAGGGTACTGAAAAGACATTTCTGTTGTCAGGGAGGCATATCCCAGGTATAGATGAGCCATCTTTGTACACACAGGCAACAAAACTCACCCAAATTCAATGTAAAATACCAAATAATAGAGGGATATGAACACTATTGATCCACTCCATAATTAAACTAACCATGAGACCTTTGAGAAGGTCCCTGTCTCTTTACCACACTCACATGAGGACCAAAGTGCTGGTCTTGGGTCTCCCAGGGTCATGGTGGGAGGATGAGCTTAAAATCAGAAATCACAATTTCAAATATTAAAGAAAATGCCCTGGGAAGCAGAAGAAGTGTCTAGGGACACATGAAGAGCCTTGTTTCACAGAATGTGTATTTTATGTCTGGTAACTCCTTGTTAATCCATAAGAATCTTCACAATGTTCATTTACAGCATGATATTCAGACTGATTATTTATTATAGTGGGAACTACCCTAGTGCAGAGTTTTAAGCCCAACTTACTGAAAACCCTGAGTGTAAACACACTGAGGAATTCAGTGCAACCTTCCAGTTTAGATACAGCAGGACTGGGTTTTCCTTTCCAGGGCACTGTTAAAGGGCACATATAATTTACACATCTCTCTAAACCAGCCATTTCTCAAAGTACAGAGGCTTCTGAGACAAATTGAAAACAGCAATTTAATGGTAATGAGAAAATTACAGCATCAAGTTGTTTACACAAGCAGGATAACCAAGCCTGGTGACTGTGTCAGCCTTTGCACTGTGCAAATATTGTCTCCCAATTGAATGATCTTGAGTTACACTTACTAATCCGAGAGCAAATATTGCCAATGCAAAGATTAGCTCAACAATTTGCCGACCACCTGCAGGAAAAGTAACCAAATTATGTCCTTATGTGTCAGTGAGCAGGATTTCTGAATAGGTGCTACAGTAAATGGGGTGGGAGGAGTGAGGCTCATCTACCCCAACAGTGCCAGAGAGAGCTGCTGATTTTTTTGTTTGTTTTTTGGGTTTTTTTTTTTTCTTTCTTTTTTTGGATCAGACAGGAAGATAAATAGAATCACAGAGACATTTGGGATGGAAGGAACCTCTGGAGATCATCTAGTCCTGGCAGGGTCACCCAGAGCAGGTGGCAAAGGAACACATCCAGGTGGGTTTGGAATGTCTCCAGACAGGGAACTCCACACCCTCCCTGAGCAGCTGCTCCAGTGCTCTGACAGCCTCAGTGTAAAGAAGTTCTTCCTCAATTTGAGGTGGAACTCCTTGTGTTTTGGAAGCCCTTGCAAGAGCCCCAGGTGAGCTGTGAAGGTCAGAGCAGCGGTGTAGGATCCAGCCTCTGACTTTCCCACAAAAGCATAGGGAACACAGGTGGGTTGATACACAAACCATCTCCATAGCAAACCTGGCCTGCAGGGGCTTTACAGTGATTTACCAGGCAAAGACTGAAAAGTGCAAGAGGAAGAGGGCAAACTGTGTTTAGGCTACAGCTTGGTCTGTCCTATGCACAAAATACAGCAACCAGACAGCAAAACCACACAACCCGAGGATAAACCTTGATTCTGCCTTAATTGCATCCACATCTCCTCAGCCAAAGTGTCACCCTGAGTTTCAGCCTTCTGATATTTAATTTTTGTGATAAAGTTTCTCACAAGGTTTTTCTGTAAACATGCACATGTTTTTCTAACTGTCCTTTTGTTTTTCATTCCTTCTTCTGGGAGGAGAAAGGTTTGATAGACCTTTTCATTGACCAGTGTGGTTGGAGAGGTGGTGACCTCATTCTCCAATCCATGGTCATTCCCAAAACTCTATATAATACGAAAATCAGAATAAAGTTCCTTCTTCTTCACCTTTTCCCAGGCTGGAGTTTGCTGTGTCTCTGTGATTCGTGTCACCCTCTGTTGTGACACCCAAGCATCAGGGCCATTGATCATTACTAGGCATGACCACCTACCCAGGGTAGGGTCTGATGCAGAGCAGCAGCATCCAAAATTATCCCTGCATCACAGGGATGATTGCAGGTGTAACGAGGTGTAAAGGGCTTGGCCAGCAGCACAGGCACTAAGTTATATCATAAAACGGGAAAGGTTTGGGTTGGAAGGGTCCTTAAAGCTCATCCTGTTCTACCCCTTTCCATGGGCAGGGACACCTTCCACCATCCCAGGTTGCTCCAAGCCCTGTTCAACCTGGTCTTGGATACTTCCAGGGATTGAACAGCAACAGGTAATCCTGGAAACCTGTGCCAGGGCCTTACCACCCTTTAGCAAAGAATTTTTTCACAATATCTAATCTAAAAAACCTTTTAGCTTAAGGCAATTACCCCTTGTCCTATTACTCCATGCCCTTGTGAAAAGTTCCTCTCCAGCCTTCCTCTAAGCTTCCTTTAAACCTTGAGAGAATCATTTCCTCTCACGTTGTGCTATGGGGATGCAGGATTTGGGATTCCCAGCAGCCACCAAGACTTTCCTGCTCCTGCAGAGGTGGGTGGCAGCGACCAACAGTGTTGGTGTCTGACTCCTGCGACAGAAACAATCCTGCACCTGCCCCTCAGGTAGAGAATCTCACCCTGCACAGCTGTTATTTCAGTAATGTGAGCTTTTGGAACAGCTCCTCCCAAGCTGCGAGCTTTCAGATCCCGCTTTCCGACTCGGTGTCCTGTTTAGCTTTAGCACATCAACAACAT
This sequence comes from Dicaeum eximium, assembly GCA_013396995.1. Classification (NCBI taxonomy): domain Eukaryota; kingdom Metazoa; phylum Chordata; class Aves; order Passeriformes; family Dicaeidae; genus Dicaeum; species Dicaeum eximium. The sequence goes on from VWZP01009168.1 coordinate 2,199,173, forward strand.
GCTGCCCTCAGCCTATCTGTGTGCATTATCTGCTGCTCTAATGTATCGTGCACTGAGCCACAGCATCATTACAGGTAAGTGCTCAGGTTTAAATGCAAACATAATTGCATAATGTGGTACAGCCAGGAAGAATAATGCAGGAAATAGAGCCAGCTCCATCTGATAGTGCAATCTGACTGGAACGCCGGCCCTTCGGATCAAACGCGCAGCCCAGATGGGGCAACCAAGAATAAAAGTGCTCCGTGGTATCTTTATTGTCATCATCAAAAACACTTATCCACCACAAAGGTAAAAAGGTGAAGATGGGATTCATACAGAAAAGGTCACAGAAGTAACAGGGTATCACCAGGTTATGGGGGCAAGGAAGATGTCACACCCCAGCAAAGGCCACCTCTGCTCTGTCACTCCAAGTTGAATTTGCCAGTTCCCAATGGGAATCTGAGCACTGAGTGGCATCTAGAACACTGGGAACACCCATGCCATTTTCCTGCATTCAGGGGTGTCTCTTAAACTCTGATAAATCCAGATAAAGCCTCCCATCCTACTGCGCAAGGAGCTGCACAAAGAGGGGAGAACATTCCCAACACAAGATGCTTTTGAAATGAGAACATGTCTGCAGCAGATATGTATACTTTAATACATTTATTTTATGTAGTTAAAATTAGAACTGATTGTCGATGGGATGGCGCTTCCATCTACTTAATTTTAATTTTTTTCAGTAGTTTGAGCTCACAGTGGCACACGACAGATGATTTCAGGGGTGCTGACAGTCCCACAACAGAAGCCAGAAGGCAGCTGAAGTTAATTTATTGCACTTTGAACCACTTGCCCTGAATGAGAACTCCCCCACTGAAGAGAGCATCACCCACGTCATGGGACAGTAACCAGTCTTGTCATTTCAGGAGATTTTAGGACAAATTTTGTTGCCCCACGTCTCAGGGGTCACCAGTTGTTGCAGTTGGAGTCTCGTCGGGGTGAATCAAGACTCTTGACTCCAATATCAGAAGGCTTATATGATTTATTAAAATGACTCCATTGTTCAGAAGGATTTGGGCTATTTCTGCCCAGGTACAGAGCTGGCATCTTGCTTCTTCAAGCTCCATACCCCATCTCTGCTAGAATGCCAGAAAATGTTTACCAAGTCAGAGAAATAGCAATTCTTTATATCACAGGTTGAGAAAAGAAAACCACATCTCTCGTATCGGGAGACAGGCAAAGGAATGCATTTTGTCCTTGAAACACACACACAAGGATTTGAAATCTGCAGAGAAAAAAGAGCTTTCCCATGGAAGATAAAACTCAGCAAGTTTGCATCTAAGAAATTTGTAAAATGCCCAGTGACACAAACTTCACTCAAATCAGACAAGATGAGAGCCTATCGTGAGAGAGAACCTCTCTACCAACCTACTGCCCCCTGAACTGAAAAACCTTTGAGCTGAAAGCACAAACTGCTGCTGTTTGAGCTGTAAAGACATCCCTCTGTCTGTAACAGGGCTGCAGCAGCTCATCTTTGTTGGGAATGCAGATCCCCTGCAATAATACACTCCGTGGCCTTCACTCTCTGCCCTCACACACACACACTTGTCTGCCTGTTAACCATTTGGCAGGAAATAAAACCCAGGGTCCTTCTACCCAAGGATCCCTGCTGGCACATCCTTACCCCAGTATCTGAATGCATTCAAGTGCTAAAGGATGCAGATGTGTGCTGAGTAATATTCCAAGGGTGAATTCAGTTTTGGAGGGAGATGGGTACTATCCTGGTGCACACACACGAAAGAGAATGTAGGTAAAAGTGGAAATGCCAGCTATCACCACCTGGAGAAACTCACCCAGAATTGTTACCCATGACACCTGTATTCAAACTCCTCATGTACCTGACAATCCAGAAACTCCCTCCTCCAGACCTGAAATTGAACACTGGCCACGCCAGTGACCAGCACTTGCAGTCCTTTCAGCATGGAAAAAACTCAATTTCTGCAATGCTTACTGGGCCATCTCAGCTTTGAAACCACATTTTTAGCTCAGTGGCTCCATTCCCTGACTCACCCCAACAGGGCTCCCAAAAAGTCACTGCAGAACAGCACTGACTCCCCAAGTTCTTCTGAACCAATTAATTTCAGAGAATCATGCAATCACAGACTGCTTTGGCAAGAAAGGATTTTAAAAACCATTTAGATCAAACTCTCTGCCAGAGGAAAGGACACCTTTGACTAGACCAGGTTGCTCCAAGACCCATTCAATCTGGTATTGAACACCTACAGGGATGGGGTAGCCAAAGCCTCTCTAAAAACCTGTGCCAGGATCTCCCCACCCTCACAGGGAAGGATTTCTCCCAGATATCTTACCTAAATCTACCACAGAATGGTCTGTGCTGCCTTTCTGTGCCTGCCCTCCAGGGTTTACTGGTGAGCTCAGGGCAAAGCTCCCCTCAACACTGAAAGCAAAAATTGCATCTTCTACTCACCAAGCACAGGTGAAGGCAGGAGGAAAAACTGCAAATAAAGGTGAATTACAGAATGAAAGAGCAAGAGAGTGTATGTGAAAGAGGGAGCACTGTGACCCCTAAGCGGGTGGAGCTGAGCCCGACCCTTGATCAGAGTCTCAGACCCAGAGAAGATGTGTGAAAGCAGGAAAATAAATCAATAAGCAAAACAGCAATCTCTTTCCTCAATTTTATCTGAGGAAGTTCAAATTTACCCAGCTCCTCACAAAACTGTCTTTGGCTAAAATCACCACTAACGAGCTCTGACATTTGAAATTTAACTGAATATCAGCTAACAGCTCCCAGCCCTCCACCACCCAGGGAGCTGACCAGGAATATTTTGTTTAAGTCATAGACTGGGCTAAACTGAGCTTTATTGAGAAGACCCAGCGTTCAGGGGTAAGTGTTTATAGCACCCACTTCACCTGATGCTTCCCTGCCCTGGCAGTCTGCTTTTCTTCAAGGGGACTACAGAGCCCTCAGTCCCCTCCTCTCCTCCCCAGCGTAATTATTTGCTGATTTTTACGAGGTCCCCTTACGATCCCTTAATGAAGTCCTTTGCTCTGCAGCGATTCACGAGGACAGATTGGACACAAGGGGCTTCCACTTAGGGAGCTGCCAATCAGGGGATGGTACCCAGCATTTAGCCAGCAGTTGTTAAGCCAGTCTATCACCCAGCTATTACAGGCTCATCAGGAAAACAGCTTGCTTTTACTGGCAACCACATCAAATTAACCCTTTCCTCAGAGACAGGGGGAAACCTCGAGTAGATTCATCATGGCAAAAAGTTCTGGTTTTGCCTCCTGCTACAGCAATTATTTTTAAAGTTATTAATAAACATTAATTATTAATTTTTATTAATGAAATTAATAATTAATATTAATTTCAGTTCTCTGAACTGAAATCTCCCTACTTTAAATTTGTTTTTTCCTCTAGCTGTACCCCTAGTTCACATTTTTAGTCTATGCTAAAGGTCGTGATAGCACCAACAGTAACAAAACCAGGAAAGAAAATCAAACTTTAAAAAAACCCTAAACAACAAATACCATTTGTCCTTTCTCTATTCCTCACTCTAAATTTTGTGCACAGAACAAATCGTGATACCAGTTGATTGTTTCTCCATCACTATCATCGGTTTGCTTACGAGACCAAGTTTTAGGCTTTTGTTATCCTCAGGATTGATTTTTTTTTCAAAGGAAATCATACCTGTGTTCCCCTCCCACACACTTTATCCAAGGCTTCTTCTCACTTCTTGTGGATGGGGTGGGACACCTGATCTGACCCTCATGGGGAGAGGACAGGCCAGGCATCAGACTCAGAACTTTAGAGCTACATCCATGGCCCAGCCACATCAAGAATCCCTTCAGTGATCCCTCTCTGGCCAAGACTGTGCCACTGAAATCTCCCAGATTTCAGTAGAGGGTGACCACATGCCCAGTCCTTGCTGGGTGATGAGCCAGACCCCAGAAATATTTGGGAAGGGGCTGTAGGTCAGCCAATGCCTCTGGTACACAGAAAACAGCAAGTGGAGCACCCAGCCCACAGGGCTGCTCTGGCTGGGACTGGGGAGAGGACACGAGTCAGGGGGTGAAACAGTCCTGTGTTAGTGACACAAGGGGCTGAAAGGCCACATCTTTATCCCACACCACACCACACAAAGGACAAGACCACCACAGAATCACAGAATGTCTGGGTTGGAAGAGACCTTCAAGATCATCGAGTCCAACCCATGCCCTGACACCTCAACTAAACCCTGGCACTGAGTGCCACATCCAGGCTTTGTTAAACACATCCATGGATCGTGACTGCACCACCTCCCCAGGCAGGCCATTCCAGTACCTAACCACTCGTTCTGTGAAAAATTTCTTCCTGATGTCCAGCCTGTGTTTCCCTTGGGGCAGCTTGAGGCTGTGTCCTCTGGTTCTGTCAGTGCTGCCTGGAGACAGAGCCCAAGCCCAGCTGGGCACAGGCACCTTTCAGGGATTGCAGAGAGTGCTGAGGTCACCCCTGAGTCTCCTTTTCTCCAGGCTGAGCACTCCCAGCTCCCTCAGTGGTTCCTCACAGGGTTTGTGTTCCCAGCCCCTCACCAGCCTCGTTGCCTCCTCTGGATGTGCTGCAGCCCCTCCCTGTCCTTCCCAAACGGAGGGGCCAGAACGGGACACAGCACTCGAGGTGCCCCTCACCAGTGCCAAGCAGAGGGGCAGAATGACCTCCCTGCTCCTGCTGGCCACACCATTCCTGCTGGCCATGTCAAGCCATGCTCCAATGCAGAACAAGCCTGGGCTAGGTGTGTCTCCAAGCTGCTCAGCCCTTTTCCCATTTAATTCAAGATGGGCAGCTGGAGAAGGTGCAAGGCTTCCTCCAATTTCACCCAAAGCCCAAGGCTGGACACCCCAGCACGGTCCCAGACATCCAACATTCCACTCCCTTCTCCTAAGGAGACAAAGCCAGGTCGATCAGAGCTTTGACACACCTTATTTAGTGGAAGGATCTACATCTTTAAGGGCCTTTCCAACCCAAACCATTCTGTGAGACCAAGTCCCACAGGTGGAGAACCAAAGCCATGGTTTCAAACACAGACAATCCTACCCCCTCCAAAATGCTGAATTGATGAAGGAGTCAATTAAGAGTCAATTCTGTCAGAATTAAACAGAAAAGTGGCAGGAACACTCTGTGCAAGTGCCTGGGAGCAAGTGGAGAGGACACAAGCCCACAGTCAGTCAGGGAGCTTCCCCACACCCTCCTGACCCTTATGGGAGCCCTCCTTTTGTACAGGAAGGGAAAAATTTGCTTTCTGTTCCCTGGAGCAGCACTTCCAAAATGGCACTTTTCACTCCAAATCTGTTTCTCTTAAAGGTTGGGAGCAGGGATAAATGGAAGGGGGGAAAAGAAAACTGCATTCATTAAACTATGCAATGTTCAGTTCTGATTTCACATAGGTTTGTTTAAATGCACATGGAAAAGCTCTGAGGTGCTTTGGATTACAGGGACTGGCATCCCATGCTGGGGATTTTGGCATTCCATCCTAGGATATCCTGGGGATAGCTTCCAATGCACCTCTCAGTGCAGCTCTGTGAGTGGTGGGGAGGAGAGGGTTCCCTGGAAAGCCACTTACAGTTCAGGAAGTAATCTCCTCAGAGACATTAGAAAGATGGTGGGATTGAAAATAAAAAGAAGAAGCTTTTCACAATGCAGGGGGGGAAGAGAAAGTTACAGTTCAGTCCTTAATTTTTCATCTGACAGCAGGAGAGGAAACAGTTAAACCTCAAATCAGGAAGCAAAAAGTTAAAGGAAAATAAAACCACACCACAAGCACAACTCCTAAATTTCCCATTGTAGCCCAAGGCTGAACCCATTAAAAGGAAGGGAAAAAAAAAAAAAAAACAAAAAAGAAGAAATAATTAAAAATAAAAGAAAAACAGAGAAAATAAAAACAGAGAAAACAGGATAAGCGATTTTGCTTATCCTTTCCTCACCCACCTAGCAGCCCCTTTTTTACTATTATTTATTTATTTACCTTCCCCTTCCAGAGCAAGGCCCTTATTTTCTCATTTAGTCCAACAGAGATTGTCCTCCTGGAATGACCTTTTTTTTTTGCCTTTCTCTCTCTCTCTCCTCCTTTCCTTCTTCCTCCCCCCCTCCTCCTTGCTGCCTCCAGGCCATTGCCCTCGTGCCAGTAACTAGATAACACACTCTATCAGAGATTTTTTAAAAAATCATTGCAAAGGCACTGGGGCTGATAGTGGCATCAATCCTTGCCTGACACGGGCTCGGGTCAACCATTTATCTCTTCACATTGCCTGTGGTTACTGGGGAGCCCATCTTGGTTCTCTACAACTTAACAACCTCGCAGATGGTACCTCTCGGCTCCAGCAGCCTCCACATCCCAAGACTTTTTTTGTGGCTTTGTTTTTATTAGGCTTTTTTATGGACTGTTCCACTTCTTTTCTGTGAGGGTCTGCTGGGTTTTATTGGACTCCCCACCTCCTTCTGAAAATAACACTGTGACCAAGATATCAAGTTAAGAAAACAGGGAATTTGGAGATGCAAGGGTGGGCTTGCTGGGCAGTTAAAAGTGCATATTTATGAAAATACACACAAAACATCATAGCAGAGTTTAATCTAGTCCTACTCCTGATGTCCCATCCTGTGTGACTTGGCTATTTTTGGCTGGTTGCACTGCCAAAGGACCCAGGAACTCTACTCACAGCCCAAGACAACATAAAGTCAGGTTCTATCAGGATACTTGCTAGTAAATCAAATTAAACTATTCCCAAACCTCAGCAAGGTGTGATCCCTGTGGCCACATAAAGGGTTCTGGTTTTGCACTCTCCAAATGGATGCACAGGAATTAAATATCTATTGTATCACAACCCTTCATCAAGTGGAGAAGAGGGCAGCTGTTTTATTAGCCCTCTCCAAACAAATTCCATATCAGACTGGAATCTGCTCTGTTCCTTCCCCTTTCCTGGCAGTGTTCAAGGCCAGGCTGGATGGGGCTTGGAGCAACCTGATTTAGTGGAATGTGTCCCTGCCCATGGCAGGGGGTTGGGATTAGATCATCTTTTTAAGATCCTTTCCAACCCAAACCTTTCTGTGCCTCCCTCATCCCTACCCTGCCTAATTACTCTCAGCCTGCTGTAGTGGTTTTCCTCATGGACTGCCAAATATGAGCCCTTCACCCTCAAAAATGCACCCATCAAACATCCACACAGCATGAGGACAGCTCTAAAATGAGAGTAAAAGAGAAAAGTCACTTCCCATCACTTGCAGCCCTCACAGATGGAGAACATGCTCAAGAGTTGTCCCTGCCCATAGCAGGGGGTTGGAATGAGATGATCTTTAATGTCTTTAAAATAATAGAAATAACAGCCCTTCATGCCCAGAGTGGCCTGGGCTTCCATAGACCCTTCCATGCTCCCTGAAAGCTGCCTAGGTTTTGCCACCTTTGTGAATCACCAAATATCTCCACTGGTTGAAACCATTTCATTGTTCCCCTCACCTCCAAATACTTTGGCATCAAGAGAGATGGTAAGTAGCAAAAAAAAAAAAAAAGGTTAAAAAAGACGGAAAGGAATGATTCTAAGATCTGCAGAGGAATCCAAGGGATTTGAAGATCTAGTCCTGATTATTTCAAGTGGAAGTTGAAAAGAAAGGATTTTTGAGGTGACTGTACATATCTCAGACACAGCTCTTGTGGGGGATTTATCATTTTTTCTTTCACAAGAAGTGAACAAAGCAGTTATCCCTGTATCAGTCACCAAGCTAAGAATTCACAGATCCTCAACACTCTAAGCCACCCCTTAAATCTCAAGACCTTCCCTTAACGCCCTGTTAAAAACAAACTCAAGGCAGGGCAGCACGCCCAGGCAGAGCCATAATCCAGGACAGCATTTTTATCTGGCAAGTCGTTTTTTATTAACCTCCTATCCCTCAACAGGGACCCCTTGAGTGTTGGGTTGCAGGGAATTCACTGGGACACCAGTTCAGCTTCCCTAGGCTGTGGCATGGGCCCTCTGCCAAATATTCCAGCACCCATGTGGGCCAGGAGAGGAGGGGCAGCGGGAGCAGGGAAGCGCTGCTCCAGCAGCATCACAAAATCACAATGTTTGCATCATGATTAGGTCTGGTCCAGCGATCTGGAATAATAATTGGAAGGCTCTCAAAGCATAATGGGTTCAGAGCCATCCCAGCCTGGTCAAACCCTCCCATGAGCATCCCCTGCTTGTGTTTTTGGGGTGTTTTGCACATCTCATCAGTGTCACCAGAGCTGGCGTCTCATTATGGAGCCAAGGTGGGAGTGGACAGGTACTGAGTGAGCATTAGAACTTTTCTTTTCCCTTTTATTATTTAATTCATGTCTTCCCATTATCCAGTGCATTCTTGAAGCTGTGAACTAATTAAGTCCTGTGGGATATACAATCAGTGCTGGGTTTTTGTTTTTTTTTTTGCCCTCCCTCTATTTTCAGTAGGCTAAATTGCATTATATACTGAAATAAAAATAACTGTGCAACTCTTCTTAGATAATAACAGAGCAAGTTACAAACACTAATGATGCTGAATGCAACAGTGGGGCAGAGGCCTGCTGCTTACTTCTTGTGACCTAATTAAGTCATACAGGGCAAAAATACTTCAAACACAAAGTGAGACAAGAGCTTAAAACAGTTTCTAATGAAAATCATAAAAATTATTCTCTGGGGGAGGGTGGTGGGACACAGATCAGACCTCAGGAAAAGTCCAAGTTGAACTGAAATTTCATGAGGTCTGCCGTGAAAATCACAGATCTCCAGATAGCACCTTGCAACTTCGTGAAATTTTGGGAGTCCTCTAGATTCAGATCTGAGCCTATCCCTGACTGTAACCATGCACTTGATGTTCCTGGAGGTCTTTTCCAACATTTAGGATTCTATGATTCATGCAAGCAACAGCTCAGAGATCAGAGTTGAAAGGACAAAAATTGAGTGAAGGATTTTGCAGCACCTACCAGAAAATGCAGTTTTTTAAATAATACAACTGGTGAAAAAATACCCTAAAAACTGTGACACAGAATAATGGGCATATCATAGAATATCCTGAGTTTCAAGAAACCCACAAGGACCATCAAGGCCAGCTCCTGGCTCTACAGATAACACCCTTAAGAACCCTAATCTGTGCCTAAGAATGTTGTCCAAATGTTGCTCGAGCTCTGGCAGGTTTGGTGATGTCACCATTTGTACCTCTCAGGCTCAAGCTCCCAGAAGCAACACTTTACATTTTATTTATTTATTATTTTCTGCTCTCAACCAAGGCTGTTCTCTCTTCTTGCCAGTGCCCATCCATTCCATGCCATAAGCCTCTGTCAGCCTTTCCACATTTTCACTTCCAATGCCATCCTGGAGCTAATCCTGCTCCACCATCATCATCAAATCACCTCTGAGCCAACCCTCCCGCATCACCCAGCTGGGCTGAGTCCTTGGCCTGCCTGGGCATCCTTCAGCTGGCAGCAGAGGAAGCAGGAAACAAGCCACTGAGCAGTGTAGCTGTGCTGAGAACGGGATCATGCCCCTTTTTTATGGAATGCTTTGAGACCCTTGCATGAGCATGCAAGAGAAGTGCCGGATGTTATTACAAAGAGGTGCAGCCCCATTACTTGTACACAGAGTTGTGCTGCCTGCTAATAGCACCATTATCCCAGGGCACGTGGTGCTATTAATGCATTCCACTGCTTAGTGCTGAACCTGGGGACCATTTTTCCCACTGGAAAGGTAAGGCCAGTTCACATGACATGATTTAAACCTCCACAGTGAAGCATGCATGCGCTGCACCAGGTCGTAAATCTTAACGGGATGCTGTCAGCCAGAAAGGGACCAAAATTGAAGCCATTTATCTGAACTCCCCACCCATCCACCTCTGCTCACCCAAGCCAGTTTTGGGAAGAGGGATAAAATGATTCTGAATGCCCACTGGGTTCATTAAGCAGCAGCAAATCCCAGATCTAAAGTGCTGCTGTTTTCATCCTGCTCTGAATGAATTTGTTCATTCAGGACACTTAGGACTTCCTTGGTTTTCCCTACTCTGAGCAGAAAAACCACAGCCGGAGCAAACCTCGCAGCTTCTTCCTCCTCTTGCTCCCTCCTGAGTGAAAAGACAACCTGTCACCCTGCCATTAGTGAGGCTGGGGGACCATGACACAGCTGAGCTGCCCAGATCACAGAATATCCTTGTGCTGCAGCCCAGCTCTGGGACTCTGGAGACGCCCTTATCCCATTTGGGAAGGAAAATAGGAATGTAGGGAGGAGTTACCATTTGATCTCATGCCTGGGCACTTCCCTTCACTCCTGCAGTCACCAACCAGCAATTTTTGAGGGTTGTATTTCTCCTTAGCTGGGCATGTTTTAGTTACCATAATTAAGAAAGCTGATGGGCAAATGAACCTGAAGAGGTAACATTCTAAATCTGACATTCCTTCACAGACCAAGGACAGGCTTAAAAGAAGCAAGGAATTGTAATTTAGGATACTCCACTGCAATAGTAAGGTCCATGTAAGGTAGATTTGGGAGACCCCTAAATATAGAATAGATCAGATATATAAAACTAAATCTAGAATTCAACGCTAGAAATGCACCAAAATTACTCTGCCAGGACACTGCAGCTACTTTTTGGGATGGCAAAGTAAATTTAAAGTCCTTAAACACAGGAAATCTCTTTGCAGATAGAGTTAAAAATTACTGTGGTAGCTTTAACATTGATGCTGAGCAAATGAACTTCATTTTCCTAAACTGTGCTGAAAGAATGTGTGAAAATTTTATTGAATAGATTAAAAATAGCATTTGGTTTTTATCCTAAGTCAGGTGTGTAACTATCCCCACTCACATGGTCCTGTATTCAGGAGGTCTCTTCTACCTCTCAGGAGCTGCTCCCTTAGGAAAGGATAATGAAAAAGGGATAATTGGTGTTCAACAAATATCCAGCCCCTCTAAATTTCTTCTTACAGGTGGCTAAACACCCTCTCTGCAAAACTGTGAGGACTCTAACGGGACATTTCAGGTTAGCAATGACATTTTTACGTATCAAGTCTTAAAATTTATGCTGGTTCAGAATTACAGCTCTTTTGTCATGAACTCTTGGCAATGTCTTCTTTTCTTGCTGCACCCACAGATAGCACTGGGAAAGACTGTCCCATTTTCCTTCAGCTACTGAAAAGCAGCAAAAATCAGATATAACCAAGGCTGCACTGAATGCTAAGTCTCTGCCAGAGAGCTGAAACTGTACCTCATGGCTAAGATTTCTGCTCAACAGAAAATAACACTTTTGGAACAGAATTGAATTTATATTAAAAAAAAAAAAAAAAGGGAGAGAGTGTTAAAAATATATATACATTGCTCAGAAAATAAGGTAAAGCTCATTTATGTCTCATAAAATACATGATTAGCCATAGTTAACCATTAATTCAGCTGTGCTGCATTAGAACTGCTATTCAAAGTTGGAAAGCATTTAATATTATATATTGCTGCTGCTCAGCCTAAATTGTTTTTTTTCTTGCCCCCCTTTAAATGTACACAATATTACAAATTTAATTTTAAGCTGTTTGAATCAGTCTGTAAAAAAGATTTGATTATACCTGAGTGTTCTGGCCCCAGTTTTTCCATATCTCAGTAATCTTGGCAGTAATTGGCTGATTAGCTCCCTCACACTCCATCTCTGCCTCAGTTTCCATGGTAATGTTACAGGAGCTATTATAGATGAGAACTTCATCTCTTTCCACTTTAGGGCTGAAACGAGAAGGGAGGTTAAATGGGGTGTCATCAATCTTAATGAAATGCAATTATTTTTACTCTTATTAATCATTGCAAGCCATTAGCTTGTGGCAACTCCTGGCCACCATTTGTCAAACTTTGCAAATTTCGGTAATTTTGTTTCCATTCTTTTATTGTTTATTTGTTTTTCCCCCCTTTATCTGCGCACGCTGAGGATGAAAATACATGCAGTAAATATCTCTCAGTGATGCTTTTCTCCTTCCCCAAACCATCACAAGCAGGAGCAAATGCCACTCTAGGACCAAGGCAGGCAGATAAGTGCAGACAACAGGGAGGGAATCAGCAGTGGTGGGAGCAAAGATGGACTCCTACAAGGAGTAGGGTTTGTTTGTGTCCCCCCCCTCCCCATCTTACTCACACTTAGCAATGGGGAATGAATAACTTGCTACTCCCCTAGGGCAAGGGGAGAAATTGGAAAAACCACACAACTGGCTAACTGGTCCCTAATTCCAACTGTGAAAAAATGAGCTCATTTAGGGGTTCCAATTCCTGCTACCCAGCTGATTGCAATGATGCTTTGTTGCTAACATTGGAACATTAACTTAGTAAATTAATTAAACTTACTTAACAGCCCAGACTAAGCAGATTCGATATATGTGCCAGTTACACCAGCAGACATTTGCTCTAAAGCCTCCCCTTGCACAGGGGGAAGAAGAAATAGAAAACATGGTGGGAGAGAAACATTTTTTCCCTTGGTTTTGCTGCTGACAGCTGCTGGTTTTGGTAGTGTTTCATTGTGGGGAGCTCTAGGATTCAACACAGGGTTTAGTGGTGAGCAAAGTGTGGTGCAGGGTTAATGGTTGGTCTTTTCCAACCTAATTGATTCTGTGACTCTTGGCCATTGCTGCTTCTTCCTCTCCTCCCCACCCCACCATCAGATTCACACAGGCAGTTGTAGGAAGGTGAGGAGAAGGGAGAGGAGTTACAGCAACCCCAGCACAGCCCAGACATTACACAGCTTTTCTGGATAGCTAAGAAGGGACAGAGTTCACAGCGTGATTTACTCAACAAAACAGAGGATCAGATAGGCAGGATCAGGATTTTAAGAGGCCTCAAGGTTCTTGAAAATCCCATATAACAGGATTTTGGTGAAGTGTCTCTGGGATTAGAAACCCAGAATGGTTTGGATTGGAAGAGACTTTAAGCACAATCCAGTTCCAACCCCCATTCCACGGGCAGGGACACCTTCCACTATCCCAGGTGCTCCAAGCCCTGTCCAGCCTGGCCTTGGACACTTCCAGGGATCCAGGGGCAGCCACAGCTTCTCTGGCACCCTGTGCCAAGGCCTCTCCATTGTCACAGGAAAGAATTCCTCCCTAATAACTCACAAAAATCTGCCTTCTGTCAGTTTGAAGCCATTCCCCTGTCACTCCAGCCCCTTGCCCAAAGCCCCTCTCTAAACCTCACGGAGTCCCTTTAGATATTGAAAGGTGCTCCAAGTTCTCCCTGCAGCCTCCTCTTCTCCAGGCTGAACAATCCAAGTTTTCCCAGGCTTTCCTCACAGCAGAGCTGCTCCATCCATCTGATCATCATCCTGCTTCCTCTGGATTCGCTCCAACACCTCCATGTCCTTCCTGTGCTGAGGACCCCAAAGCTGGAACCGTTCCAGGTGGGGTCTCATCAGAGTGGAGCAGAGAGGGGGAAGCACCTCCTTTGCCCAAAGCTCTCCCAAAATTGACCCAATTGGAAAGCCAGGACCCAGAGCTTTGTTGGGAGGGTGATGATCAGAGTGGTTTGATGACCCTGAAGATGTAAAACTTCCCTGGTGGATGCAGCAGCTCACTCTGCAGACAAAGCCCCGCTCTGGCCTGCATTTAGGGGCTGTTTGTTTTGTTGTCCTTTTTCAGGGTTAAACTGGTAAAGGAATCTGCCACATTAGAAACCACAAAAATACTCAAAAGAAAAAAAAAGGCTTTGCAAGTTGCTGGACCCTTTTAACAGCAAATTTTTATTTTTATATTTAAATAAACTTTTTCCCCTGCTGTATCAATAATCAAAAGCCAGCCTTGGGGAACTGTGCTTGCTTTTGAAAGCAACACTTTGAGAATTGATCTTGTCCTGTACAATAATTCAGTGGACTGGGCTATCTTTCAAGACTGCAAAATACTTTTTAAAGCTCAAAAAAAAAAAACCCCTGCATCTTTTAAATAACCAACAGTCTCAAAGGCAGAAGGGGGTGGTGGTCAGCTGGATGCAGGGCATGGACACAATTTCCCAAACATTCAAGTCAATGCAGGGACCTTTGAGTGGTTTTAACAGGGTTTTTTTTTGCAAAAAGTAAATAAGCTTTGCTTGTAAGAGCAGCCATTCCTTTCTGTCCTCAAGCAAGCACATTCTGAAACACTGTTAGCAGATTGCAAAGTTTGAAGGAAATGCAAGAAAAGGAGTGAAATATTCAATGGAATTCGGGAATGCACCCTGATACAAGTGCTGGTAATGGCAAAACTTAAAACTCCTTTAAGGAATATGCTTTTGCCATTATGACCTGGTAAAGGATGGGCTGTGGTACAGACTACATAAAGAAAATATTTATTTAAACCACTGAAAAACATTGTCCAGGTGGCTGCCCCAACCCTGGAAGTGTCCAAGGCCAGGTTGGATGGGAATTGGAGCACCCTGGGATAGTGGGAGGTGTCCCTGCCCATGGCAGGAGGTGGAACTGGATGAGATTTAAGGTCCTTTCAAACTCAAACCATTCTGTGATTCTATAAAATTAGTAAGAAAAACAGGAGAGATTCAATGTGCACTTTAGCCAGGAATTACCTCAGTAGTTTTGTCCCCATCCTGCGACAAATGTCTTAACTCTTGAGCATTTGCACAGAACTAAAATTCATATATATTTTTATTATTATTATTTACTATTGTTAATTAAAGCAATTAATATGTATTATTTCAGGAATCCTCAAAATAGTTCTTTTCTGGTAGAAACACTTAAATTTTGTAAGACTTTCCTGCAAATTCCATTAATATTTTAAAATTAAATATTTTTCTGAAGTGAAATGTGGAAAACAGTTTTCAGACGTTCTGAAATAAATTAATTTAAATGATTCAAACCTCTCAATTTTTTCCTTCTATTTCTTCTAAGATTTCTCAAATCAGGAAACTTTTTTGAAAACAACCAACCTTTGCCCCTACATCCCTTTAGCAAGAAATAAACTTCCCTTTAATTTAGTAATAAACTCACTAGAAAAAAATACCATCCCAAGTTTTAATTTTCAACTAAAAGATACGCATGAGCACAATAGGGTGAAAAGTTAAGACAATAAGAAAGACGTTGAAGAAGTGGGAATAATAGAAAAATATTAGGTAAAAAAAGTTGATTGATTTGAGTCAGAAACCTCTCCCTGATAGGATTCCCAGGAGGAATAATAAACCCTGTCTCTGGGGCATTCAGAGGTAAATTGGACTAAAAACCACAGTGAAAACAATGAGCAGTCAGTAAAAGGACTTTGTGACTTTCTCCACAGTGGCACCCCCAAACCAAGAAAAGGAGCAAGAAAAAATGCAATATTGTTATTATTTTTTAATTTTATTTTATTTTATTTTATTTTTTTTTTTATTATTATGTCATTGAAGATGCATTTTTTTTATCAGTGAGGAGCTGAGCACAATTTTGATCCTTGGGGAAAAAGAAGCAAGAAAGAAACACACGTGGGGTTGTCCTGTCCCTCTCAAGTTTGTTGGTTCTCTGGGTTGGGGTTACACTGATGTGAGGAAAAGAAAAGCAAAGTTCAACCAGACAGGGCAGGGCTCCTGGGGTTCCTTGATTTGAAACAAGTCATTCTGGGAGCAGTAGAACTGATTAAATTAGTTCAATTTCACTTTTTTTTTTCCTGTTTCTTTGTCTCCTTGCTTTTGCCTTTTTCAAAAGGTCTGTCCTCCCCATCTCCTGGGATGTTACAGGACATTACCAATGCACAGTGTGGCTTTGGACACTTGGCCAGTTGTACAGATCAGGGAAGAATTCTGCCCTCTGTCTCCTCAACAGGAAAATAATTTCTTTCTGCCTAACACTGATTTTCTCAAAACTGGAAGGATTTTTAAAATTCAGGCCTGATGAAATCTAGATCAAGTTTAAAAAAAAAGGTGAGGAAGAAGTGACAGACCCACAGAGAGGTGTCACAACTGTGTAAACTTTATTTAAAATTAATTTCAGTCGGAAACTTCTATTTTTATATTTTAAACAAGTTCTAAAAATTGTGCAATTCATGTCTTTCTGTCTTTGTACAGTAAATGCCAGTTGGGGGTTTTTTCCTCCCTCAATTCAGGGTATCCAGAGCTCCTTCTGGTGAATCAACACCAGGTATGATGTAAGGATCAGGTCAGGATGAGGATCAAATCTCTGCAACTTCACTGAAATACCTGCACCATGGCAAGATGCAGCAGCCAGAAGTGGGCTCACCACCTACAGCAGATAATGGACAATGCATTGCAGTGCTGTTCTAATCCTCTATTTACTAAATAACTTCTGGAAAGCTTTGTCCAACTTGTTGCAGTATCTAAAGGGGAGTTACAAGAAGCATGGAGAGGAATTTTTCACAAGGGCATGGAGTGATAGGACAAGGGGGAGTGACTCCAAATTGAAGGAGGAGAGATTTAGATTAGAGATTAGGAAGAAATTCTTCCCTGTGAGGGTGGGGAGGCCCTGGCACAGGGTGCCCAGAGAAGCTGGGGCTGCCCCTGGATCCCTGGAAGTGCCCAAGGCCAGGCTGGACAGGGCTTGGAGCAACCTGGGATAGGGGAAAATGTCCCTGCCCATGGGGTTGGCAAAAGATAACCTTTGAGGTCCCTTCCAAACCAAATCCTTTTAATCATTCACCTGTTTATTCTTTAACTCAGACATCCCACTTATCCCTAGAAGTAAATGCTCTGCAGGAATAAATCCTCACTGCTCTATCAAAGACAACAGTTCCAAGTTATAATCCTGGACAGTTTGGCCTGGGATTTCCTAAGCATAAGCACCCTTGCACACCCTGCTGGATTTGCTCCTTGACTTTTTACTCATGAAAGTGCTTGGAGAAAGGCGGGGGGGGGAGGAAAAAATGAAGAAAAAATTAAGAAAAAAAGAAGAAAAAGAGAAAAAGGAAGAAACAACAGAAAAAAATAAGACTTCTGCTTTTCATAATGCCTAATCTTTTTTCCCATTGGCATCCACCAGATGTTGCTTTGGATCAGAAGATAAATATTAAAACCTAAGAAGAAACAAAGCAGGCTGTTTACGAGATGGATTTTCTGATGTCTCTCAAACACTTTAAAAAGGCAGGAGGGAAGGAGGGGGGACTGGAGATGCTTTGATAGGCACAGGGAATGAATTCCACAACCCAGCGGAGCTCTCTAGTGGTCTCAAGGCCAAACAGCCCTATTGGCATCAGTGTGAGAATTCTGAATTTGTTCCTTCAGTCCATCATTTGGAACGACTCTGCAAGAGGTGGAAAACCATGGGGGGGGTGGATTTTTCCCATTTGTGGATGGAGCCACTGGGCTGATGGAGAGACAAGGCACTAACCTGGCAAGGAGTCCAGCAAAACGCCCCCGGGGCGAGGTGTCCCCACAGATGTAGAAGTAGGACACGGATCCTCTGTGCTGGGAGCTGCCCACCGTGACCCCGATGTCACATTCAATGAAGGTGGCTCTGTCCTCTTGGCAGCTGGCAGAAGAATGTGTCAGGCCACAGAGAATGGCCAAAGAGGCTGCAAGACAGCAGAGGAAAGAATAACCCAAAGCAGCCTGAACACCGCTGACATTGGGCATGTCTGAACTACTGAGAGGTGTCACTGCAGGAGGTGCCCCTGCCCATGTAACTAAATAACTTCAAGGCCCTTTCCAACCCAAACCATTCCATGATCCGTGGGCTCCTGATGTGCACCCAGCCTCTCTTTAGGTGCATCCTTTTTGAGGATAATTAGGTCTCCATGCAGCTCCTTCAGCCCCATTTGCTTTGTGTGAGCAAAATGTCACCTCCTTCGTGCCCTGAGCATCAGGAATATCTTTGGTACCAAACTGCTCTGTCCAGAAGGAGATGGCACAAGGAATTAAACACAAGCATGGACATTTCTTCTGGGAGAGACAGAACATGGTTTACAGTTCAGGAATATGGCACAAAACTTTTACCAAGGAGATGGGATAATTTAACACACATCATAAGTTGGAAACCCAGAAACAATTTTTGAGGAAATTTTGACACAGCTTGGAGGGCTCCTGGGGAATTGGTGGGAACTGGGATCTCCCACCTTGCTTTACAGATGAGCATGACTTGAGATGTGGTCCAAGTCTGCGTCCATGGACGAGGTAAAAATTGTAATGGGAGCAGCTGTTTTGAGGTTTATTTAAAGAACAAGTGGTGTGAACATCTGAGAGAATTCTTTTCATGGAAAGGATTGTTCAGCACTGGAATGCAATGCCCTGGGAGGTGGTAGAGTCACCAACCCTGGAGGTGTCCAAGGAAGGTCTGGATGTGGCACTCAGTGCTCTGGGCTGAGTGACAAGGTGGGGATCAGTCACAGGTTGGACTCGATGGTCTTGGAGGTTTTTTCCAACCTAGGTGATTCAGTGTGATTCTGTGAGCAGAAATTAGATTTTCTTATTCTAAATCCAGATTAAAAAGACTAAAAAAGTGTATTATGAACTGTCACTGAAGTTCACATTCAGCTGAAATATTTGAGTTAAACAATTTTAGAAAGGAGTC
Organism: Dicaeum eximium; assembly: GCA_013396995.1. NCBI lineage: Eukaryota > Metazoa > Chordata > Aves > Passeriformes > Dicaeidae > Dicaeum > Dicaeum eximium. The sequence continues at coordinate 2,217,636 of VWZP01009168.1, forward strand.
CTTTAAGCATTAAACCATGACAGACAGTAAATCTGTTCCTCTCAAAGCCCTGACTTTTGGAGAATATTCATCAGTCCTGAACTAACCAAATAGTTGTAATGAACTCCTGAAAAGGTCTGTGGACAGTATAACAGACTGCACTGTAGCATCCAAGACTATTCCTTAAGCATCAGAAACCCAATCAATGGGAATTTATCAAGAAAGGGTTTTTTTCCTATTTGCTTTTGTAAGTTCCAATCTGTTCAAAAGGTACCTTGTTTGCTGGGGAGGTGTCAATGAATGTCTTGTCTCCTAAGCAATCCTAAAAAATGGGGGTTGAAATTGTAAAAAAATATGAAAGTGTTCTATTTCCTGTATTAAAATATTTAGCACATTTTGCTAAAACTTACTATTTCATGTGGGATATTTCTGAAGAGTTTATAACTCTTTAATGTTTCAGGTATTTTTGAAATATTAAAACCTGTCAGTTCATCTGCTCTGAACTTTAGAGAGTGAGTTTACAATTCTTCTCTATTTTTCTTCTCTGGATTTGGAACAAGAATATAAAGTTACCCACATGCTCACAGATTTTGCAATATGCCTGATCTCTTTGCTTCCCAAAATCCAGGAAAAATTTTCTTGCTTGGCATCCAAACAGAGCCAAACACAATCCCTGCCTTGAAGACCTCCATCTAAGACAGGTAATAGGCAGAGAAGCCTAAAAGAATAATAGCTAGATTTTGCTTTTATTGTCCAAAAATTCTATCTAGAGCTACTTCAGGTATTCTCTCACTACAACAAAAGCCTTATGTCTTTCCTGACATTCCAAGGGCATCTTAAGCAGCATGAAATTTCTGTTTTGACAAATAAATAGTAACCAAGAGGACTAAAAGCTGCAAATATCTTGCATTTGCAACAACCTGGAGTAGAACCAATTCACTACAGGATGGCTTTGTGGTCTTGAAAAGAACATGGCAGAAAACCACTTGAGCTCTGTTTTGGGACAAATGTTGGAATTACTCACGGAATGTCAGGACTGTTTTCCTCGACATTTTGCTGCTGTCAAAGAGCTTGCCTGGCTCACGCAGGCACTTTTTAACCAACCCCAAAATGTGGAAATTGGGCATTTCTGCTGTGCTCCAGTGCCCTCATCACAGTTATCATGCCTGTAGGAACAGGAGGCCTTTTATCCTACCGATGGCTGAAATAATTTTTAACTCAAACCAGGCAAACAAAGGTATTAATTTATAAAACCTAAGTGTTAGAATATGGCTACAAAGGATTGCAAAGAGATCAGAGGAAGCAAAATCCAAGCAAACCCTACTTAATCTGTGCATCCAGGCTCAAACTTAGAATTGCTTTGTCTCTCTGAGGTGGAAGGAGGGGAAAATCTCACTTCCCCACCTCACATCTCCTGTCCATCGGATGGAGACTCCACTTTTAGAGGTGATGTTCTTTTCCCATTCCTTCCTTGGGGCCCTCCAAGATCCTCCTATTTCTCTCCTCTCAGAGGTTTCAATGTCTTCATTCATTTAGAAGGAAGTCTTGGCCTCTCCCTTCCCATTCCTCCGACCATGAAACACAAATAGCCCTTGGTATTGTTGGTGCCGTTATCTCCTACCACAACAGCAGCAAAAAAATACCAACTAAAGATTTCAACACACTTTTGGCTCGTCCTAAAAGGATATTCTGCCTGTTCTGGGACACAATTCTTCTCCCTGCTTAATTGGTGAGTGTTCAAACCCCAGAATGAAGCTGCTTTAGGCTTTATGCTCCCTGTAAAGATCAAACCTGCAATCCCAAGGCTGGGGTGAATGCTCTCAGCTCATTACAGCTCCTCTTTTGAGATCAGACACTGCGGCAGCCAAATCTCCGTGTGGTGGTAATGGCTCAGGGACTGACTACCCCCAGCCCTGGCTTTGAGGGATATTCTGGCTTAATCCAGGATCCTGGGATGCTCAGCACAAGGGCTTTGTTCTGGGTCACTGTTTAATAACATCTGCTGGACTTGTGATGAGGCTCAAACCTACAGGAGGTTCCAAGGGCAGCTGGGGACTGACTGAAGAACTGCCCAAGGAGTCCCAGTGCCAAAACTCACATCCCTGGTTAGGCACCCCTCACAAAATGCACTGTGGAGCAGCAACATGTGCTTAGCAAAGAATTAAAAAAAAAAAAAAAAGTTAATAAAAGGGAGAGGAGAAAGAGACCTGTTAAGGTCATCGAGTCCAACCTCTGCCTGTGAAGAATTGCTCCCTGTGAGACATTCATTTCACATAGACAGGTTTCAGAAGTCCCAAGAGGTGGCTTTCAAGCATCTATTCCATTGCCTAATAGATCTCACTGTCAGAACATTCCTGCCATGTAATTAATATGCTTTATTTCCCCCTCTTATCTTCATTTCTGGATTTGAAAGGTAGAAGGGATCATTTGGATCCTTTGGTTTGGTCTCCACAATAAACATCAGAAGCCCTGGTTTCTACTGAGGTCCCAATTGCCACAACAGACCTTCTTCATATCTTCTGCATCTGCTCATACAAATCCCCAAATTCCCCTGGCTCTAGGGGAGCTCTGGCTCAGTGCATCTCCTTGTTAGAACCAAAACTCATTCCTCTCTCTCCTCTTGCCCCATTCAAAGAGCTCCACCAAGCCACACATCTCACCCTTTTAAACCAGTCTCATTTCTAGCCTCTAGTCTAAATCCTCCTCCCTAAACATCCACTTTTACCAGTGGAGTCTGGTTCATGGCAGGTCCAGAACCCTCCAACAAAGATCCCAAGAACCGCTACATCAAAACCCTAAAGTCAGACCTGTTATTCCAAGCATGTTATGCAATCAGGAAAATCAGGCTCAGCTTTTACCCTGATGCATCTTCTTATCAGTTCACCTTTTTTTAAAGGTGCCTTCCTTACCCTCACCTTAATGTAAAACAGAAAATCTCAGGGACTGGCTTACTGGAAAAATTATATATGGTATTTACCCTAATATCACCTTAGAGGAATAATCAGTTATTTTCTCACCTGTCTCAAGCAAGATTCTTTCCAGTTTTCTCATCTTTCAGAGGAGCACAGCTCAGTCCCACAAACATTAACCAAGTGTTCTGTAAATTTAACCTGAGCTGAACAGAATCTACAGCTGCATTTTCACTCGTGCAGTGGCACAAGCAGCAAAGCAAGGACCAGAGAAGGGGAGAGCTTTCATGGTCATAGAATAATTTTGGTTGGAAAGTCCCTCTAAGATTGAGCCCAACCATTCCCCCAGCACTGCCAAACCCACCACTAAATCATGTCCCCAAGTGCCACATCTACATGGCTTTTGAACCCTTCCAGGCATGGTGATCAAGCCAGTTATATCTTTACCTTTAAAGACTCATGGGTTAATTTGGGCATTTTTCTTTTGGTTTTGTTTTTCCTTGAAGGCAGTGAGGTTTTGTTAATTTTATTTAATTTTGTTAATTTTTTTTTAAGCTTTAAGGCTGAAAATCAAATTTTAGCTCTGTTCTGAATTGATTTTTCTGCATCCTGCAAAAGACAACAGTTTTCATAAAAGAGTCTGGGCCTGCATTCCCATTCCTTGTGCTCTGGGTTGAGCATATCTCAGTAACACACCCAGCCCTTGCCAGTGATCAAACCAAAACCTCGCTGCGACCCCGCTCAACTCCTGTTCCTAAGGAAAGCCCCATGAGGAAGGCTTATGGATGGATCCTGCTGAGCCTGGCAACGCCTCATCTCTTAGAAAACCTCCTGCTCAAAGGGAAAGAGGGAAAGAAGTCACATTTCCTACCTGCAGAGCCTTGCCCTATGGATTGGATCACATGAGAGAGCTGGATGGACCGGCTGGGGATTCCCACGTGGACATCTCTAATCTCGAGCAAACCAGACACAACATGACCCAGCACTGAGAGCCAGGGCAGCCACTGCCACCTGACACCCCACAGTGCCAGAGGAGAGGGGGTTCTGCTTCACAGCCCTCAGTAACAGAAGAAATGCAGCTTAAACTTTTCACTTCAGCCGGCTCGAGCAGAGCTGGGAAAGGTCAGACAAATATCCAGCTTGGACACACAACACCGAGGGCCCCTGGGGCACCACAGACCTCCCCTTCCCATTCCTGAATCCCTGGAGTCTCTTTGCCACCTCTCCCACGTGGATGAGGCAGTGCAGGAAGGGTCTGAGCACTGGATGTGCCAGTGCCAAGGGGCAAAATTCCCCGAGCAAACAGCAAGATGTAAACCATGAGGTGAGACTGCAGTTACTGCACTTAAACCACCCTAAATGTGGCGAGGGGCAGGGTTAAAACCTTAAATACTAAAAAACAAACATAAAGTCCTTAAATATTGAGCATTAGGTGGAAGAGTATCTGGAAAGCATCTTGCTCTGTGTAGAGATTCACCCATGCCAGATGTAGATGTGCACAAGCTGAATTCAACTGTCTCAGGGAGCACAAAGAGCCTGACAAACACAGATTTGAGCAGCCTGCAAAAGGATTTTTATTATTTTTTTAATAAAAGAAAAAAATATATATATATTCGTTTGTAAATATTTAATTAACAAATATTTTTTAACTCGACTGGTGAAAGTAGCAAGGCTGCAAAACCCGGAGAAGAGAGGATGAGGCAACGCTCCTCTGCATTTCCTCTCCAGACACACAACCAGCCTTCAGCATTCACTTGCTGACATCTAGTGACAGGAGCAAGCACCGTGGTCCTGCCTGTGAGATTGTTTTCCCCAGGCTCCCTCTGCCACCAGCCACTCAGTGAGCTCTGAACACAGTTTGGATCAAAGTGATTAAATTTTAGTATGCTATTCTCCCTGCAATAACCAGGATGGCCCGTTTTGTGCTTTATTTTCTTTTTTTTCAGCACTCCAGCACTGTGTCTTTTTCTATTTCAAATAACAAGCAGTTTTGTGGACTGTGCCTGGGCCATGCTTAAAACAAAGAAAACTGAGCTCTTTATGCCCTCTTGGTGTCTCTTTTTGAGTGCTTGTGGTTGGGTTTTAAAGCCCTTTTTCTTTCTCCCTTCCATCTTTTCTACTATTCCTCATGGCACTGGGGTTGGAAGTAGAGGACCTTTAAGTTTCCTTCAACCAAAATCTTTCTGGGATTCTATGAAAGGAACCTTTCAAAATGACTGAAATAAATTTAGAATTTGTGAATAAATGAGGCTGAAGAGAACACCTGGAATACTTGTCCCAACCCTTGCTCAAAGGAATGTTAAATTTCACATTGGGGTGGTTTCTTGGCAATTAATTTATTCAATTTCTATTTCTTTGAACAAACCCCTGTAAATTTACCCTGATGGACACTCTAACTTGCCACCTTTCTTTTACATCCACAAAGAATAAGAGGTCATGGATCTCTGGTCACCTGGATACTGGGTGTCTGGACAGCCTCAGAACAGCAAATATTTCTGCAGACCTCCAGATGTTCTCCAACCTCAGAGCTATGAAGGGGCTGAAATGTTAAGCTTCCAAGTGTTGGATTCCCTGAATCACAGCACCATTTAGATTGGGAAAGATCTCCAAGATTGCAGAGTCCAAGCTTTGACTGATCCTCATCCTGTCACCCAGACCAGAGAACTGAGTGCCATATCCAGTCATTCCTTGGACACCTCCAGGGATGGGGACTCCACCAAGGAGTCAAACACCAAGGTGAATACTCCATGTTTAGAATCTGGGGAATGGTACACGGCTCAGAGGTGAGACTTAAATTCTGCCTTTTGCAGACCTGAGAAGCCTAATTCTGAGCCTTCAGTAGGAAAAGGAGGAAATATCTTGTCCCAGGAAATGCTCATTTTGAAGAGTTAGCTCCAAAATACAGTTAGGGTTATTTCTCTCAAAGAGAGACATGGAGATCATGTCTCTCTCCAGTTAAGGAAGATGCTCTGGTCATGATGGATGATCCCATCCTCCTCTCAAGGAAGTCTAATCCTCATCTCCAGCTTCCCAGAGGTATGAACTGGCCATGGTCTGTCATTTGTTCATCCTTCCAGTCATTCAACCTTTTCCTTCTACACCTTTACCCCACTGAGGCCATCCCACCATGTAACCAAAACACAAAATGTGTGTGGCCACAGAATCAAAGGATTGTTAAAGTTGTAAAAGACCTTTAAGGTAATCGTGTCCAAACACCATCTCACCAACATTGTGTCCACCACTAAACAATGTCCTCAAGTGTCACATCCACACATTTTTTTAACTCTCTCAGGAATGATGACTCCACCACTTCTTTGGGCAGTCTTCCAAAGCTTGAAAACACTTTTTGTGAAAAATTTTCTGATATCTAAACTGAAACTTCCCTGTGCAACTTGAGACCATTTCCTCAGAAGAAAAGGCATTTAAGGGAGCTTAATTCATTAAGATGGTCATGATGGCTAAGAAGTGCTTGGGTACCCAACCCTGCAGTCCATATGCATGTTTTACATGGGGCAGCTTTCCCAAGGAATAACTGCTGTGAGGAAATGTTGATGTCGTGCAAGTGTGGCCACAGGCACACGCTGGACCTAGTCCAACGTCCACGGCCACTGACACAGAAACTCACTCTGACACCATCTGTCCTCAGACTGAGTTCAAAAAACAGAAGTCATAGATTCATGGAATCATTACAGTTGGAAAAGACCTCCAAGATCATCAAGTCCAAACTTTGTCAGTGCTGTGTTAATTCCTCTCCTCTCTCCAGGGCTGCTCCTTGCTCCCCTGGGATGAGATACACTAGGACTCCCCATTCTGGGACAAGATTTTAGGGGATATTTTATCACAATGACAGTTTCTGAGTTTTAACTGACCTTGTAGGCGTGGGGCAAGGCAGTCCAGCTCAGTCACTGTCAGGTTGCCCAGGAGGTCACAGCTGGTGCCACAGACTGTGACCAAAGTGTTTCCTGGGGAAAACCCAGTTCCGTGCAGGTAAACTTGTCCTCCATTCAGGCCACCTTAGGAAAGAACAGAAAATGGGATTTAAGACAAAATCTGACAGCCAGCTGTCAAAAAAAGTTGGCTTTTTTTAATTAATAATTTTTGCTTTCATGACAAAAAGCCCACATCACTGCAGTGCCTCACACAAAACCCTGTGGAGGAACTGCAGCAACCCTCCATGACTTACCCCAGTTGTGACGTGCAGCTGTCACGGTCAGATGAGAAGTGAATGTCAGGTTGGAGGAAGCCCATCCCCTGGGAATATCCAGGCCCAGCACAGGGTACTCGCCCACAGGGAGCAGAGGAGCTGTGCACTGCAACATGGAGTGAGTGATGGTGATGTTGCTGCAAGGAAAATCTCCAACAAACACGTGGATAGTGTCCATCTCTGTGACCTGTGATACTGTCAAAGTTAAAAGGAGACCAGTGGGAATCAGTGAAAGGAAAGCTGGGGTAAATTCCTCACTGTAACTTATTGTTCCAAGGTAATAGGAGTGTCCATCTACTTTCAGACTCAGAGCCCTCGTGCCTTTCCCTGGAGGCACCGTGCACTGGATGAGCACACAGGTGATGTTGAGAACGAGGCAAGGGTGATGGTCTATGAGGACTGAAGTCATCCTCTCTCCCTTCAGAGCCAACCCAGCCAAGCTGAGCAGGCCTCCCCCATTGGTGCTGAAATTCCGTGGGTAAAACTGGTACACCCAAGGCAGGATGGCGAGCAGGCTGGATGTCCCTCTGAAACAAGCATGGCCACTTTTCCTGCTGGACATGGAAATGTTGTGCTCCCCTGGGGCCAGGCAGGCTGTCTGGCACTCGATGACGGTCTCATTCCAAAAAGTCACCTTGCAAGCAGTGCTGTTATCCACATGTACCACGGGGCTGTCACCCTGCCATGCCAACCTCTGTCCTTTGATTGTCATGTAGGTGAATGTCCCATTGGTCTTCCAGGTCACCAGATGTACCAGGGGGGTCCAGTGCTCGTGGAGATGGAGTGTGCAGCCCCCAAGGCACACGCTGCGGACCCCGTTGACCACCACTGTGACCCTGAGAGCCCGAGGTGCCTCAGCTGGCCACTGAGGGTGCAAAGGGTGGGCCCCTGGAAGGACAACACAACTGATGGAGTCACTATCAGACTTCTGGATCTCACAGGAATAATTACTCTCCAGGCTGACCTGTACCAAATTCCTCCTGGATTTCAATGCAGTACCAGATATAGTGAGCAACATCCCACCACAGATTGATCCCTGTGTCGGGAATATGGAGGTTATCTGGGGAGTTATTGTGAGGGCCTGCTGCCTTGCTGTCACTTGAGCATATCCCAGCTGCCTCTGGATGACCTGGATGGGGAAAGTCCCAGGTTCCAGGCTGTTCAGTGGCAAAGAGCACTGATAAGACATTGCAGACTGGTTGCCACATTGAAACTCAAGCTGGCATTCACTGTGTCCAAGCTTAGCCATAGATCCAGTGATGTTTGTTCCCTGAATGCTCAAGAGCAGGCTGCCATCTGTAATTTCTGTTTCAACAGCAGTAACGAGGGGAGTCAAAGCTCTTTGGTAGTTAAAGGTGATGGTCCTATTTGCAAAGAGAACTTTTTGAAATGACCCACTGCTGATGGCTACATTTACTCTGACAGAGATGTCATGTGAATCTTCATTAGACAAATTAACAGCTGGAGGGGTCAGGCACCAAACTGTCTCTTCTTCCAGGTGAGTAACTGTACAGGTCTGATTGCCCATTGACACAGAAACCAGGGCAGGATTTTGGCTAAAGCCCACCCCGGAGATTGTGAGCAGTGTTCCACCTAGGAGCAAAACAAAAGAAGGAAGAAGGGTATTATATTATATTATATGTTATGTTATGTTATGTTATGTTATGTTATGTTATGTTATGTTATGTTATGTTATGTTATGTTATGTTATGTTATGTTATGTTATGTTATGTTATGTTATGTTATGTTATATTTTATGTTATGTTATGTTATGTTATGTTATGTTATGTTATGTTATGTTATGTTATGTTATGTTATGTTATGTTATGTTATGTTATGTTATGTTATGTTATGTTATGTTATGTTATATTATATTATATTCCAAGGCAGAAGAGGAACTCATTGCTGTCTCTGAACCATCTCAAACCATGATCTTTAAGCTCCCTTCCAAACAAACTTTTTATGATGAAGCTGATAAGCATGACAGGCTGAAGGAAAAAAGAAATAAAATCCTTTTTTCTTTTTTTTGGACAAGACAGCTAAAGACAAAGCAGCCATATATCAGGATAATCGTACGTGGACAAGAGGTTAAGGTAACAAGTATCCAGGGACCTTTGTGGCAGTAAATGACTCTAGAAAGCCACCACAGAAATAGAGAAAGCTGCTGTGAAAGACCCCTGAGAGTAAACAGAGGCTGAACTCTTCATGGAATGGAACTGTCTGTACAGGTGGGTGGGGAGGTAGTTTGTTTCTGATGCCCACAGGGAAGAAGAATGCAATTGTGAGTATTTTCAAAGCCAGGCAGGGTTCAGAGTTCATAGAGTCACCAAATGGTTTGGGTTGGAAGGGGCCTTAAAGACCATCTCCTTCCAGCCCCCTGCCATGGGCAGGGACACCTTCCACTATCCCAGGCTGCTCCAAGCCCTGTCCAACCTGGCCTTGGACACTTCCAGGGATCCAGGGGCAGCCACAGCTTCTCTGGGCACCTTGTGCCAGGGCCTCCCCACCCTCACAGGGAAGAGCCCACCCAAAGCTCTGCCCATGCTCCTTTTTTTGTAGTTCTGGTGGTCCCAGTGTCCTGCCTTGCTTCAACCTCTTTGTCCACCAAGCCCATTTTCTTTCTTTTCCCATGATCTATAAGTTGATTTATGATGAGATTTCTTTTTAAGGGAGCCCAAATCCTTAACCCAGATGCACACACCAGTGTTAGAGACAACAAAAGATTACAGGTAAGGGGGGAGGGACTGGTGCTTTTTGCAGCAAAGAGATTTTAATTCAGCTTAAGCCATTCATGAAACCACAACCAAAGAGTTAATCAGTTCTTATTTAATTTTCTATTTACCCTGAAATATAAAAAGAAGGGTAAAACTTTTATTATTTTTTGTAGTATGGCTTAATCTTCAGAACTGATAGGATTTGCTCTCCAAGCTCTATCCACTCTCTCATCTTTCAAGGCTTGAGCACTTCACAAACTATTGAACTAATCACATACCACAAAGCCTCTGAATTTTTGTGTCTTTAAATGTGTTGTGAGCCTGAGAGAGCAATATGTGGAGGACCTGAGGTTGTAGCACAAGAATTTCTCTGTCTTCTATAAAAGCATTTCTAAGGGCTCATGTAAAATTCACTACAGGGATTCAACTCTCCTCCACCACCAGCCAAATGACAAAATAAATCAACCACCCCAAATCTGCTTTTTAAGATTTAAAGTAAAACTTTTCTTTTTAATTCAGCAATGTTCTGCTCAGAAAAACACTTAAATTATTTCCAATGTCTAAAAGCTTAGAACGGGATTAATAAATATTTCCCTTTTGATTAAAATTAACATTGAAAAAGGGCTTTTTTTATTTTGTCTTTTCAACATAACAAAAATGAACATCCCTTTTGGGATCACTTGAAATTATTGTTTGCTTCAAACCACAATTGCACTCTGCTTTCCACCTAACTTTCACATGGAAAACCTTGAAAGATGGGGGCAAAATGACTGATAGAAACAGTGCAGATGAGCCAGGTGTGGGCATGCTTTGTTTTCCCAATGGGAACATGCAAGGATGCATGAGCAAACACGTGGGGAAACCAAATTCAAAGCACAGGGAGCCCTGAGCCAGCCACCAGATGGAGGGATGCTCACTACAATCCCACATTTTCAGACCGCTGCTGTCTGCCAGTAGATGCCTGCATAATAAAGGGTCACAGACTCAAAACCCCCTTATTTAAATGGATGTGAAATGGGATGCACTTTCCATTCCTGCAGGAAAACCGTGCCCTTGATCCCCTTAACCTCCATAAGTGGCTGCAGATGTACCAATGCTGTTTACCCAGAATGGAGCCACAACACGGCTCGACGCTGGAGATCTCGGAGAGGTACTGGATTGATGGCTCAACCCTGCAAAACACAACCAGCACAGAAAGGATTTGGGGCAGCTAGGGCTAGTCTTTTCTTTTTTCCTTCCTCTTGCATGGCTTTTCTTTCTTACAGCTCCCAGAAAGCCAAGCACCCACCTGGCACATCCCCCTTGTTTGATGTCACAGTGACAAGACCACCCAACGCCCCAGATTTTTCCATGTGGTTTGGAATCACAGAATGGTTTGGGTTGGAAGGGACCTTAAAGATCATCTTATTCCAACCACCCCTCTGGACTTTAAAGATCATCTTATTCCAACCCCCCCACCCCATCCCTGGGCAGGGACACATTTGAGATACATCTATCACAAACACTCTCTTATCAATTGGCAACTTGTGGGCCAAATTTAGTCCAATTGAATTGCCCATCAAAGGAAGCAAGAATAAGGATTTTTTGGCAAGCAGACCCCACTGTAGCTATGCCCAATAGAAGAGCATTGGAAAGGCATCACAGCTGCCCTCTCTCCTCACACCCTCCCCACCAGAGAGTGGAGTAAACTGAACAAGAGAGAACCCAAACATGAGCTCCTGAAGCCCACCCACATGAAGTTATAGCTCCCTTTCTGTCCCATCTACTTTTCTTCATCACCCTGCTTTCAAAAACATCCCCTTCGCTAAAAAGGCATCCTAGAGAAGGGATCTTCCCAATCCTGCAATCCAGCCCACCAGAGCTCAGTCCTCTCCTGGGATGACCCATCTCCTTCCAATCTATCCCTGGAGATGAAGCAATGGTGCTGCTAACAGACTCCAGTACCAGGTGGGATGAATCCCTGTGTGCCATCCCACCAACCACAATTTTTCTCCTTCTGAGGTTCATTAACATTACAAGCAGCTTAAGTTGGTTTGTGAGCAATAAAAACACCTCGTTTCTCCCCAATATTGCCATTTCAGGATCACTTCTGGCTGATGCCATGGCTGAGGAACAAAACTGTTTTGCTTTTGAATACATTCCTATATACCAGTTTCAGGTCAGCTTTCCCCCACATTTTAATTCATTTATATTACATTTATCTAGGCATGAACTTGAAGTGTCACCTTAGGAGATGGAAATAGCATCATTTAAAAATTCTCCAAACAAAGCATTTTTGCATTGTTCAAACTAGCTTTTGTTTTTCTGATGAAAAGTGTTTCTTTTCTTCTGGTGTTTTCCTACAGCAGGATTTATCTGCATTTGACCTGAATCTGTGAATACCTTTGATTGCCTGAATATGCATTTTTCATCAAATCAACTGTTTTTTCCTAAAATGTTTCTCTCCTGCCTCCTACTGATCTGAGGGAAGTTAATTGACTAGCATTAGCAGTTAGCTGACTTGGGTTCCACAGATAAATAAATGCCTTGATAATTATTCATAATTTCATACCACACTGCAGAATTCACCGTTAGGCACGGAATATGTGAAAAACTCAAACCTTCCTTTTCAGATTAACCCTAAACCACCAAACAGGATGGAGAATGAAGCTTCTAAGGAAGATGCACACCTGTTTGAAGTGACAGCAATGCCATTGATGAGGACAGAAATGTTGTACCACCCTGCAGGCAGGGCTGGAAGTGTCACATTAACCCCACGCTCTGTCTGCGCTTGGATCTGTGGCCACGAGTCCCCAATTTGGACCTTGACATCTGAGCCCTGGTAGTTGGCAAACTGGGATATTCCAATGTGAAGCTCCTCACCTCCTGCAGAGAAAGGAAGGGAACTTTTTCAGTGTTTCTGGCAATGGTTATTTTAGCACACGTGACCATTGCCAGAGGAAGAGCAGAGTCCCATCATGCCAGAACAGATCCAGCCATGCCCATCAGCCCAAACCCAAAATGCTGAACACTGCAATGCTTCTGTGTCCTACTCAATCTCTCCTGTATAAGGTCACCAGCTATCAGGGCTGTCTCAAGACATCAGCACAGTGAATTTGGTTACCACCACTAACAGCCACTGTCAGCAACACCCAGGATAGGATTCATACCCCCCTTACCATAAATGTCTGTCCTATAAATATATGAACCTGATAAAAACCAAATCCAGGGTTTTTTTTAATCTCTGGAGCTGAGGGGTTCTGGGATTTTTTTTTTTTTTTTTTTTTTTAATCCCTGATAAACAAGCTAGAGCCTGTTTTTCAGAATTGTGGAACCATGTAATAGTAATAGGAACCTTCCACAGTAAAACGAAAATTTCCCTGGGTATCTATGATGCCTGTGAAGGGTGAACAGAGGCTAGATGGAATTAAAGGATAAAGTAGGGATTTATTAAAAGGTCTCAATGGGTACACCTTGTGTAGCACAAGAGCCCAGCCAGAGCCACACCCAAGATGAACCAAAATGGTCACAAACTGGACGATTGGTCACGAAGTCTCTCACTTTTATAAGTTCTGGTCCATTTGCAAATTGGAGTTAATTGTCTAATTACAGCTTTAGGTTATGAAGTCCCATCCTTCTTGTTTTTCTCACTTCAGCCCACATCGTTTATGCTCTTGGGCCTGAAATTTTGATCTTTTGCCCTTGGTCCCCAGCTAGAGAAGGAATTGTTTTGTCTGCCTCCTCTGTGAAGAGAGCTCACCATCCCCTAATATGAAGCTCAGAGCTGCACACTAAAGCAGTAGAGAATCTGAAAAATATAAAAGCTAAAACCTGAGGCATCACCTGAAGTCAGATGTGCTTGTCATGGTTTAAGCCCAGATGGCATCTCAGCCCCACACAGCTGCTCACTCCCTCCCCTGCAGTGGGATGGGGGAGAGAATCGGAAGCACAAAAGGGAGAAAACTTGTGCGTGGAGATAAAAACTGTTCAGTGGGTAAAGCAAAAGTTATGTGTGCAAAGCAAAACAAAGAATTCATTCTCCACTTCCCGTGGGCAGGTGGGTGTTCATCCATCCCAGCAGGGCTCCATCACATGGAATGGTGACTTGGGAAGGCAAAATGCCATCGCTTTGTCTCCCTCTCCCTCCCTTAGATTTATAAACTGGACATGAGCAACATGGTCTGGATAATCCCTTGGGTCTGTTGGGATCAGCTGTCCTGGCTGTGCCCTCTCCCAAATCCGTGTCCACCCCCAGCCCGTTCACTGATGAGGTGAGGAACAGAAAAGTCCCTGACTCTGTGTAAGCAATAACAAAACATCCCTGTGTTATCCACAACATTTCCAGCATGAACCCAAAACAGCCCCACAGGACTTACTACAAAAAAATTAACTCAACTCCAGGGAAAACCAGCTCTGCTCCAAAGCACCTTATTTTCACTAATCATGACTCTTTCTCCTATTTAAGCTGCTGTGTGCCAAACTGTGTTCAGATGATAGAGGATACTTTCCTTTTTTTGTGCACAGTGCGGTAACAGGGAAGGACAAAGCCAAGAGACAAGGGATTTTCATAACCTAAATTTCTTCTGAAATAGATTTTTAAAAAATAAGATAGTATCCATCAGTCCAAATAGCTCTATCTGTGGTGAGTGAAAAGAGACTTTTTGCCATGGAAGAGCTGTGGCAAATCCCACCACAGAACCATCTATTTCTCTTCAATGACCATGAAAAACATCTAAACATGGAGCACAGGGATGTGCTTAGGAGGTGAATCTCATCCTCCTGTCTCGCCTAAAAGGATGAAGAAGGAGGAAGAAGCTCTTAAGAAGCAGGAGAGCCTGTACAAAGCTTCCCTCAACTACCTGCTCCTCTAAGCAGGTCTGGGAGCTGGTACTTTCTTCAATTCTGCATTCACAAAGACTCAAATAAAGTTTGAAAGCCTGAGAAGTTGAATATGTTAATAACATGAACTCTTTGGACTCTTGGTCAATTGTCAGCTTAATCCCAGATGCCTGGAAGGCATCGGTGTAATTTATTTATTCTTTTTATTATATAGAAGGAAAATTATATTAAAAGACGAAGCCGTGGAGGTTCTGAATAGGAGATTGAACTCAGCCCCACCACAGCTCATGAGACACTGTAACATTAAGGAATTCCTTGCACCTGAGCTGCCCGCGGCTACAAAAACCTCCCCTTGGTGCTGTGGTATCTGAATAATATTCAGATGATAAAGGACGTTTTCTCTTATTTATGCATTCTGGAGTAATAGAAAATTACAAGGGCATTTGGGAAAAAATGAATAGAAGTGCTGGGAGTGCACAAGGAATTTTGACACTGGCAGTCACCTCACCCTGTGCATCCCCATCAAGTCCACCCAAATTTGGGAGCTGTGGGTAGCTTTAAGGTGTTCACTGGAGAGGTTGCAGAAATAGAGAAAAAGTTCAGATTATACTCTTGAAGGAATGGGAGTGGGATAGGTAAGAAAACAGGAATATTTCTGTCTTCCTCCCATCTTCCTCCCTCACTGTCTCAGATACCAAATAACTGGTGTTGGTTTGCCATGCAGAAAATGTGCAAAACTTTCCTAAAAGTCTTGTTTATATCTGGACATCATTGATCATTTATGCTTTCTGTTCCCTACACACAACCAAAATCCTGGGGGGAAAAATGAAGGAAACATGGAAAAAAAACCCCAAACAAACAATCCCAAATAGAAACTTCTGAAAGACAGGAACGCCAAACACTCCATGAGATCTAATCAGGATTTTGTCCCCATGAATTCTGTGAGGCCTATGCTCATATTCTGAAGTAATTCTAAAGTAAAGTAATTCTTGACATCACAAGGTCAAAAAGGAAATAACAGTTTGGCTTGGAAATGGGAACTAGGTGAAAGAAATGTTGTCTATCCCCTGCTATCAGTAACCCAAAATGATGCGCTTTATGGTCAGCCCCTGGGGGTCCTGGAGACTCTCCAGAAACCATTTCTCCTGTCATGGATGAATCTGTTGCTAAGAAATACAGAATCATGGAACACCGTGAGTTGGAAGGGGCCCACAAGGATCATCAAAGTTCAACTCCTGACCCTGTACAGGACAGTCCTGAGAATCCCACCCTGTTCCTGAGAGAGTTGTACAAACACCAGTTGAGCTCTGGCAGCCCTGGGGCTGGGATCATTCCCTGGGGAGCTTGTTTAGTGCCCAACCACCCTCTGGAAGAAAAACCATTTGCTCATACCCAGCCTAAACCTTTCCTGACACAGCTTCATGCCATTCCATTGGTTCCCATCACTGCATGAATGGATGGGATAATTCCAGAGCAGAGCTAGAGAAACCTGACACAAAAGCAGGACTATACTGAATTTGATATCCTGTGGACATCAT
Organism: Dicaeum eximium; assembly: GCA_013396995.1. Classification (NCBI taxonomy): domain Eukaryota; kingdom Metazoa; phylum Chordata; class Aves; order Passeriformes; family Dicaeidae; genus Dicaeum; species Dicaeum eximium. Next base: position 2,233,798 of record VWZP01009168.1, read on the forward strand.
CCATACCAGCCTAGGGCAAGCAACTCATTAGCTCATGTATGCCAGTGAAAAAACAATAAAAAACCAACCACGACTGACCAGGACTAGCAGGAAATATGGGAACTAAAATTTAAAAGAAAACAAACAAAAAGTGTCGGATCAAACTTTGGCCAATGCACATCTACATTTTCACCTGCTATGCCACTTGTGTTCCTGCTCAGGGATACAAGTGCAGGGTTTAATGAAGGATCATACTGGAACAAGTTGGTTACTGTTGTTGACTGGTTCCCAGAAATCAGTGTCACGTGGACAGCAGCATCCTCTGCCCCCTAGGAAGAGAGAGAAAAAAAATGTCAGAGATAAGAATGAACCAATTTTAAAAAAAAAAAAGTTTTTTCCTGTATTCCTGCATCTCCCATATGTAAGTCAGGTACATGCCAGTGATGAAATTTTCACATACACCAGACTCTACTTAAATATTTACACTTATGTTGACTTCAAATAGCATCTACAGAGATTTAGAAACCTTAAAACAATCCCAGACTGTGCAGATTTGGATTTGCTATATCCATACAAGTACATTAAACTAGTAAATAAAATCCCAGACTAACTATGCAGTTTTTAATTTGCAATATTCTTACTAAATTAAGGAGCTTGCTTTTTTCACTGGTTTTCATAAATCTCTTATTAATCAATTTTTAATTAAGCTGGTCTAATCTGTAGAGTCCACAGTAAACTGCCCCAGAGCCAAGACTTGGCTGAGGGGTTACCCTTTGCCCTTCCCCTGGTGTAGCTCAGGCTACATTGGATTGGCACATTGGATTCTGACTGCTCCCCAAAGTGTGGCTTCTTACCCGAGAAGGAACTTCACATTGAATCCTTGTTGAATTTCTGCCCTCCTCCAAAACTGGGCAAGGCTGGGATCCAAACAACACTGCATTTACCCCTTCCAGATTGGTCCCCCTGAGAGCCACTCTAAGTCCTCCTAAAACAAACAATTTTTCCATTATATTCCATTTGTAGGATATTTTAATATACAAAGAATTCTTTGTTTATAGATGACTACAAAAGTCTCTCAGCTGAGGTGATGATGATCTGTTCCACCTCGCTGTGCCTGGCTCCCTCTCTTGCACCACAGACCCTTCTTGCCTTATTTGAATTATTTGAATTCAAATTATTTGAATTCTCCTCCACAATACAGGACGACAGGGTTTGTTTCTCGGTTTATTTTTTAATGACATACTTATTTAAACCAGCAAGCCCTGGCCTGTGATCTCCCCCTTAGACAGATCCCCAGCCCAAGAATGAAATAAGGAAGGGAGGAAGAAGCACTAAGAATGGAAAATGAGCTTAACGCAGCAGGTGCTCTCAGAGTTCAAACAGCTGCCAAGCTCCCTGCTGTCAGAAAAGCCTGTAGCATGTGTCTAGGAAATTTGGGATAGAAAGGGGACTTGGCAGGGCTGGAGACTGGGAGGGATTGGTTCCGTGGAGCTCTGAGCAAGCTCAGCTCTCCTTGGTGCCAGGCTGAGCCTCCCCAGCCCCGCGCGGGATCAGCCCGACTCAAGCCAGACTCGTGCTTGATCTTTCTTCAGCATCCAACTCCAAAGAGCCAAGGTGTCCCTTTGCTTTTCCAAGTGATTAGAAGACTCAGGGATATTTCAAAGAGAAACAGGAAAGAGAACAGGAGTGGGCATTAATGGCAATTCTAAGCTGGGGTTTGTGCTTTGATGCAGTTCAGAGAAACTTTTTAAAAAAAAGAAAAGGAAATGTTGGCTGAAACTTAGAGATTTTTCCCTAGTTGTCAACACTGCAGAGTTTTAGGATTATGGCTGAACAGACTGCTCAGACAGGCACTAATTAATGCAGTGTTTATTTGTATTTATTAGCATGGCTATATTGTAAACCTACTGAGCTTTTATCCCTCTTTTCACGAGAAGTAAGTAATCCTCTATGTTAAACTAATTATATATTAATGACAAATCCCCTTGCATGCTTTCCTGAAATTACCTATTCCTGCTAATTCTTTAAACCACCAGAGAATTATAAAAGTTTAGTCTTGATTTCCTGTGGCTGGCAGCAAATCCAGGCCAACAAGAGCAATCAGATACATTAACAGCAAGCTCCTGCTATTCACTGGATCATGAGAGTATCTTTAGAAAGGCATTCCATGCCTCTAGAGTTAGGTCATGGGGATCTCCCAGCATGGCACCACTGAGACCAGGGATATTCTGACAAGAGGGAGCTGAAGCAGCAAAGTGCAAGGTTTCCTTCCCGTCCTGTAACATTAAATTTGCAGAGTCAGAAAGAGCAAGAAGTGAAAACTGAAGCCACTTGCTAATGCAAGTGTTGTCAGATAAGGAGCTTCAGATTTAGGGTTCAGAATCCACCAGTGTCGTGTGAAGACTGATGCTCTTTAAGTTTTGATATCTACATTATATCTATATGCAGTGAAATACTGCCTGTGTGCACTTTACAACGAGATTGAAGAGAGGTATTTGAAATGGGAGAAATTAAAAACACAGATGGAAGCTGTAATTCTTTCCAATTATAAGCGTTCCAGGCACATGTAATGTAAGATAGCATTATACTTGCTTTCTTTTTAATGAGTGACAGATCACTGTAATTGGGAGGAGTGGATTTGCCAGCAAAGGAAAGGAAAAGCAAGGCTCAAGCACTAAAATTTGTCATTGCTGGATTGTTTCTAGAGTTGTTTGGGCGTTGGGTTTTCTATGAATTAAAAGTGATTCTTAAACTCAGTGTGCCATGACCTCTCATTAGGGAAAAAAAATGGTAGTAAAAGAGTTAGAATAGTTTTCTTCCCACGAAACCAAAAAAAAAAAAAAA
>VWZP01009168.1:2247643-2336060 GCA_013396995.1 Dicaeum eximium
AAAAAAAAAAAAAAAAAAGAGAGAAAGAAAATGAGCGGTTTCAAAGTGATTCAGAAGACAGCAGTACAGTCAAGATTTGTGAAAATACAACAAGTGGGTATCCAGAAATTGTCACAGTCCTACTCTGAGAATTCTCCTGCCAGAGTTCAAGGGGTGTTTGTACAAAACTCTCAGCACAGATTCCTGGGGTTGTCCTGTACAGGCCCAGGAGTTGGATTTGAGGATTCTTGTGGGTTCCTTCCAACTCTGGATATCCTATCACTATGGTTATTATATGGATCATGTTGTTTTAATGCATACACACAACGAATAGATGATAAACATGATTATGTAGTTTTACCCATTAAAAGTGTGAATTTACTACCAGTAAAATTTAAAGAACATTTATGTCATAAAAGCAGATCAAGTCTCACAATAAATACTGCTTATTGGCCACAGAAGTTCCCTACCTTCTTTCTCAAAACTGCAGTGAAAAAGGATTTTAGCAGAAGTTGGTTCAGTTTCACATCCTACTGAAAGGAGTTCTTCTATTGCTGCTTGCACCTTTAAAAGAAATTAAGAAAGTGGAAAGCAGGCAGTTACAATCACTTCAGCAGAGACTTCAACACTTCATTTTTCATCAGCCAGGGATCAGTGGCACAGCAGCTCTGAACAAGCAGGTAGCCAAACATAAAAAGCATAAAAATGTTAAATAATAACATAACAAAATTTATCTCAACGGAGTGAAAACTTTCATGTCTGACAGCTTTCAGGGGTGTGAGACATCCTCAGTCCAATGCCTGTCATGGAGCCATCACTCAGGGTCACTTCAATGTTGACAAATTGCCACATAAAAGACCATGGGCTGTTGAAGCCAGAGCCATACAACACCCATCTGGCCTTAGAGAAGAAGCTCAAGGATGTGGATCAAGGAAAGTCCAAGATGTCTGAATGTTGTGATAAGCTTAGGATACACCTGGGAGTCAACACTCAAGAAAAAAGGATCCCACTGTAAGACATTCTCATTTAAAAAAAAAAAAAATCACCTCTACATCACATAAACTTTAGCTCAGCTTCTGGGCCAAATCTTAATTTCTGTCAAGCACCAGAGCTCCACCAATTCCACCCCAGCAGAGGACCCTTGTCTGTGTTTAATGGCACCTACCTGGTGGGCTGTAGCATTTGTGGGGATCATTCTCAGCGTGTTGTTCCAGGAGATGCTGAAATAACCTGTACCAGACACAGTCAACATCTGGTAAAGGAAAGAAGCAAATTGAGAAATGAAAACAGATGCAAACTGCATGAAACACACAAACTTCAAACCTGGCATCTTCTGCTGAGGAGGATTTTATAGCCAGCACTTTGCCTTTTTAAGCCTCTGTGAACCAGGGATCCCTTCAGCTACTCTTAAACAGCCCTTGTCCTAGAAGGACCAGGATTCTCACATTGACAGGAGAACAAGGGAAACATGACCTGTGCAGCTGCAAATGGTCCTTAAAGCTCCTGTCCCACAGGAGTTCAACCATTAGGAAAAAACTTCCCTCATTCCTGAGTGTTTACACACCCCCACTCTTGTCCATAAAAACCACAGACAACTTCAGCTCACTGATCCCTTCTCATCAGCTGTCTCAGGAGGCTGAAAACAAGGTGGAAACACCCTTTTTTTCCACATCTAGCAGCAGCAAGGCAGTTGCAGGCAGCACTGACCTGCACTTGTGGCAGGTGCGAGGCTCGAGCCCGAATTTCGTGCCTCTCGGTGCGGTAGCTGCTCAACACACACGAGTCCAGCCACGTGTTGTGCACCTGGACTCCAACTCTCATCCCCTTGCTGGGTGTCTTTGAGTGATGCAGTGCCTCCAGGTAGTACCTGGAACCAGCAGTTAGCTCGAATTTCTGGGATTTTGGCTGCCAAAGTTCGCTCCAGTTCTTCACCCAGTTCTCAGACCAATCCGAAGTGCCAGCAGGGAGAGAAGCAATTCTCACCTGTGTGCAGAACGACCCAATCACAGAGTCACAGAGTGGTTTGGGCTGGAAGGAACATCAAAAACCATCTCATTCTACCCCCTACAAAGGGCAGGGACATCTTCCACTATCCCAGGGTGCTCCAAGCCCTGTCCAACCTGGCCTTGGACACTTCCAGGGATCCAGGGACAGCCACAGCTTCTCTGGGCACCCTGTGCCAGGGCCTCACCACTCTCTCAGGGAAGAATTTCTTCTTAATATCCAATATAAACCAACTCTCAGTTTGAAGCCATTCCACCAGTTAGTGACATTTCTCCAGCCCCAAATAACATTAGTCCAATGCCACAGCTCAAAAAATTAAACAAACAAACAAACAAACAAACAATCAAACAACATATTTGTGTTTATAACTGATAACCATGGGTTGATGGCTTACAAATTCCTTCCAATTATATAGGAAAAAAGCCATAATCTCAAAAAACTTTGGTTTAAGGTTCAATACCATAAAGAAGATAATTCCTATGGCTTACTCTAGCGCTAATAACAGCTCCCCAAAAAATTTTTCATGGATGGCTTCAGTTCAGTCAGAAATGTGCTGAACTAATGAAAAAATCTTCTGGAGAAGACAATCAATTGCTCTGGTTGCAAGAGTGATTTTTTTTTTTTTAATGAGCTGTATAATGGACAGGGCTGATGTAAAATATCAAAAATAATCCCACAGATTTGACTCTGCAATAGATTTATAAAATACAATAAATCAATCCACGCTGGGAAATTCCTGCTTGTTATCACCTTAATTAAAACCCTTTCCATCCTCATTTTTCATTTTCATTTCTCTCATTTTTCTCTACCAATAATAATACCTTCTCTTTTGGATCTTGGGACAGGCTTAAGTAGAGGGATGCCTGACCATCTGCCTGAATCCAGAAGGTGTAATTGTTGGTCTGAGGAGCCACAAAAAACCCACGGAGTCTGGAGCTGAGCAAAAATAGAACATCCATAATATACAAAAAAATTACAGAAAAAAAATTAAAAAAAAAAAAAACAACAAAAAAAACCCCTCCCCACACCCCACCTTCATATATACACTGAGTAAACAAGAAAACATCTTTAAACCATTTTAACAAAATAAACCTTGTTATTTTAAAGCTGAAGTAACCTCAAAATGACCCAATTTCACACTAAATGTCAATTATGCTTTACAAAAGTTTCAAAAAGGAAAGAAAAAAACAGCTCCATGAAACTAAGTATGATTTTGTTGGTGGCCACTTCAGTGCATTTCTTCTCAAACAAAGTCTTAACCCTGAACACGCAGGAAAAAGCCAAAACCAGACTCAGAATCAAACAAAACCAGAGAAGTGGTAGAAAAATGCAAGAATTCATGCACATTGCACAGTTTTTCAAGGTCATATCTGAAGAGGCAGTGGGAACCCACACAATTCAGGAATTTACTTATTTGTATTAACTCCACCTTTGCTGCCAACATCAGCTGAGAATCTGCCCCTCCACATCTGGCCAGAGCTCCAGCCCAAAACAGCCTCAAACTGGAGCTCCTTCTACTTCCAGAGCTTTTTTTTTTTTTTTTTTTTTTTTTTTTTTTTTTTTTTGTGGTATTTCAGCATATCTGGGCCAGGTAGAGCAGAAATACTGAGGGAAGGCAAAAGGAGGAAAAAATAAAGCACTTCACTGCATATTTCAAGCTTCAAAAGGACCTCAGAGCAAAGGGTTTGCTTTGATTTATAGGAGCTGTGCAGTGAGGCTCTGCTATAAAGAGCTGTCAGGTGTTTTTGCTACACCTTACACTGCTAAAGGTGATTGCCAGGGCTTCCTCTCTTTTTAAGATCACTGAGTACCTGAAGGACTTCTTTGCCCCAGACAGAAACCTTACTGGGGAGCTGGCATTAGGTACAAACTGCCATCTGTATCCAGGACCTGCTTCTGTCAGATCAGAGGCATCATCCCAGACTTCAAAGAGAAGCCCTCTGTTTCCTAGAAAGTTAAAACAAAAGTATTCTCAGCAGCAGCCAGCAGAAATCCCAGAGCACATGCTGGAATCAGTGCTGTAGGAGGCAGGCCAGAGAGAAAATTTTAATAATAAATTGATTCTGTTTGTGGGGTATTTTGCAGTCTAAGGCAGAACACAGATCTTGCCACAGGGAATTTGTTTTACCTTGAAATCCTCCAATAGAAATAATAAAACTCTGCAGAGAGAAGAACATCCAACCTGCTCACATGTCTGCTCTTGCAGGAAAAGGCACTGAGACGACCCATAGTCAAAGTTAACTCTCATTTTGTGCACTAATATCTCCCACTGCAATGCTCCACTCAAGGAGTGTCCCCAGGAGCCTCTGCAGTAACTCCAGTCCAGCCATCCTTCCTCTAAATATCATCCTTTCCCCCTCATTTTCCACAGCCATGCACACCAGTCTGACCTTCCTCCCACCATCTCCTCTCTGCATGTGGTGGGCTGAGCTCTCCACCTGGATTTTCCTGGCTACAGAATGGTTTGGAAAAGACCTTTCAAGTTTATCCAGTCCAACTTCCCAACATGAGCAGGGACATCTCCAACCAGAGCAGATTGCTCAGAGCTGCACCCATACTGGCCTTGAATGTTTCCAGGGATGGAGCATCCACCACCTTTCTGGGCAAACTATGCCATGGCCTCACCCCCCTCACTGTAAAAAAATACCTTCCTCAGAAATAATTTAAATAGACGCCCTTTTTATTTAAAACCGTCACCCCCTGTCCTATTACCAATAAAAGTCCCTGACTAAACTTTATCCTCATGTTTCTGAAAGCCCCCTTTAGGCACTGGAAGGGGCTCTCAGGTCTCCCTGGAGCCTGCTTTTCTCCAGGCTGGATAACTCCAGCTCTCCCATCACAGCAGAGGAGCTCCAGCTCTCGGATTATTTGTAGCCCCCTCTCCCCTACCACCCCAAAGTTGATGTTGAAGCAAGACAGTGTTTTGGGAAGCCCTGGTTTTTAATTACATTCATCACCAAAGGGTTTCTGCCCTGCATCTCTGTGTGTGTTTGCTTATTTGGAGCTCAGGAGCAGCTCACCTGGCTGGGGGGCACCAGGTCTGCCCTCTCCAACAGGCTCGGTGGTGCAGCTGATTTCCCGGGGAGAGACGTGCTTGACTTTACAGGGAACACCTGCCAGCAGGGAAAGGAGACAAAAGTGCTGTGGGAGGCTTGGAAACACAGCAGAGCTGCAGCATAAACACATCTCAGAGCCATGGAATGGTTTGGCTGGGAAGGGACCCTACAAATATGTTGTTCCAAGCACCTTTCCCTGGACAGGGTCGCCTTCCACTAGACCAGGCTGCTCTGTTGGAGCTCCCCTAGGTACTGGAAAGTGCTCCAAGGTCTCCTTAGAGCCTTATTTTCTCCAATTCTGAACAGCTCCATCTCTCTCAGCCTTTCCTCATAGTGTAGGTGTTCTGTCCCTCTGATCATTTTTGTGCCCCTCCTCTGGATTCACTCCAACAGGTCCGTGATTTTCCTGGGCTGAGGACCCTGGATGTGGTACTCTGGGTGGGGTCTCACCAGAGCAGAGAGGTAGAATCCCCTCCCATCCACCTTGTTCCCAAAAGGGATCAACATTTTGCCCCTAGCAGCAAACAGAAGAGTTCATGCCCATCATCAGAATAACTGGAGCTTCCTGGAGGTGAGTCCTACAATTCCCACATCAGTATCCCTGAACATCTCTTGGATTTTGCAGTCAGGGCCAAACTGTATTTAAAAAAAAATAAAATTCACATATTTCTGCTCTTACCTGCAGCAGTGACCTGCACTGGCTCCTCAAAGAAATCCCCAGTGACAGTGAGCTCAGTGCCCCCTGCCAGGCTCCCCCCAGCTGGGGACACGGAGAATATTTCTGCAGGGGAAGGAAAGGAGGGATCTGAGCACCAGCCTGGCAGAGGTTAACCCCAGCTCCCTTTCTGGGAAAGCACTTGCACTGCTTCCAGCCAGAGCAGGCTCCTGTGAATGAAACCAGCTCCTCACTGATCCCTTTTTTTTGGCAGCCTCTGGGATGACACCAGGAATGAACAGCATGGATAATTTGGCCACATGGCAAGGGGAGCACTGCAATGCTTGGGATGTTACTCAGCAGTGGCTGCATCTGTCATGCTCAGATTGCAAACTGCTCTGTTCTGTGCTATTGAGAGTCTCTGGGAAAAAAAAAAAAGGCAGAATTTAAACTGTTTTAATCCTCTTGACCTTCTCTGACTCACACCTCAGCTTAGTCCTTAGGTTTAAATGTTACCACTCCTTCCAGTAATCACTCAGACTTCAGGGACAAACAGAGGGAGCAGAATATCTGTGTCCACATCATGACCATGAGATCCTTTCAGGACTTTATCTGCTACAAGTGTGCCATTCCACTGGAAAACTATTTTTCTTTTTGATAACAATTACCCACTTTGCACTCATATTGGAGTTTAACCACCCAGTCCTACTTGTGTAGCTCTGGGAAAAAAAAAAAAAAAAAAAAAACTAATAGAAAAAGATGAGGATTTTGGTCTATACCCACATCTTTTTTGTTAATTTATCTGGTATTTAAATACTAATTTTACAATATTGACTACTGACTAGCACAGTACTGTCTACTGCACAGATCTAGCAGATCTTTCTGCACGTGCTCTGCCCACAGCCAACTTCATGCATAATTATTTCATTTTACTCTGCTTTAAATTGTAAATAAAGACATAAAATTAGCCTTCTTAACAAAGAGTTGTCTACAATACAGCTTGAAATGCCACATGCAGGTTATTTTTAATGTACCTTAAATAATTTGTTTTAACTAATGGTGCAGCACCCTGCCATTCACATTCACTTATCCAGAATTTAATTCTTGGAGTAGCTGAACATCTCCTTCCTGTAGTCAGTGTGGGAGTTCTCATCCTGAGGTCTCCATTTCCAAAATTTGAGCCTCACCAAATACAGACTGATTTAAGGGGGAAAAGTTTCTCTATGAGCAACACCTCGACTCCATAACTGATCTGACAGGACAAGGAACAGCACACACAAATCTGGGTGTGTTGTCGTTTTTGATCTGCAGCTTTTTGCTTAGTCAAGCCCATACCAGGGGAGTGGAACAGCAAAATGAGGACAAAACAGGATTACATCCCTGGGAAAAGCAACAGTGAGAGGTCTTTTCTTAGGTCACACTGGGAGTGATGGAGGACAGTGCCAGTGAGGTGGAGCAGGGAATACCTGGATGAGTCTGGTACAGGAAAAGCTCCTGTTTGGCACTGATGAGCCAAGCACCTCTGTGCACTGCTGACCTGCAAGAGAGAAAATGCCTGACAGATCCTGGGCCAGTAAATAAAAGCACTCCTGCATTTGGCAGGACTGGACACGCTCTCCAGAGGAACAGTGGAACATTTCTGCAAGCTCCAACAACTCCTTTCACCAGCACATTGAGGCTTTGATTCATGAGACCCCATTAAATGGCTGAAACACTTTATTAGAAGTACTAGCACATTGTAAAGTATGTTTTGACACAGTCAGAACCTGTTCTCACCTCCTTTTATGGTTAAATTCTTTTCCATTGGGATGAATAGTTAAAAGCAAGGTGAAAGGGTTTAATTCAGCTAGATTTAACAGATCACTGAATGGTTTGGGTGGGAAGGGACGTTAAAGAACATCCAGTCCCACCCCCTGCCATGGGCAGGGACACTTCCACTATCCCAGGCTGCTCCAAGCTCTGTCCAACCTGGCCTTGGGCACTTCCAGGGATCCAGGAGCAGCCACAGCTTCTCTGGGAAACCTGTGCCAGGGCCTCCCCCACCCTCACAGGGAAGGATTTCTCCCTAATATCCAATCTGAATCCATCCTCCTTCAGCCATTCCCCCTTGTTCAAGATAAGGTATCTATCTTTTGGACACTGAAGGTAAATTATAAAACACCAAAGTGGAAATATTTTGGGAAGAAACATTGTCCCATGTCATTCCAAATCTGACAACCATCTTCTCAAGATAACAAACCTCATTTCTAAGCAATGAAACACATGATAAGGTAAAAACATAATTCATTCATCCTGGACTCAAATGCAGCTCTATTCCCATGCAAAACCAGAGAAAAGGAGAGAAAAATATTCTCCTACTCACTTTCCTTTGTTAAACACTGAGAAGCTGACATTGTGGGACCCTGGAGGAGAGAAAAGTGACAATGCTTTAAGGCAGAAGTATGGAGTAAATCCTACCAAATCTTGTCCTGGCTCCCTAGGCCTCATTCTCCCTTCCTTACACTTTCCTTACAACAGTAAGGAAAATCTACTTTATGTATTTAACTCACAATTGTGGGAATGGACTAGACTGATAGTACCTTGGACCTTATTAGCATAAAAGATCTGATAAACAAAATGCCTTGGCAAAAGCAAATGGAACTCTGAGATTGACTCAAGATTACAAGAAGATCCAATCAGACAGCTTTCTGGGAAAAGGAAATTTCATTCAGCATTGTGAGACAAGGAATATTGTGATATACATAAGTTTGTGTATTTGATTGTTACCTAATCTTTGTAGTAAACATTGTTAGTCTCCTGAAACAGTATACAAGTCCTTGTAAGTTCCCAATAAAATCGGATTCTGATCGGATTCTGGACTCTGATGGGACTCAGATTTTGGGGTTCGTTCGGTCTCCCCGTCTCTACCCACTACCATCGTCGATACACAATATCCTTCCAAAAGAGGAAGGCTGGAGCTCAAAGCCTGCACAAGAAATTAGAAGTTTCTTCAGGGTGCTTGGAAGATAGGAAAAATGAAAGGGATCCTACCTGCTACTGGAGACTGTGAATAGAAGGGAACACCTGATTTATTCCTCTAATAAAGCACTAAAGGGAAGGTACATCACAGACAAGGATTAAGGTAGGCAACTCAGGAAGGACTCCAAATCCCTCTGTTGCTGTCAGCAATGCCCACACCACGTCAGGGTTTCCCTTCACGTCCTCCCAGGCTGTGCAGAGGACACAAACCACGGCAGGGGCTGTGCTGGAGGCTGATCTGAAGCTGCTTTTATGGACTCAGCCCTGAGCCACATTCCAGCTTTGGAGACAGAACAGAAACTCGTGACAGACACCCTCCTCCCTCCACCCTCTGGAGCTGCAGGAATGACAGAAACCGATGTTTTTTACCCCTTTTCACCAACCTATGTGATTCCCTTCCACCCGGCACTGCAGGGTCCCCAGCCCATCCTTCACCTGCATGGGGTAACTGTGGAGAGACAAAGGACTTCACTGAGCCTTGGGAGCAAAAAATAAGCAAAAATTAGTAGAATCAACTAACCAACAGAAGATGTGGGCTCATACACCCAAGACAGTCATGGTTTGCTGTCTTTAGAAACATGGGAGTGAAGCAGGTGAGATGGGAGAGGAACAACCCCTATTCCCACTAATGATCAAGAATTCAGCAGCTTAGGAGGATGTATTCCAGCAGCAGTGCTCCAGCTTGGCTCCTTTACACCTGTTTCTAGAAGCTGATGCTGTTGGTGGCCTTCAGAACCCCTCCTTGAAATAAAAAATTGAGCAGGGACAAACACAGGCACAAGGGGAGGGTGAATAGAAGGACAAAAATGTTTCCCCTCTACTTGCTCCTCTGCAGGTTCCTAAACGGTGAGAATGAACAGGTAGCAATTAAAACAGATATGCTGGCACTACATTGACCCTCTGGAGTCATGGAATGACACAATTCCCATCATTAACTCACATTTACATTTAAGTGGTTGAAGCTGCAGAAAGCCAGCAACCTTCACCCACCCCATCACAGACCATAATTCCCCAGGGTCTCTCTCCACTTTAAACCAAAGCAGAAGAGTTTCTCCAAAAGCTACAGTGTTTTGTTTTTTTGTTTTTGTTTTTGGTTTTTTTTTGTGCACAAGCTGTGCACAAAACCCTTGCACCACCACAAACCCAAAGTAAACAAGAACTGACGTGCTTCCAGCTCTCCTGTCAGCAAAAGAGCAGAGGCTGGTCCATCCATCTCTTTCTGATGTAAGAACAGCTGGCCTGGGCAAAAAAAAAAAACAGGAAAGACGTGATTTGATGCAGATGAAAACCTGATCCTGTTAAAATCAGCAGCCAGTATTTTCCCAAGGGACAGGAATTTCCCCCCACTTGCATCTAACATTTATTAACCTTCTAGAAAATGGGACAAGCCCTAATCTCTCATCTCTGCACCTGAAAAAATGCATTCCCCAAATACTGTGGGAACTGCAGCTCTGTGAGAGTGCAGCAGGTCCTCTTGGAGACAGCTCATGCCAGCTCTGAAAGATCCAATCCCTCCTCCCTGAGGGCAAGGCTGAACTCCAGGAGGGCCATCCCCACCCACACCTTCCAAAGCAGCAGGCAGCACCAACCACAGCAAGTACAATCAGGATGCAGCTCAGGCATTTCTTTGTTTCATTGAGGAAAAACACTACAAACAACTTCCAGCAGAAATCACCAAGCTCCTAATAAAAAATTTAAATATCTGTTCCTTAAAGAATCAATATGGGACAACTTCCACTGGAGAGGAGGAAGAAGGTGGGAGGAATAAATTCAGAGTAGTTAGCAGAATAAGCACTGGCTGGCAATGATCCCTTGAGAATTAACAGGCAGTTAAAGGAAATAGGTAATTAAAACCTGCAATGCAAAGACTTTGTGATGACCCATCCCTCACAGTGCAGTTTTCTATGGCTCATGTTTCAGAATGCAGTTTTAAGAGGATTTTCTAAAAGAGCTTGCTTTTATTAATACAGGTGGCTGATACTGAGAACCTTTCCTTTTAAGAAAGACTAAAAAAAAACAAAAATCAGTGCTGCCAAATGTTTGTTCAGCACCACTGGACCGGTGCATCCCATACAAAGCATGGCAAAAGGTGCAGAACACACATGAAAATATAAAAACCATTCCCTTTGTTTTGCTCCAAATCCTGAATCAGTGTGACTGCGTGGCAGACTGCTCTGGTCAAGTCCAAGTCCCCACCTGGTACCTATTTCCTATCACACTAAAAATGGGCAAATTATTCCTGTGAAGCTACAAAGGGAACCTGTCTGGTATGCTGGGATTTTGAGGCCATTTCCTTTTGGTGAGGCTGAGCTGTAAATGAGTAATCAGGCATGTCCAGCCTGCTCTCAGACACAGCAGCCTTTCTTCCCTCTCACCAAAGGCTCCAGGGCTGCACCAGAGGCAGGTAAAACAATAACTGACACCAAACAAAGGATGCTGATGTGCACAGGGTAGGGATGGCATGACAGGAATCTGCACTGGACTGTCCTTCATGCCAGCAGGGAGTTTAATCACTTAGCAAGGGACATTTCCAGCCAGTTTGAGAAGTCATTGAAAAGTGTCTCAGAGTTAAATATCTGATGCTTCAATTAAAATTTCTAACTACCAAGAATACACACCTTTCCTGGCTCCTGAAATGATCCTTAAACTGTCAGCAGAGTAACTATGGATTAATAGTTTATCTTTCAAATACTTACCTAAGCTTAGTTCTTCACTGCCACTGGCACAGAAATCATAAATTAACATTTGATAACATCCATACAGATGGAAATACATATGATACACAACAGGCCACTGTTGATGCTCATTTTGGATTCACTGTGTTTAAAGGGGCTGCTGTCCTAAAATAAGGGGGTTTTTTAAATCTAGCTGCTTTTCTCTGTTGCATGTAACCACAGAAATAACATAAAAATATTAAACCTCTGAGAACAATAAAACAATTACAGAGAGTTTAAAGCAGGGAACAACAAAGCCTTTTGTCTCAAAATACTTCTCTTTAGTCTGGTTCACCAGAGCATCTGCTTCAAACTAATAGGTTTTTTTTTCTAAAAAACAAAAAAGCAAATGGAAAGGGGGAAATTTATTTAACTTTTCAACTCTGACATTATTTTAATTAGTTAAATTTTAATTTGCTAGCCAAAATAAAATCTACAGCAGCCAGCTGCAATTACAGTACAATTCACACTGAGCTGTGATTGACTGTGCTGCCAGTAAACAAACCAACCAGCTTAATGGACCAGTTGCAATTAGATTAACAAAGTTTGCTGGAGCCCAACTCATGAGCTGCAATAAACCACAAAGGAAGTAAATGGCAATTCTGGGCCAACTGGTTGCAATTTATTGCTGTCGAGGAGGCTGATGGAAGAAATGCCAATTTACAGGGACTGCAGCAGATAGCTGAGTGTTCATAATTACCCATCAATATAATCCACATTGAAGTCCAGGGTCTCATATCTCCCAGCAATTGTCTTCCCATGAATCTGTATTAAATTTCCTGTTTAAGAGGAAATGGAAATTGAAGAGAGGCTTTTAAAAGCAGAGAACTTACTTGCAGATTTTCTGAGCTGAACAAAAGGAATTCATGGTCTTTATGGATTTTGCAGAGGTCCCTGTACTAAATGTACTCTCAGCTTTTACCATGGCTCAAGATGATTTTGCACTTAATTCACTTTTCTCAAAGCACATCTTCGTTTCCCACCAAAAAAACCCAATTCATTACAAATTTTTTTGCAGATCTGTGTTTGCACAGAACTGACAATTTTTCCTCAAAACTCTTTTGTTAACTAAACCCCACTTTCTAACCAAATTCCACTGTAGAACCTCACGAGACAACCAAAATTACATAATTTGTGCACCAGACATGGTGAAGGTCTAGAGAAGGACCTTGGCATATCTGTGGCTGGATTATTCTCCTGCTTGCCACTCACACTGGGAGGTGAAACATCCATCCAGCAAACACACAGAAACCTCATACTGACACCCTAAAGCAGGGCACGAGAATCTAGAGCTGAACTGCACCTGAAAACAATTGGAAATTAGGGACTGATTTAGACTGAGGCACATCTGTCCAATATAATCATCCCTGTGACTGTCTGACCTCTTGAGAGACCAAAATGTTTTGATTAATCTTGACTTTGAGGACCAAGCTTTCAATTATCTCTAGAGAAACCTGGAAATGCAGAAATAACAGAAATAAGGGGAAAAAAATCTGCCATATTCCAGTTAATTTTTCACGCCAAAATCAGTGAATGGCTTCCCATTTAACTTTAAAGTCTCATCTAAAACCCCAATTAAGCAAGAGGTCTGTGTGGCACTAAAGATCAAAGAAAGGTGCCATACCTGGAGTGCCAGATGATGGATTAATTTGGTAAACCACAGGTGTCTGCTCAGCTGAGAACTGCAAAGGGAAATTTGCAGTGAAATGTCAGCTATACATTTTCTTTTTTGCCCAAATTGCCCACCCTGGCTTGATCCAATGTCAGAAGACACAGTTCAGTACACTACCAAATTTCTAAGTCATGCTTTAGATGAAATTAAAACCTGCATTTTATCTTGAATGGTGACACCATTTTTCTTCCCAATAGCATATCCTTTAGAAAAATTTCACCATTACAGATGTGATGTAATGTAACTTCAGACACTCTTTGGCAAGTTTGTTGGGTACCTTAAAGCAGTGAGCAAGGACTTTGTCTTGTCCCATCTTACAGCAATACAACAGAGAATTTTTAGGGAAATGACCACCTTTGCCTCTGAGGAAAAAAATCTTGAAAATCATCAAGTCCAACCATTAATCCAACACTGCTAAATCCAGTAAAACATATCCCCAAATGCCACACCTGCATGGCTTTTCAATCCCTCTAGGGCTGGTGACTTCACCACTTCCCTGCTGTTTGACAATCTTTTGGGGAAGGCATTTTCCCTAACATTCAATCTAAACCTCCCCTGGTGCAATTTGAGGCAATTTTCTCATCCTGTGTCTTGTAATTTGGGAGAAGAGGCCAATCCCCACCTGGCTGAATCCTCCTTTCAAGGAGTTGTGGAGAGTGAGAAGGTCCTCCCTGAGCCTCCTTTTCTCCAGGCTGAGCCCCCTGAACTCCCTGAGCTGCTCCTCATCAGACCTGTGTTCCAAAGCCTCCCCCATCCTTTTTGGACATGCTCATCTTCCCCACCTCCTTTCTGAGCCTCCTCATGACCTCACTGGCACTTACAGATGCTGCTCCCAGCCCAATAAATATAATAAAAAATGAATTTTTTGCATTAATTCAAAGGTACCATTGCATATGTCAGGGTTTTTCCCTAAGCTTCCTTTCCTTGAAGCCCATTCCCTTTCAGAGCTCAGCCTTTGCCTTCCCTCCTACTCATGGCCGTGTTAAAAATGAATGAACAGCCACAAACTTCCTCCAGCCTTGGCCACTTCTGGGGAGCAAAGGCAGCATCACACCATACCCCAGGCTGCAGAAGATGTGGAGAAAGGAGCCAAAAGCAGCATGAAACTGGGGCCACGGGCTGACACAAGTCTTGTGAGCTGCTCAGACTTGTTGCTGCCTGCAGCAGCTTTTCCAATCTAACACGGAGGCAAAATTAATTTTAATACCGTAGCTCCCAGGGCCCAGCCCCAAAACAAAGAGACTCATTGTGGTTTATTTAGCTTGGAATGTGCCTCATTAACAGCATCCCCTGGTGATTTTTCATCAGCTCCCTAAGCTAGCTGAACCACCCAATGACTCTTCAGCTTTAATGTGCAATTTACTGAAAATGCCAGGTTTTGTTCAAAGTTAGCACAGAGGTGGGATGTGACTTCCAAAAACACCAGGCCTCATCCCAAAGCACACAGTCCTGGTTAAGGATTCTGCTCTGCAAGAGATCACAGAATCCCAGAATGGTTTGGGTTGGAAGGGACCTTAAAGACCTTCTCATTTCACCTCCTGCCATGGGCAGGCACCCCTCCCACTATCCCAGGGTGCTCCAAGCCCCATCTAACCCAGCCTGGAACACTTCCAGGGATGGGACAGCCACACTTCTCTGGGCAACCTTGGCCAGGGCCTCACATTAAAGAGTTTTTTTCGAACATCCAATCTACACCTACTCTCTCAGTTTGAAGCCATTCCCCCTGGTTCTGTCTCTAACTTGCCTTTGCAAAAAGTCTCTCCCTACCTTTCTTTAGCTTAGGGCTGGAATTGGATGGTCTTAGAGGTCCCTTCCAATCCAAACTATTCCATGACCCCATCCATTTCAATGTATTTCTTGTGACACAATGTTGAAGCTTCACTCCCTTCAATACCTTGAATTCTTTATCCTCACTTCTGCCCTTGCTTGGTGATTACCTTGAAAGAATAGCGCTCTTTCTCCACCTCAGTCAGGTTGTTAATCACATGTCCTTTAAAGATCACCTCCACATAGTACAAACCCTCCTGGGGTGAAGACCTAGGTGGAAGAAAATGTGTAATATTATATTATTTTTATACGAATTGTGTTTAGGAAATGCCAAGTCCTTTACAGAGTCTCCATTCACAGCATTCACATTCACATTCACTCTCCACTGAGACTTCCATAGAGCAAAGGAGCTTTACACTGTGAGCCAAAACTTCACACATATGAAGGCAAATTTTAAAATAACAATTTAAAAGAAATGTGGAAGCACAGCAAGAACTCACAGTTAAGAGCAGAAGGTGACAGGACTGCATTGCAACTCTACCCAAATTATTGTTAATGCAAAACACAAACATTCTCATTAGGCATGCATAGAAAATAACTGTTATTCATTAGCAATAAAATGACCCAGGGCTGCCTGGATCTGTAGGGCTTCTTGATCCTGGTCCATAAATTAATGCTGCATCCTCATTTCACAGTTTCCCAGCACAGCACCCAGCAGAATTTACTCCCATCCAAATCATAGCAGCAAAATATGGAAGAGTCTCATTAAGTCTCTCTTCAGACACCCCTTCCAGTTCAACAACCTGTGTTAAAGTTATGACAGGATAAAAAACAGGCAGCTCAAACTGCCCAGCTGGTGCTTGGAACCATATTTATTTCCTGTTCTATTCATAACACATCTCTATCACCTTGGACAAGTCAAGGACACCAAAAGCTGGTCGAGTCTCCTGCAAGATTTCCTTGAGAGTTTTGCATCTGAGAGCTAGATGTCTACAAACCTTTGAAGGTCTGATCTGGGCTGCCCAAGAAGCCTCACTGTGACCCTCATGCCCCAAGGCAGCCTTGTGCTTCATGAAATTGAAACAAGGATCAATCAGCCCCGGTTAGCAGGTGCTCAGCGAGGCCACAGTAGCAGCTGTAGGAATCTTTCAGCTCCCAAACTGCCTGTGCAGAGGCTGAAGGAAAGTGAGGATCCTGTTTGACAAAGGGCAAGGTCTCACCCACAGTGTGACTATGGATCATACCTTGTTCTGCACCTTATGGTGGGCAAGTCCAGATACGGAGGAGAGACATCACAAGGCAGCCTGAGCAGGTCTGGATTCACCAGGGACACTTCCAGCTGGGATGCACTGGCTGGAGAGACAGATTCTACCTGGTGGGAGGCTGAGCCTAAGCAAGAAAATCAATCAGAGGAGCTCTGTGAGGACAGGATCACTCCTAGTCACTAGGAATGATCATTGCCTAGTCAATAAGCATTTTTGGAGGTACAACCTGTTGGAATCCAGGGCACAGAGAATGTCTCTCTGCCTGTTTTAAGAAATTCTGACCCTCAGCAGAACTCTGCTTTTAACCTTTGTCCCTGGGAAAAATTGCCAAAACTTTGGGATGAGATAGAGCTCACAGGTAGTAATATGCAGTAGTAGTAGTGTATCACAGAGTGAAGAATTTAGGGTTTTAGGATTTTAATATGAGAGTGAATAGGAGACAAGATGGAAAAATTTGGGTGTTGTCCCTTCTTCCTTCTTGTCCCTCTTCAGCTCCATTTTCTGCAGCACTGGTGGCACAAAGTTCTTGGTTAGAGTGAGCAGTAATGTGGAAGTTACGTGTATGGATTAGTAGAAGTTATTGGTAGAAAAGTAGAAACAAAGTAGGTGTTAGAAAGTAATTGGGTTAAACAGCTTTAAAAGGCCTTGGTTTGGGTGTTTGGGGCCCATTTTGTGCCTTGGTTCGGGTGTTTGGGGCCCATTTTGTGCCTTGGTTTGGGTGTTTGGGTCCATTTTGTGCCTTGGTTTGGGTGTTTGGGGCCCATTTTGTGCCTTGGTTTGGGTGTTTGGGGTCCATTTTGTGCCTTGGTTTGGGTACATTTTGTCCATTTTGTGCCTTGGTTTGGGTGTTTGGGGTCCATTTTGTGCCTCGCTTCTCGCACGCTGAGTCTGGTGTGCAGACGGTGCTGAACTTAAGATAAGAATAAACAAAAACCTGAAGACCAAGAGAAAGAGAGTCCTGCACGTTCTTCATCCTTGGAAAAGAACTCAGCAGTGGGAACCCCCTCCAAAGGCCCAGGGGGTTGGGTTCCCACTCTTGTTGGGACCAAAAAACACAACACAACCCAGCTTCTCTAGGAATAATGCTTAGAGCCCTTGATCAGGTTTTTAAAACCATGTCTGTGTAATTTCATGTTGTGGTGGTTTAACCCCTGCTGTCAACTCAGCCCCACACAGCCACTCACTCACTTTCCCTCCAGGGGCACGGGGGAGAGGACTGGAAGGGTAAAAACCACAATCCCAAGTGCACTTCCACACATCTTTTAAATCCCCCTGGTGACTCTACCACTGCCCTGGGCAGCCTGTACCACACACAGCTGGCCATGCACAGCTGGTTCAGAAACCAACTCTCTTCACAATGAGTAAATATTCATCACTGTGGAAAATCAGACCTAGCTTTGTACAGTTGGTTTTGGGCCCAAATGGACATGAAATTTAATTTTCTGTGATTTTTAGTCAGATCTCATGTTTATCATAAGAGTTTTAAAAGCTCCAGCATCACGGGATATATGAAGGAAGCAGATTTTTAGCTTTTCTCCAATAAAAGGGCAGGAGAAGGGAAGAAATTTCTAGCCCCACATCTGCAAAAATAAACTAAACATTTTGACTTCTGTTGCTTAGAAATAAACCTTCAGCAATAGCTTATAAAGTCATAATTTCAAGCTGATTTCATGCTATGAGCATCCCAGCCTATGGCTCTGTTGGGTAGGGTTTGTCACTCCAACCACAAACCTCAGAAAGGAGCTGATTATCTGTTATTTTTACATCCCTGGAAGTCTCCAAGGCCAGGCTGGACAGGGACTGTAGCAACCTGGCAATGTGGAAGGTGTCCCTGCCCATGGCAAGGGGGTGAAGATGATGAAGATTGAGATGATTTTAAAATCCCTTTCAATCCAATCTTTCTATGACTCTATTTCAACACACACTTTGTAAGAATTTAAAGCTCACCATCCAGAGTGATGGTGATCCATGTCCCTCCAGCCGTGCTGCCCTCGTGGGGCTCGACAAGGGATCCTGAGGCTGTCCCTGCAAAAACAAACCAAATGCAAATACCTAAAATACCTTGTTCAGGATGATACACTGTGATCTGAGAGGTGCTTTCCTGTGATCCCACCCTTCATCCCATTTCTCCTTCCCAAGCACCCAAATTAATCAAGTTTCCCATCCTTTTCCCTCCCACCTCTCTCCCCTGTTTACAGCTCCCCTCAGGGAGGTGTTGATGCCTTTAGGGCTTGGTGAACCAAGCTACAGCCTGAGCCTCCTGTCGTCCTCAAGAATTAAAGATGATAAACCTCATGTTTATGCCTTCATCTCTCAAAGAAATGTGTTTGTTGAGATCTGTGCACCCTACCAAAATTAAGGCTGCCTACAAAATATTTCCTTTTCTGGCTCCAAGACAGCCTGTCCAGATATTTCCTTCTGAAGTCCATACAGGCCTGGAAAAGAGCTCCTGCTTCATGATGTTAAGTCACCTATAACCTGCTATGCCACACCTTTCATAAAGACACAACATTCCTTAGATGATTTAGAATTTATTTTGGGTACCCTCATTCTCTGAAGCTGAGAGATGAACAAGCATACGGATTCCTTTTATGCAGCCACTGACCAGAATTTTTCAGAAGTCATTTTATGGTGATATCCACATTCCTGATTAACATTTTAGGAGATTTCCAACTTCTTAGATGTATTTGGATGCAGTCTGATCAAACATCAGGATTCATCACCAAAGCCAAATACTGAACACTTTTGCATCATGAACCCTTAATATCAACATGCAAGGAGTGATATATTTATCATCAAGTAAACAAAAAACAATAGGTATGGTACGAACTCAGGTAGAACACAGAGAATTAAAAATTAATCCAGAAATCTCCTCTATGGCTATGGAAATAATGCCATGGAAAACCAATAACAAGGGTGCACAATGTCCAGTGTGCTACAGTCAATATCCCATAGTTTTCAACACCTTTTAGAGGTTCTTCTCTACAACTCACAGGCATTCTGTATCCAATCCCCACAAGATTTTGCAGGTGTGGTCAGAGAAAACACCCCTCAATCACCCACCTGCCAAGAATATCAGCCCAGCACTCAGCAGGAATGTTCTCCAAAGGTTCATCTTGAACACTGGATAAGGAATTCACAAGAGTCTGGCTCCAGGACCTTCCCTGTAACTTTAAAAAAAAAAAAATCTGTATTCTTTCTTGTCACTGCAAACGTATGGGAGCAATAGTTGTGAACTCTTCTAATAATTTAAGAATATAAACATTTGAGCACTTGCAGACCAGGTCTTACTTGCTGTCATAGCCAGAGATGTCACACATTTCCTTCATAAAGTCCATGTCAGGAACTGTTCTAACATTTAAAGACAGACCATCAACTCCTCCTGCCTTCACCCTCGGTGTGGAAAAAGCATGGGTATTTAATTAAAGAATTAATTTAGCCACATTTTTAAATCACAAAATGGTTTTGGCTGGAAGAGACCTTAAAGATCACCCAATTACAACCCCCTGCCATGGGCATGGACACCTTCCACCAGACCAGGTTGCTCCAAGCCCCATCCAACCTGGTTTCTACTGCTTGTGGTACCACAAGACCTACTGTGACCACTTTCTCTTTCTTGCACATTTTAACACACTGCAAAGTGCATGGGGCAGAGCCCAGCACCCTGGTGCAAGTGAATGCTGCATTCCAAAGCAGGTGCAGAAAATTTCATTTGCATTTAATTGTAGTATTCTTTTCAGGACTTCTTCTGGCTTTACTTACCTTATTCAATCTGTTCTTCCTCCATTCCTCTGATGAGTGAAGTGCAGGGGTTCTGATACCAGCACAAGAGCTGCATCTCTTTGGCACCAGCTCTGCCACAGATTTCAAGCTGGGGTTGTGTCAGTCACTCTTCCCAGTGCTGAAACCCACCAGACAAGCTTCCCAAAAGGCTCAAATCCCGTCACAGACAGCTCAGAGCTGTCCACTGAGGGTGCTTAATTATTAACCTAAGCTACTTGCTGCTATTAACTGTTTGGTTCCAAGACTTTATTAACCATAACAAAAATAACCTGAGATTGTTCTTCCATTGGTATATGGTTAGGTCCTCCAATAGGAGGACAATTAATCCATTTTATCCTCTTTCTTTCCCTCCTACAACATGACAGAAAAACTGTTTCTTGGTATTCTGATATTCAATCTGGGACTGACTTTCACAGCAAGTGGACTTCAAGTTTCCCTTACACATTATTAATTCAATTTTTCCGTGGTATTCCAAACAGCACCTGCTGGGAATTCTGCTCAAAGGGTGTTTAGATCCCTTATCACTTCTCAAGTAGGTTTAACCCACCAGGTCTTTTCCCCTGTGGAAAAGAGGGCAGTGGAGTTCCACAGTGTTACCATTCGTGCCCTGGAGAGCCTTGGCTGCTGGCAAGATGCAATCCAGCCTCGCTCAGACCCTGAACAGCATCTCCACTCCCACCTCTGCCCTCCTCTCCTTGAAGCCCAGATGGATTCTGATGGAGTCCCTCAATGGGTTGCTGAGCCCCTGCCCTGGTATGGAACCTTCATGGAAGTTTCCACTGACATTTGCAGGAAGTTCCCAGACCCCACAGCATAGCTGAGGATTAATGAGTTACCACACACCAAACAGCAGCAGAATGTGCTCATGCTCTCACCTCAGCCCCAAAGGGAGGTGAAACAACCTTGCTCAGGTTCCTCCTCAGCCTCAGTTCAGAGACTCAGTGGCACAAAGTCACGGGCAATCAACCCTCAGGGGAGCTCTGGAGCTCTGCCCAGCAGTGGAACCAGTCCTGCTTGGCTTATTTTTAGGCCAAGCCCCAGTGTCTCAGCCACACACAGCCAATGATTACAGGAACCCCCTGTGAGTTAACCCCATCAGTGATCTACACTCAGTTTACTTATTAGCAGAATTACACTGGAAATGTGGTCAGAAGGAAGAGTAAACGTGAGACAATTCTCAAACAAAAAAAACTATTGCTAAAGGAGAGGCTGTTCAAGGATGACAACTTGGAAACAGCAGACAAAAAGAGGCTCTGACAATCAAACTCTCTAGGTCATAGTCAGCAAAAACTATAGTATTAGTATTAGTATTAGTATTAGTATTAGTATTAGTATTAGTATTAGTATTAGTATTAGTATTAGTATTAGTATTAGTATTAGTATTAGTATCAGTATCAGTATTAGTATCAGTATCCACAGCACTTTGTGATCCAATCCTAAGGAAATGTTTTATCCAGGAAAAAACTCAATCAAATGTCTGATAGGTTTGCTGATCAGAAGGATTTGGGATGGGATGAGGAGTTTATTCTTTGCAGAAAGTCACAGATTAGGTAAAACAATGCAAAGGGAGCCCTCCCCATGAAGGAGCTGAAAAGAAAGAGGGAAAGGGCAAGTGTGCAGGAGGCCACCAAGATGATTGAAGGGATGGAGCAACTCTCCTGCAAGAAAAGGCTGAGATGATTGGGATTGTTCAGCTTCAAAAAGAGAAGGTTTTGGGGTGACCTAATTACACCCAGACAGTACCTACAGGGACAAAAACAACTTACAAGGGCCTGGAGGGACAGGACAGAGGGGAAGGGTTTTAAACTGGCAGAGGGCAGGGTTAGATGGGATATTAGGAAAAAGATGAGGGTGGGGAGGCCCTGGCACAGGGTGCCCAGAGAAGCTGTGGCTGCCCCTGGATCCCTGGAAATGTCCAAGGCCAGGTTGGACAGGGCTTGGGGCATCCTGGGATAATGGAAGGTGTCCCTGCCCATGGCAGGGGGTGGAACTGGATGAGCTTTAAGGTCCTTTCCATCCCAAACAATTCTATGAAAAACATTGTCCTTAATAACCAGAAACCCAGGCCTAGAATTCAGATCAGGAGAGGAATGGTCGAGCCCCACAGCAGCCTTGCCATGGGATATGTAAATACTTTGTCACCACGGGCTGATGCTAGATTTTGGGGATATTACCCACTAAAGAGGAAAACAGCATATTTTGATGAGCAAGTGCAGGTTTGTATATATGTGCAAGCCACTTTTTTCCTGCTGAAAGACAGTTCTGCTCAAAAACTTCACCCCTGGTTTTGTTTGTTTGGATTTACTCATTTAGGGGTTTAGATTCTGAGTAAATAAATGGAAATAGCCCTATGGACAGGCTCAGCATCAGGAATCTGAGAAATACTCCTGCAGTGCAAGCAGAAAGGAGGCAGAGCCAAGCAGGAGGGGTGAGCAGTGTTTTTTGTCACTAGATGGAAGCATGGAGCCATCAAAAACCTGTGTGACACTTGAAATACAACCCACCAGCGGCCAGGCTGCCACTGCTCTGCCTGACACGGGTCCAGGAGTGTTCTGTCTTGGTTCCTTGTGCTTGAGGAGAAGCCCAGGTGCAAGCAGGCAGCACAGGAAAAGGAGATGTGGGACGTGCTCCCAGCTCTTGCCCTCACCAGCGCATGATTTGGGCTGAGCAGCTTCACTCTCGAGTCACTGGTGTGTAGGACAGGGATGGCACTGCCCATGAGGCTTTTTCCAGAGGCAGCAGCATGGAAAGACCCTGTTTTCCCAGGACTTGGAGCATTTCTGGGATGGAGGAGCCTTGCAGGAGCCCGATGAGGGTTCCCCTCATGCTCCCCCCTGGGTGTCACAGCGGCCACCTCGCGAGAGGAACGTGGCAGTTGTTGGACACCACCTGGCACCTCCCAGCAGAACAGCTGAGGGAGGATAATGTGGGATAAGGAGAGGTTTAACAGTTTTGTCTGCAACCACTGCAATCCCCTCCTCCCTCCCAGCCCTGCTGGTGGATCTGCCACCCCACGTCAAGGGCAGCAGCCTTCCCTGCCTCCTGCTTACCGAAGTCAGGGCTTGGCATGAGGGAATGATGTGAGAATGCTGCCTGTGCTCACAATTCCTGCACCTACCCCTTTGAAGAGAGCAAAATGCATCCCAGGGGAAAGCCAGATTAGTGGAGATCATTCTGGGAGCACAAAATGATAGAATCTTAAAATCACAGGATGGTTTGGGTTGGAAGGGACCAAAAAGCTCATCTGTTCCAGCCCCCTGTCCTGTCCTGGGCACAGTGTCATTCCCTCTGTCAGGTTTCCTGGGGACTGATGCCACTTAGCAGCATTGTGTTTCTCTTGGATTTATCTTTGGAAAAGCAGCTTCCTTCTCCAATGCAGGGTGTGCTGTGCTGGACACACAGCAAAGAAAAACAGCTTGAAACTGCTTGAATTTAGTGACCGTGTCCAGACACGGGGCTGTGGTCCCTGCTTTCCAGACAGAGGAAGAGATCTCTGCTTTCCTGCTTGGCATTGTCAAAGGATCACAGGAATGGTTCAGGTTGGAAGGGACCTTAAAGCTCATCTCATTCCCCCCTTTTCCGTGGGCAGGGACACCTTCCACTGTCCCAGGTTGCTCCAAGCTCTGTCCAGCCTGGCCTTGGACACTTCCAGGGATCCAGGGGCAGCCACAGCTTCTCTGGGCAAACTCTGCCAGGGCCTCCCCACCCTCACAGGGAAGAATTCCCTCCTAATATCTAATTTAAATCTACCATCTTTCAGTGTGAAATCCTTATCCCTCCCCTGGAAGGCTGGGTTAGCAGTAGCCTGGAAGACTTCCACTGGCCATGCTGCTCTGTGCTGTGTTCTTACAGCTGCTCTTTCTTTCTATTAATACTTCACTTTTCCTGTATTGACATCAACTTCCTAGCAACCAAGGTCACAGAGAAGGTGTTAAGAAGCTGGGCTGATTGATTAATAATAAACCCTGGGGTTTGATGTCTTTTTTTCTTGAGAGGCTCATTAGACACCAGCAGGCAGGGTGCTGAGCTGGGATTTCCAGGGGAACCTGGGGATTTGGAAAAGCTTCTCTGATCAAATTTCTCTTTGAATCCCACTCTTCCTCCTTCAGAATCCATCTGGGTGAGGCTACCTCCCATGGGAAGGTGAGCTGAGGCAGGGCAGTGGTGCTAAGCAGGGATCTGAGTTCGAGAAAGCAAATACAGTTCGTTCATGATCATTCCCAAATCAGGAGAAGAAAGAGCCCCTGGCCAAGAATCCTAGAATCACAGAATGATTTGGGTTGAAAGAGATCCTAAAGATAACTTAAATCCAGCCCCCTGCCATGGGCAGGGACACCTTCCACTCTCCCAGGTTGCTCCAAGCCCTGTCCAGCCTGCCCTTGAACACTTCTGGGGGATGGGGAATTGACAATGTCTCCTGGTAGGAATAGCATCCAGGCTTCTTCTCCCTTTTTTCCTGCTCCTTTACAAAGGAAAAGAAAAGGATTTTCTTCCTTGGAAATCTTAATATTCACATTACTATGTTTTTTTAAGATTTTAAAACCTTTTATTACCACTACTTCTACCTACATTTGCAGCCTGTAAATGAACTGCCTGACTTGCCTGGCCCATTTTTCTATCTGATTTTTAAGAGATTTGACTCTTTCCTTTGTGAGGAAAAATGCTGGTGCTTCCAGGAGCCTTCCACATCTTTACAGGGTCACTTTTCAGCAGGATAAAACTCTGTTGAGCTTGTTCCCATAACTACTCTTGCTCCATTTTAAACAGGCACTGAACTTCTTTAAATACAAAATTTATTGCCAGTGCAGCTGCTTTAATGACAGGTTTGAGGCTTCTTTGGTTTCAAGGTTGGGTGTGTTTGTGCTCACGTCTCCTGTGGGTCACAGGGGGGATGTGGGGTCCCCCCAGCCCCCTGCCCCCGGCAGGTGCTGGAGCGTGGGGATGCACAAGGCAACTGGGCCAGGAGAAACCAGCATCCTGCAGGGGATTTGTCTGTTCAGCTTTGGTTTTCTCCCAGCCATGTAGAGGATGCTCCCCTGCTCCCCTGGGGTCTGCAGAGCACATGGGATTGCCAGGGAAAACCGAGGTCAAGGTTGGCTCCCAGACCCATCCTAGAATCATTAAGATTGGAAAAGACCATCAAGATCATCAGGTCCAACCTTTGGTCAAATATTCCCGTGCCCACTCAGCCACGTCACAAAGTGCCACATCTGCTCATTTTTTCAACACTTCCAGCCATGGTGACTCCACCACTTCCCTAGGCAGCCACTCTTTCAGTGAAGAAATTTTCCCTGATATCCAACCTGGAACCACTTAAGATCGTTTCTCCTTGTCCTATCACTCGATACCTGGGAGAAAAGAGCAAACCCAAACTGGGTACAGCCTCCTTTCAGGTGTAGAGAGCAATAAGGTCCCCCTGAGCCACCTTTTCTCCAGACTAAACACCCCCAGCACCTGCCAGGTACAGAAATCCTCCCAAGGCGAAAACACAGTCACAAAGGGGGAAAAAAAAATGCAATTTGAAATAAAGCACTAGCTGCTTCTGCACAGTGAAAAACATCCTTGTGTTGAGGTTCTTCCCAGAGATTTTACTGTGCTGGGCAGCTCACAGACACATCCACACTGCCCATCGGTGTGATGGACCATCACTCCTCCAGTCTCTGTCTTACAGGGCTTTTTGTCCCGCAAACAGCACCCAAAAAAGGCACAGCTCTGTTGTGCTGGGCGCTCTGGAGCCACACAGTACCAGGGAGTGTCCAACCCTGTTGGAATCCAGGGCACAGAGAATGTCTCTCTGCCTGTTTTAAGAATTTCTGACCCTCAGCAGAGCGCTGCTTTTAAGCTTTGTCCCTGGGAAAAATTGCCAAGGCTTTGGGATGAGTTAGAGCACACAAGTAGTAGTATGTAGTTGTAGTAGTAGTAGTTTTTCACAGAGTGTATCACAGAGTGAAGAATTTAGGGTTTTAGGATTTTAATATGAGAGTGAATAGGACACAAGATGAAGGATTTTGGGTGTTGTCCCTTCTTCCTTCTTGTCCCTTTTCAGCTCCATTCTCTGCAGTACTTGTGGTAGAAAGTTATTGGTTAGTGTGAGCAGTAATGTGGAAGTTACGTGAACAGATTAGTAGGAGTTATTGGTAGAAAAGTAGAAACAAAGTAGGTGTTAGAACATAATTGGGTTACACAGCTTTAAAAGGCCTTGATTTGAGTCCATTTTGTCCATTTTGTTCCTTGCTTCCAGCATGCTGAGTCTGGTGTGCAGACGGTGCTGAACTTAAGATAAGATAAGAATAAACAAGACCTTGAAGACCAAAAGAGTGTCCAGCTCGTTCTTCACCCCTGGAAAAGAACTCAGCAGGGGAACCCCTTCCAAAGGGCCCAGGGGGTGGGTTCCCACACTTGTCGGGATCAGAAAGAAAAACAAAAAACCCGACACAACCCTAAAACAGCTTCCAGCTTAAATAGAGCCCAAGAGACACAATCCCACGTGTCTGCGGGAAGAGCTGCCTGCCGCAGGTTTTGCAAAGCAGGTGACAACAGCCCCAAAGGAAACCTGCACAGGACCCCGGAGGCGAAGGATAAAATCAAGAGGTGTCATTTGGACAGAAGAAATCCCTCGGGGAAGTCTCGGCAGGCGCTGGGGCGGAGTGAGCCCCGGCATTTGCTTAAACAAGCAGCTGGTGGAGGATTGGATTTCGGAATCAAACTGCAACCAGCACCTACTGAGCTTCACCCATCATGAGCCTTTCATTACAAACTCGCTCTTTGCCCGCTCCCCAGCTCTCGGAGAAGTGATTCAGGCAAATGCCAGCCCCTCTGTGTCCTGCGGCCTCCCTCCTTCCACCTCTGTAGCAAATGCCCGCTTTCTTCTCATTTAAAAACGGGATTCCTTCCCTTCGGTGAGTTTTCACTGCGAGCGCTGCCACCGCCCCATCCCCTCCATCCATCGCTGCTCCCCGTGGCTAAGCAGGAGGAACAGGTGGGACAGCTGACCCTGGTGAATGAAAGGAGAGCACAGTTTGGCTCCCCTCACCCCTTTCTCACAGCCTGTCCCCGCTGTCAGCGACCCCCCAGCCCCCAGGGACGGGGGATTTGTGTGTATTAGTCACATGAAAGGAAAGACCCTGCAGCAGGCTGCTCCCGGGCTTTGCTTCACCGCCAGCAGAGGGGATGGCTTGCCACTGTGTTCCTCAGGACTGGACTCAAATGACACTTTTTTCTTTTTTCTTCCTTTTTTTTCTTTTTTTTTCTTTTTCTTTTTTTTTTAACCAATTGGCTTGTATGTAAGACATGCCACAGCCCTGATTAAAAAAAAAATTAAAAAAAAAAAAAAAGGAAAGGAAAGAAGAAAGTGAAAAGAACAACTTACAATGATCCCAGCTGTGCAGCGAGATGTGTAAAGCCAGGATATGAGATCTTTTTTTCCATTGTCAAATCCCTGGGGTGAGATTTGGTGGGATTTGGTCCCATTGGCCTGGTGTGGAGCTCCACAGCCTGTCATCAACACACAGAGGGATCAAGCAGAGCATTAATGAACTCTCTCTGTGCAAACTCTGTTGGTCTGGGGTCACACACAGCAGAGTCCCAGGTGGACCCACATTTAGGTACTGCTCAGTCAGTCCTATCCCAGCTCAGTCAGTCCTATCCCAGGGATATTATCCTCTCAGGAGTAAAAACCAGAAGCTCATAGATGAACACCAAACCTGTCACTCTTGGAGAAAGCAATCAGAGAATCACAGAATGGTTTGGGTTGGAAGGGACCTTAAAGATCCCCTAGTTCCAAACCCCTTGCCACGGGTAGTACCAGTTTGAGATAAATGTGGTGACTTTGTATCACTTTTCTCCTCAGTGGAAGCCTAAATGATGTTTCAGGGTTGTTGGGAGTCCCAGAGAGGTTGATCACTGCCCAGCACATCCTCTATTTTTTATTAGTGCTGTGAGTGTTAATTTATTTTCCCACTCAAAACAACTTCTTTCACACCTCCCTCTCTTTTGCTGCTTACCTTCATTGCCTGAATCCAGCAAGAAGTCACTTCCCACCCAGTCTTAAAAAACCTTTTGAGTTGAACTACAGCAAGATTTTTTCACCCCAGCTTTTCAGTACTGCCAGTGATCTGAATAACTGGTTATTCCCACATCTCCAGTTGAGATATCCTTGTGCCTGCTGCTGCACAGACCCATCGACCCAGCAATGAAGAGAAAAACAGAAGCAGAGAGAAAAAGAGCCCATAGGTGGGACAAGGCAGGAAGCCTTGATCAGAGCCTGCTCAATACATTTTAAGTCTAAATTAATGCTTTAATTCAGGATGCGTTTGCATGCATTTAAATGCGAATTGAATGAATATTCAACCCCCCAAACCCAAGATGATTCCCTTATTTAAGGGCAGGAGGCCTGTTCAGTCCAGCCAGATGCATTTCACAGCCATTTCCAGCACCGTGTGTGCAGGGGGGAGGGCCATCAAAAATAAAAGTGCCAGTGTTCCAAATGTCAGCCCTGTGCCCACCTGTTCCTCTTTGAGCCCAAACGTGGCCACCTCTGACCCTGCTGTGGGTCTGAGGCCCTTGGGAGGCTGCAGCTCCCACCCTCCATCCCCCCGTGCCCCACGGCAGCTGTGTAAACCTCAAGGGCAACAGCTGGGACAGGAGATGATGCCTCCAGCTCCTGGGTGGAGGGACAGCAAAGGGCATCTGCAAGGGCCCCAAATCACTCACTTGGTGGTGGGGACTCCATTAATTCAAGTCACACAGAGTTGGGCACTGCCCCCATTTGAACCCCCTGCCCATAAATCCAGCTCAATTAGCGCTGGAGAGTTCCCACCACAAGGTGTTACTTGGATAATTGCCTGCCCTGAGGGACTGCAGGATGGGATTTTGGGTTCAGGGTCTGCTCAGCTCTGCCCTGACCCCAAGGGCATCCTGAGGAACTCTGGCCACTTGCTTTTTGTAGCCACAAGGATGGGGAGGGAGGAGAGGAAAATGGTGAAGAAACTCTTCTCATCAGTGCTGGATGAAGCCTTGAAGTTACCTGGAAACTGCAGGAAGGATTTTTCCATCCTCTGGCAGCCAGGGACAATAAGTTTCACCTCCTGACTTCAGAAAGACAAATGATGCATCCAGTGTGTGGATATCTGCAGGCTGTTTTCCAAAAGCCTGACGTGGAATTGGACCTTGAGGAGGTCTTCCTTAAGCTGCTAAATTGTGAAAACACCAGTGGGATGAGATTGAAACTCTACCCTAAGGCATCCCTTTTTTTTAATCCTGTCTAAATACATGTCAGAAGCCAACAATCCTTCTTCAGGCTCTTTTCTCCTGCCTTGAAGGCAGATGGAACTGTCAAAGAATCACAGGATGGTTGAAGTTGAAAGTGACCTTAAAGATCATCTACTTCCAATCCCCCTGCCATGGAAACACACCCCTGCACAGAGGAGAAGGCAGGAATCCACTGTTGCTATTCTAACACCAATAAATTAGAATAGTCACAAGCTGTCCAGCTCAGAGGGTCAGTGGCTTTCTGGCTCTTTTGGGCTATAGCCACAAAAAAACAAAACAAATGCATCAGGGCAGCCCCCTTGGTGCTCCTCACCCTCATCAGGTAAGAGGAGCAGAGAAGCAAAGCCCACTGCCTTCCCAGGTTCTTACCTGACCCACCTTTACTACTGGATGGCCTCAGGAAAATATCTCCCTGAAGAGTTTCACTTCGAGCCAGATCTTATGAGATCTCAGCAACCCCTTCATACCCGGAATAGCCCAGTTACCCGCATGGCTTCAAAATGAGCAGGATGGCTCTTGTGGCAGTGTTTGAAACAGAAAAGGGTTTAATAAGAAACAAAATAACAAACTCTTTACAGAGAAAAGCCGTGCCAGGGCAAGAGATCCTTGCTCCTGCTAAGCACCCCACAAAAACGATCAAATCTTTTGTTCTGTCCCTTTTCTACCTAATGGCTCAGGTGGGACTTTTTGGCTCTGGTCCAATTGAACAGCCCCAAGTTTGAGGTGAAGGGCAAAGGGTCCTATGAGGTGTCTCTGTACCGAATTCAAAGAGAAGTTTCTGGAGTTTTTGCCTTTTTTAGCAGACAAAGAGTACCTGGAAATTCTATTGTAATTTGGTCACCCTCTCAAGAGGATGCACACTGCTACATCTCCCCTCTTCACAGTTTTCAGAAAGTGGAACTCCATCACTGAGACTGGATGTCCTTAAAAGGTGGAACTCCCTGGGACAGGGGTTCACTTGCCAGCTCTGTTCCATGCTTAGTGGGCTCTGGGAAATTCACTTCTTATCTATCAGTAATGATAACAGCAGGAGTAATGTGAGATCAATGACGTGGGACCCTCAGACAATAAATTGGCAAAAGTAGTAAATAAATATATTCAATACATAAATAAACTCAACAACGGACATTTCAGAGAATGTAAAGGTTCAGGACACCTTTTTACAAGATTTGTTGAATATTGGGTGCAAACCAGGCTAATTCTCAATCTTTTTCTTGAGATGGTTGTGTCCTCCCACTCTGGCTGTCCCCCTGTTATGGTGCAAGGGACTGTTGGAGTGAAACTCCGAGGGATTGGGCTGATGACAGCTGTTGGCTTTCTCTGCATCAGTCCAAGGCTGAAGAGGTTGACAACCTGACCTTCCCATAACCTAACCCAGAAAATACACCCAAAATCCAGACCAGACTTCAAGACTGGGTGTCTCCCAGGGGAACAGAAATGAATTTCCGCTTCCAGTATTCGAGGTTCAAACAACCTTTTAATTCCAGAGTCTACACCAACTTTTCACCTCCCTTCCCCATCACCAGCACTCCCAGGCCATGAGCAGGCACCCAAAGCCCCTCCCACCCCCATCCAAACCCCCTCCAGCTCAATCAGCTGTCACAGGCCCCACATTCCTGCAGGACTCCCAGAACTGGCAGCTCTGGACATCTGCTCTTTTCCACCCCCACAAATATGCCAGCAGGTGTGAGGCACCGCCACTTGCCTTGTTCCTGGCCACTTTTACCCAGGCACTGGGGATGAGGGCACAGCCAGAGGGGCAGAGGATCTGTTCCCCTCCATCCTCTTCGTGTCCCTCTGGGGAAGGCAGAGAAACAAAAATCAATCTCCTTACTTGAATTGAATAATCTGGAAAATATGAAACTTAAGTGTCTGAATATAATTCCTCTCTACCTCACTGCAACAGGGACCAATGGTGACAAAACCCAACTCATCCCACCCCCTGCCATGGACAGAGACACCTTGCACTATCCCAGGTTGCTCCAAGCCCCATCCAACCTGGCCTTGGACACTTCCAGGGATCCAGGGGCAGCCACAGCTTCTCTGGGCAATGAAATACCCAGAGAATATACAAATAGAGAGAGTACAGAAATTCCTTCCTATAGTGACTTTATAGTTATCCAGCATATCCATAATTTTATGGATGACAATCAGAATGGAGCTCTGTACAGGGCTGGGTTTATCTACATTCCAATGAAATTGAAAGTAATGAATAAACTAAAAATGAAGCAAATGTAGTTTGTGCAGTTTGTGCAGTTTATGCCCTAAAGGTTATTAACTGGGATTAAAAGA
The DNA here is from genome assembly GCA_013396995.1 of Dicaeum eximium. Lineage (NCBI taxonomy): Eukaryota > Metazoa > Chordata > Aves > Passeriformes > Dicaeidae > Dicaeum > Dicaeum eximium. The sequence goes on from VWZP01009168.1 coordinate 2,279,119, forward strand.
AAATAATAATTCAGCACATTCAACTTTTTTGTTGTTGTTGTTTTTCAGACAAGTAGAATTTTAAACAAAATAAAATAAAATAAAATAAAATAAAATAAAATAAAATAAAATAAAATAAAATAAAATAAAATAAAATAAAATAAAATAAAATAAAATAAAATAAATTAAAATAAAATAAAATAGGACTGTCCACCCTGTACTGAAATTTTCAGCTCACAAACATGTTCCATGGGCCAAGGTTGTGGTTTTTGAGGAACAACCTCCTTTCTTTCCTTAAGGAATGGGGTGATACCTTTTAGGAAGTATAGAGTTCATCTCATGACTACATGGGATCATGTGAGGTCCCTGAGCCAAACTGCTGATCTCAATCCCCTTACAAGGTGTATCAGCAGCTCCAAATAGAAAAGGTTCATTTTTTACAGCTTCCACATGCCCAGTTTGTTCCCAGCTGCCATCCCCACATCCTCGTGAGACCTGGCACTTCCTGCAAGCACCAGCACATTCCAGTGACACCAAACCCCTCTGTCAGCCTCAGTTTGCCTGGGACACTTCCAGGCATGGAGCAGCCACAGCCCCTCCAGGAAATCTGTGCCAGGACCTCATCCCCCTCACAGCCAGGAATCAATGGGACAGCTGAGTGCCCCAGAGGGTCTCTGAGGTCCTCATCCCACCCTGGGACAGGGCAACCCTCTCAAAATGTTGTTCATGGGTGGGAAACTGAGGCACGGGGTGATGTGCCCAAGATCTTGGAAGAAGTTTATGGCACAGGCAGTATTTTTTAAAAAATCCCACTTTCCCCTGCATCTGAAGTAGTAAATTCAATATGACTGGCACAGCTGGCCGTGAAGCCAAATGGCCACACTGGTATTATTGAAGTCTTCCAAGCTCCAAACCAGGATTGCTGCATGCAGCTGCTGTTGGGATGTGTCTTATCCTGTGCAAACTCCTGAAATGTGATTAGAAAAGGACGGGAGAGAGAAATCATCCCAGCCAAAACCACACTGAGGATGTTCCTGCAGCGAGGATGGAGGGAGTTCCTGCACCCAGCAGCATTGTCTGGGCCTGTTTCATTTACTTTTGGTCATTGCTCTCTCAAATAATCTTATTACAGCCTGTCTTTCACCACAGATCCTGCTCTCTGCCTTTTGTCCCCGTGCTAATAATTATTTTTAANTACCCAGAGAATATACAAATAGAGAGAGTACAGAAATTCCTTCCTATAGTGAGTTTATAGTTATCCAGCATATCCATAATTTTATGGATGACAATCAGAATGGAGCTCTGTACAGGGCTGGGTTTATCTACATTCCAATGAAATTGAAAGTAATGAATAAACTAAAAATGAAGCAAATGTAGTTTGTGCAGTTTGTGCAGTTTATGCCCTAAAGGTTATTAACTGGGATTAAAAGAAAATAATAATTCAGCACATTCAACTTTTTTGTTGTTGTTGTTTTTCAGACAAGTAGAATTTTAAACAAAATAAAATAAAATAAAATAAAATAAAATAAAATAAAATAAAATAAAATAAAATAAAATAAAATAAAATAAAATAAAATAAAATAAAATAAAATAAATTAAAATAAAATAAAATAGGACTGTCTACCCTGTACTGAAATTTTCAGCTCACAAACATGTTCCATGGGCCAAGGTTGTGGTTTTTGAGGAACAACCTCCTTTCTTTCCTTAAGGAATGGGGTGATACCTTTTAGGAAGTATAGAGTTCATCTCATGACTACATGGGATCATGTGAGGTCCCTGAGCCAAACTGCTGATCTCAATCCCCTTACAAGGTGTATCAGCAGCTCCAAATAGAAAAGGTTCATTTTTTACAGCTTCCACGTGCCCAGTTTGTTCCCAGCTGCCATCCCCACATCCTCGTGAGACCTGGCACTTCCTGCAAGCACCAGCACATTCCAGTGACACCAAACCCCTCTGTCAGCCTCAGTTTGCCTGGGACACTTCCAGGCATGGAGCAGCCACAGCCCCTCCAGGAAATCTGTGCCAGGACCTCATCCCCCTCACAGCCAGGAATCAATGGGACAGCTGAGTGCCCCAGAGGGTCTCTGAGGTCCTCATCCCACCCTGGGACAGGGCAACCCTCTCAAAATGTTGTTCATGGGTGGGAAACTGAGGCACGGGGTGATGTGCCCAAGATCTTGGAAGAAGTTTATGGCACAGGCAGTATTTTTTAAAAAATCCCACTTTCCCCTGCATCTGAAGTAGTAAATTCAATATGACTGGCACAGCTGGCCGTGAAGCCAAATGGCCACACTGGTATTATTGAAGTCTTCCAAGCTCCAAACCAGGATTGCTGCATGCAGCTGCTGTTGGGATGTGTCTTATCCTGTGCAAACTCCTGAAATGTGATTAGAAAAGGACGGGAGAGAGAAATCATCCCAGCCAAAACCACACTGAGGATGTTCCTGCAGCGAGGATGGAGGGAGTTCCTGCACCCAGCAGCATTGTCTGGGCCTGTTTCATTTACTTTTGGTCATTGCTCTCTCAAATAATCTTATTACAGCCTGTCTTTCACCACAGATCCTGCTCTCTGCCTTTTGTCCCCGTGCTAATAATTATTTTTAAGTGAGCATTCAAACCTCTGGAAGTGATTTTAGGGTTGTATGACCAACCTGATTTATAACACAAAAATATTTCCCTTCCAAAAAAAGGCTGAAAATGAATGTTTCAAAAGTATTTTTATGCTCTGAAGCATAGATCACACTAAGCATTGACATTCTGACAGAAGATGGAGGGGAAATGGTAGATAATTTTAGAGGGCATTTTGGTTTGTGTCTTGTAGGAGTCTGCTGAGGAGCAGAATGACAGGTTTGCTTGCAAGTTGCTTCTTTAACTTTGAGAAAGCTGAAAATGTTTCAAATTCCAAAATAAGGGGGAAAAAAAGGGCAAATGTTCAAGGCCAGGTTGGATGGGGTTTGGGTCAGCCTGGTTTAGAGGAAGGTGTCCGTGCCCATGGATGGAACAAGATGATCTTTAAGGTCCATTCCTACCCAAACTATTCTAGGACTCCATAATTCTGTGATTAATATTATTTGCCAGTCAAAAATTCTCTGCAAGCTTTTACCCACACCAATGGATTCATTTCCAGTCTCCCAGGGACGCTATTTTTTTTTTAAATATCTGATGGAGAAAAGGTGAAAAGGCACATTTTTAAGAACACTAGGGTTGGGAGGGCCCTGGCTGTACTGATTGTGGCTCATGGAACTGGTTGGGCTCAGCCCTTATTGTCTGACCCCAGCACTTGCCAAAGCCCAGCTCCTCTCACCACTTCTAAGCAAAGAACCCATCAGGATTCTGGACCAGCTCCAAATCCAGCTCCCTCCTCCTCCTCCTCCACCTGCAGCTCTCTGGCCCTTAAAAGATAAAACTGCTGTACCTGCAGTAAGTGCCTTTATTCTGGAAACCTTTGGTGGGATTTTTTTTTTTTTTTTTCCACACTGACAGGACTGAGTTACAGCATCGGAAAAAGGGATAAAAACGCCGAAATGCGCCCGTCAGGGCACGGGACAGCTGAGGCGGTGCCACTCAAGGGTGATTGAGGCGGACAGGAGGGACCGGGAATGGCCCTTTAGGGCTGTAAAGGACACGGGCAGGTGTCCGTGGGGTGGGCTGGCCCCGGGGGTGGGCCATACAAAAGGGACGGTGACAGCCGGACAGGGCAGGGAGCGGCGGGGGTGGCAGCAGCATCCTCGGGGTACGGCAGGACAGGGAGGGACAGCCCCGGGCCAGGGTGCCCTGAGCGGGATGAGAGGGAATATCGATGGAAAACCTTTAGCTCTACAGCCGGCAAGGGAGCTGAGAGGATGCCGAGGAGAGGTGGGGAGAAATGAGAGCCCAGGTGGGAGAAAAGTGAGGGAAGAGAGGGGAATTTAACATGGGAAAAGGGGGAAAAAAGGAGGCATTGGTACAGAGGAGCGTGGGACAGAGGGAAATGCCCAAACCCCCAAGCACACTCACACACACACAGAGGTCAGTAGGATCAGCTCCTTCAAGAGGCTTTTGGGCAGCCCCATGCACAGGCTGCTTGCTGGAGAGCATTTCTGACCACCCCAGCTCCTGCTTCCTTGGGGAAACCTCGAAAAGGATGAACCCCACCCCTTGCTGGGGATGCCAGCCCAGATCACACCCCTGGGGTGCCACAAAGGACCCAGGAGAGGAGGATGGAGGCACCAACTGCTCCTTTGCTGAAGGTAATGTCTGCAATTTCCTTTTTTCCTAATGTAATGCCTCCTGTGTGTGAGATTTATGGCCAAGTCTGGAATGCACAGGCAACAGCCACTGCCTCACATCCAGGGCTGTGGAAAGCATCCCAAGGAACTCTGGGCAGGGCAAAAGATGCCATGGATGGAAAAGGGAAAGGAGGTGAGGTGGTGCCCTCATGGTTCAAACAGGGCCCCAGACTCATTAGCAAATTCCCAGGGGTCAGACCACTCTGCCTGGATGTAATCCATGCAGGATTGCAGGATGCTCTGGAGCATCCTCTCAAGGTGGGGGTGTGCAGGCTCTTAGCTGTGGACAGACCAAGCCCAGGGATGTGTTTGATTTTCAGGAACATCTTCAAACCTGGGGTTTTGTTCTCAAGGACAGCAGGGCTGGTGTTTGAAGCCCTGTTGGCCAGGTCCCTCCTCTCACTGGTCAACCCTTCAGGGACCCAGGGGGTACAGGGACTGCTGGGGAGGGGCTGTAGGGTGAGGAGGGGACAATTTCATCCCTGGGAAGCTCTGCAATCTCAGATTGCTCCCAGGGAGCCTCCTTTGACAGCAAAGGGTGACAGCAAAAGGTTCCCTTTTCCAGGGGAAGTGACCTTCTGATGTTAATTCTCACCTTGAAATAAGGGGTGACCAGCAGGTTCTCACCAGTGGCTCCCTGTCACCATGTCCAGCTGTTAAATTACATTATCCCCACACTATTTTTGGTTTATTTAATGATCCAGAATCATTATTGGACAATGAGGTAGTTTCCCCATTTCGCCAAGGAAAACCAGGAGTACAGACATCCATAGGTCCAAATCCATCCCTGTTACCCTCAGACTCCTCAGGGAGGAGTTTAAATGATGAGCACAATCACCTCTGGCTCCTTCTGGAGTCAACAGAGAGAGGCAGCCCCTCTGGACACACTCCTGGCCCTGTCTGTGCCTCCTTGCTCTCCATGGGTTGTTCCTAGTTTTTCCAGCCTATTAGAATTACTGCTTAATTTAACTGGGAATGAATGGCTGAAGCTGTCAGTGCCCAGTGTGGGTTTATCCTGCTCTTTTCTCAGCTCATTCTCTCATTTCCCTCTTCTTGGATCACAAGTAGAGGAAATAACAAAACAAAACAAAACAAAACAAACAAACAAAAAACCACAAAAAACAAACAAACAAAAAAAACCCCACAAAAACCAAACCAAACCAAAACTAAATAGAGGAAAAGGGCACTGTGCTCTTTCCCAAGGTTGTACAAGAGGCCACCTGTCCTCCAGGAGCTCCAACCTGGGAAAGGGTTTGTGACATGAGGAGACCCAAAAATCCCCAGATAAACAGTCTTAGGTGCAGTAAAAAGACAAGAATGATTCCCCTCTTTTTCAAGCCAGTGGCAAAAATGCTACTGGGCTTCTTGAGAGACATTTACTGTAAATTGCATTGTTAAATTAATTTGCATTCAAGACATGGGGAAAAAGGGAAAACCAAGGAGAAAGAGGGGGGCATGCTGAATATGTATGGGCATTTCTACAAGCACTCCAGTTTGTTCCAGGCAAATTATTGCACTTCTGTGCCTCAGTTTCCCTACCCAAAATCTGGGAATGTTGATGGGCTTAGTTCAAGGGCAGTTACTCTTCCCTGGTGCAAAGAATCAGACTGCTTAAATAAAACATGATGGGGCTAAATCAGCCCAAAGATCTCAGTTTAGAATCACCAGATACAACAGAAAATATAATTTAGATAACTATACTATGAATATCTTTTTTGTAGTGAAATAAAAATGTTAGAAAGTCTAACAGGGAGATGATCAGGATTCTGACACAGCCTTTCTTAATAGCCTTGGGCAGCTCACTTATTTTCTCCTTTATGCCTCCCTTTTTTAAGGAATTGAATGTCAGCATGCTGGGACAGGGTGATGTTTCAGAGGTGCTCACTGAGGCCTTGCTCCAACTTAGGCACAGAGCAAACTCAATAACTTTGAGACACTCCCATTAAACCCCACCAGAGTTAAAAAAAAAAAAAAACAAAACCAAAAAAAAACAGGCTCTTGAAACTTCTCCAAAACCCAAGGGCCTAAATATAGTCTCTGGTTAGATATAGGCAATATTTTGCAGACAGATGCAAACTTTATTTCTTGAGTTTTAAGCTTCCTGGAGGCTGTGGTTAGGACAGGGTTAAGATGAAACTCTGCTTCAAAAATCTCCCCTGAGATAACTAATTTGGCTCACAAGGCTAAAATGTTAACCTGACTGACTTGCCCACAGAAAAGTTGCAAAAGAGCCAAGAAAAGGCTGTACATGAGTTTTTGCCTCATGTGAGGTGCCTTTTGGTGCAGAGAGGGGGACAATGAGGTGGTTAATTGCAAACATGCAATGGTTTGGGCTCAGATATTTCCTTTGGAGAAGGCCAGAGTATTAGGAATTGACTTTAAATCAATGGGATCACTCCTATTTACCCCTTCCCTTCTTTGCACTGCTGTCACATCCATGTACCTCTCTGTGCATGTGGGTGTAGACAGGAAAACCAAAGGCTGAGCAGCCTCCCTCTTTCCAGCAACAACTGCTGCCAGGAAAGCATTCATCCTGCAATCCAGGCTGGAAAAAGAGAGCTGACAGAGAGCCCAGATGAGTGACTGCCCAAGTACCAGGGCTATCAGAAAGCCCATGTTGGGAATATCCCCTCCCATCTCACCCTGGTGACAAACCCTCCCAGCCACAGGGACCCTCGGGGGACAGCTGCTCCAGTCTTTCCTCCTTCCCTTCCTCATGCCAGGCAGGGACAGATGTGGCTCTGGATCTGCCCCAGATGATTGGGTTACTCCAAGTGGCTCCAAAGGCCATGAACTGCTGGCTCTTAGTTTGCATATCTGCTGTTCACAAGGGATATAATCCTCCAGGGTAGGCAAAAAGAGAGTTGTTGGCTGTAAATGGATGCATTTATATCCTATTGACTTCCTTCTTTTCCTTCCTGGCTTTTATGGCCATTCCTGCCAATCTTTTGCACTCAAATGTCTCTCCCAGTCAGATCTTTAATTTCTAACTATTTAGCTATAATTTCCTAATCCACATTTCTTCATTCTGCTTGGTTTGGGTTTCATAAATCTTGGAACAGTGTGGTCTGGAAATCCAACTTAGTGAGACTTTACTGAAACAGTCCCAGTTGATTTCAGTCAATGTATGTAATACAAATCTTGCTCCAATTAGGTTTTAATATCATCAATAAATTCCCATTTATACCAACATAAGATTTTAAAATCCCAGTCCACAAACTGGATTAGAATAGCGTACATAAATAAAGAATATTTACCTACATATATGTTGGGATCAAGGATCTTCCCAGGAACTATTTCCTCATTAATCACTCTGAATTCATTATCTGATCCCAGAATTTCTATGGTGCTTTGATACAGGCCCATGAGAAATTTAAGAGAATGCTACCAGTAAGCACCAATAAAGGTTTTAAACTGAGGGCTAAAAAGGCTAAGAGGAAATATCTCTTCACTCATTATTGGTGATAGCTCATGTAAACAGATTTATGCACTCATAAGTCTGGGAATCCACAGCCTGTGTCATGGCTCTGCTGAAATCTCTTGAAGTTTCCCCCTGATGTCAGCAGGGCTGATCTTCCTCCCCTCCTCTGAGTCAAGGACCTTCATCTGACTGGGAAGTAAATATTACACTGAGTTCTTAATCTCAAAATGTAGTTGAACTCTCCTATAACATTAACCTCACTTACATTTAAAAAATAAAAGAATGGGAATGTTTTGCTGTGGGTATTTTTAACATCTCTGTTGTGCTTGGTGTAAAAATCTCTAAATAATGGAAGTTCAGACACCACTCCTGAGTCTGGGAACTTTTAAACAATATAATTCCCTGTGTCACTGAATGACTCATTTCTTTCTGTAGAATTTGCATTCATTTTTTCATCAGGTACTGAGGTTATTGAAATAATGACTATGTGAAATTCCCTGCCATTAGTTTCTGTAGAATTTCTGTAGAAATCACAAAGAAAAGTCTTCTGGCTTTAAGACAAACAAACAACTTCCCCCAAAAGCCATTCATTCCTTCACTGCAGTCAATAGGGATTTTTGTACGAGCAAAATTACTTAGAGCAGCATATACAGTATGACAATCATGAAGTTTTTAAGTGAAAATAAATTTGAGCCGTTTGTGCACTCTGCAGTCTGTAAATCCAATGCTCCAGCTGAGTATTAGAAGGAGCAATGTCATGGGATGGATTTCCACCCTAAAATCTTTTGCAGACATCATTACATCCGGTACTGACACAGGTTTGAGCAGGGGGAAATTACAGGGGCAGAGAAACCAAGGTGGTTGTGTGTGAGACATGAAAAATCAGCAATGTCAGACACAGGGGAACATTGCAAAATTGATATTTCCTGGAGCAGCATCATGCAGGGGAACACCTCTGTCACAGGGGAGGATGGAGAGCCCTGCAGGCATGGAGAGAGCTCTGACCCAGCTTCTCCACCACTGTAAAATGCCTGGAGAGTGACAGCAAAGCTGGGGAGGGGGAACCATGCTCCAGGGAGAGCTGGAGCCCCTGAGGAGTGTGTGCAGTGCTGCTCCGTGCTCTGGAGCGTGTGCTGGGCCAGCAGACCCTCACCAGGGCCTGCCTTCAAAGGGGAGTTATGTTTCCTTCAAAGCTTGGGGTTATTCCCACCCTGATTTCAGTGCTTCTCATCACCCGAGATCATTCCTTGGTCTTTTGGCTCTTTAGGAGCAGAAAACATGAGAGAAAGGCTTCTTTTCTTTTACTGTTCTATATACTTGTGTGGACTGGTTGTGTGTTAGAAACTTGGGTATTGCCTCCCCTTCATCCTCAGAGAAGCTTCCACTTAGAAATAAATCATTGTGAATCTGCTCCATTAATAAATTGATTCCATCCAGTCATTTCCCAAAGATGCCCATAACTCCCTTTGAGCATCCCTGAGGATGCCAGCCCTACAGAGGATGAGAGTGAGCAATAACCCCAAATCAGGCATTAGTACAGGAGGATACTTTTCTTTTCAGTTCTGATGACCATTTCTATCATTAAATGCAGAAATCCATCCATGTCCCTCCATGCCATGACAGGCTCCTCTCAAAGGTGCACCAGGGCACTACACAGATTGGAACACAGGAAATTCTAATTATAATTAGAAAACTAGAATTAGAAATTAGATTAGATTAAAAATTAGAATTAGAAAATTAGAATTAGAAATTCCAATAGAATTAGAAAACCAAATAGTTTTTTTCACCATCAGCTTGGTCAAACTCCAGGAAACAGACCCCAAAAAACTGAGGGAGCTCCATCCTTGGGGGGATTCAAGCTCAACTAGACATGGTGAGGAGCAATCTGATCTAAGCTGCTCCTGCTTGGAGCCCTCCAGATCCTTCTGACCCAGACCACTCTGTGTGTGACCCTTGGACTTCAACTTGTTTCTGATCAGCCAGGCCAGGTTCTGGTGAGCTGCTGACTGGTTCTGAAGGCACTGCCTGCTTGGCCAGGCAGCTCTGCAGGGCAGGGACAACATCCCTGTGTGTGTGAGCAACTCCTCTGCTCAGGCAGCTCCTCCAGGTCCTGCCTCAATACAAATAATAATGATAAAGTGAAAGGAAAGAACACAGTCTGTCACCTCTCACGCATGTGACTTTTTTTTTCCAGCAAATTTTAATTTTTGAGGATTTCAGGGCTGTCAAAACAAGTCCAGGACCTTCTCCAACATGCACTTCCATGAGATGCCAGCCTTCAGCACTGTGCAGAGGCACACACAGGAATGTTTGCTGGCACACAGGCACTGGAAAAAAATCAGAACCACCTGAAAATATCCCTCCAAAACATCCCCAAAGTGCTCCAGGGCACCAGGGAAGTTACAAGGGTTGTGCTGTCACTGCTTTTCCAAGGAGGAAGCAGAGCGTTGGCTCTGGAACACGTCTGAGGAGCAGCAGTGCCCCTTCAGGAGTGGAGGATGGAGAGCTGTCCTGCTGGCCACAAGGCACAAGCCAGGCTTCTCTTATGAGATGACATGCTTCTTTATATCCCCATATGGATTAGGCTGCTATGGAATGTAAGGAAGTGTGTGGTTTCAGGGAGACATCGCCCGTGTCCTCTGCTCCCAGCGACCGCAAGGAGCCCAAAGATTTCCTCTAACTGCGTCTCATTTGAATTTGACTTTGTCAAATAGAGCCAGGCAGTTTATGTTCACTCTCTACAGCACCCACAGGGGGCACATAGGGGATCTGAACATCTTAAAAGGTTGCAAATTCCTGAATCCATGCAGATTTGATAACTAGGATATATTCTGTACATCTTTCACTGGAAAAAGCATGGACTAAGTAGACTGTGGATTTCATCTAATCCAAATAATATTCACACCATACTGAAAGTGCTTTCCAAGGGGTTTCTGAAAATCACTACATCCCAGAGAGCATCAATAATTCATAGAATCATAGAATGGTTTGGGGACCTTAAAGCTCATCTACTTCCAGCATCTTCCTCTATCCCAGGTTGCTCCAAGCCCCATCCAGCCTGGCCTTGGACACTTCCAGGGATCCAGGGGCAGCCACAGCTTCTCTGGGCACCCTGTGGCAGGGCCTCACCACCCTCACAGCAAAGAGTTTTTTCCCAATATCTAATCTAAATCTACCTTATTTCATGTTGCCATCCATTCTCAGATGGTGGAAAACTAATTAAAATTGGCAGAATTTTAAAAACACTGGGTAGGATTGACTCGCGAGGAGCAAAACTGAGTGTGATCCAGATGTCACAAAATTCTCCTCTTTACTGTCAGTCGTTCGTAACAAGATCTTCTTTAATGGGATTAAAATGAATACTACAGGCACAGGAATTGCTGTAGTGGACTGCTGAAGGTTAATTCATTGCACTGCCTCAGTACAGTAACAGGACAGGCTGCAGGAAGTCACCTCCTAATTAATATGACACTGTGGAGCAAAGCAGGCTTCTTGTCAAAAACAGTGGGATTTTTTTCCCCAAATCTGTATTATCATAACTCAGGACAGTCCTGCCATGTCACAAATGTCCCTTCCTCCTCTGAGGAGGAAGGAATTTGATACTTTGTTCTAATAACACTGTCCAGCGATGAGCTCAGTGTATTTTTTTTTTTAATCCTGGATGTCTCCAGGATATCCTCAAGATCCTGTTACATGGAGCCGAGGAGTTAAAACCATTTCTCATATATTATTTTCTTCCAATATAGGCCAAATAGTCAAAACTCAAGCAGTTTTCAGTCAGTCTTAATTTATTTTAAGAAAGAATTTAGGATTTTTTTCTAAGCACCTGTTCTTATCATTAAGGCCTAGGTCTGGAAGGCTTTCAGACCCTCACTTCCCATGGGAAATTTTAGGAATTTCACCCCAAAGTACCCTTAACAAACCCTATCTAGTTAGAAGTTAAAAGCCACATGTATGTTTCAGTGATTAATGTTCACAACTCAATCATCTTCAAACTCCTGACTGGGAATGGCCCTTGACCAGTTCTAACAGCAAAGCTGAGCTTAGGAACTGTTAGGGTCAGTCCCAGTTGACACAGGTCAAAACTGTGCCAGCAACTGTGCAAAACACAGCAGAAACCACTGAGTTCCTGTGCCTGCACCTCAGCCCTATAAAATGTACCAATTTAGACCCTGAAACCAATGACATTTATGTTCCTCAGCCACCAAGATGCTTTGCAAAATTTCATTCTGAATCAAAGCCAGGGCTGCTGCATCTGACCCAAGCCCTGCTGTCTCCTAGATGTAATTCAGGAAAGCGCTTGTCAAACTATTATTTCACCCTGTCCTTCTTGTACAGAACCAGCTCCTAGGTTGTGATAATTTGGAAGAGACATTGAACAGAGAAAAATTATCCTTTTTTTCCTGCACCTAAGGAAGAATGGCCAGCAGGCCAGGGGAGGGGATTCTGCCCCTCTGCCCCGCTCTGGTGAGACCCCACCTGCAGAGCTGCCTCCAGCCCTGGAATCCAGCTTCAGAAGGATGTGGAGCTGCTGTAGCAAGTCCAGAGGAGGCCACAAAACTGCTCCAAGGGCTGGAGCCCCTCTGCTCTGGAGCCAGGCTGGGAGACCTGGAGGTGTTCACCTGGAGAAGGCTCCAGGGAGAGCTCAGAGCCCCTTCCAGGGCCTAAAGGGGCTCCAGGAGAGCTGGAGAGGGACTGGGGACAAAGGGATGGAGGGACAGGACACGGGGAATGGCTTCCCACTGCCAGAGGGCAGGGATGGATGGGATATTGGGAAGGAATTGTTCCCTGGGAGGGTGGTGAGGCCCTGGCACAGGGTGCCCAGAGAAGCTGTGGCTGTCCCTGGATCCCTGGAAGTGTCCAAGGCCAGGTTGGACAGGGCTTGGAGCAACCTGGGATAGTGGAAGATGTCCCTGTCCATCTCAGGGGGTTGGAATGGAATGGTCCTTAATGTCCCTTCTAACCCAAACCATTCCATGGCTCTAATTATGAAAACCAGGCAAGACAAAAAGGCACCTGATGGAATGAGCAGGCAGGGGTGTGAATCTTGGCAGGGGTGTGAATCCTGACCTGTGTTCCCTCCCTGGCTTTGCTGATCAACCCACTGTCCATGTCTCAATCCCAACACTTCCTTTCTGGACCTGGTGGTCTCTTCATCTCTATGGTGATGAAAACCTGTTGCAGTCTGTGGCACAGTGGACTTTATTTAATTGCCAGAAGGGATGCCCTCAGTGCCCTTGGAGACAGCCTAAGAATGGCTTCCAGTGGCTTTCCTCAGCTCTGCGCTGTGCCACACCTGCACATCACACGTGGCTGTCCCAGACAACCTGTGGCTCCTTGGATGGTGCCAAATGAAGCCAAACTTCTGGCTGGCCAGCTGAGCCTGTCCCTAGCCTTGACTGACTGCATAAATTTGGGGTTTAACCCTGGAGTGGAATCCCATCCCTTATTTACTTTCTAGCAGCTGTTCCCAGCCTGTTGTGCCGGAGCCTGGGATCAGCAGTGACTCCTCCTGCACAGCACGGGCCAGGATTGAGTTACAGGCACACACACTGGCAAGGACACAGGAGAAGAAATAACCTAGACACAGGGCTAGGGTTTGGGAAAAGTTATAGCTTATCCAGGGAGTCAAGGCCTCTGCTTTAACTCTGTTCTTCCCTCCCTCCTCTGGTTGTATACCCACACCCAGACCACGGCAGAAGGTAAAAAACTAATTCTTCCTAAGTGTTGTCAAGTTTGCAACATTCTAGTGCTGATGGGCAGAGTATGAAGTGAATTTTGTAACTGGAAGCTTGCAGAAGGTGTTTCTTTGACAGTAAGGCAGACATTGCCATAGGGAATATCAAATTTAAGTTGCTGATGCTTCCCTTGCCAATGAATAACCCAATGAACAAAGAGAAAGTATGAAATGAGCACAGGAGTGCAGAGGTTACTCAAATTAATATTCCTCCCAACACAAAAGGGAATAAAAAAAAGAAAATAAAAAGAGGGAAAACCCCTTCCTAATAAAAATGTTTTTCAGAGAAAAATGTATCAAGTCACTTGGACTTGATGATCTTAGAGTCCTTTTCTGACCTTAATGATCCAAAGACTCTAAGTCCCCGGAAAACCACATGCACATGGAAAGGGGCCTATGCACAGGGTTGGAAAAATGTTGCTTTTGTCCTGTTTGGAAGCTGCCCCGTGCCCTGCTGCTCATGGTCTCTGGCAGCTGTCTCCTTGCTGAGGCTCCAGGTACAGCTGGAGGGCTCAGGGGGGCTCTGAAAAGCGATGCCTGACTGACAACTGGCAGGTGACTTCCCTTCAGTGGACAAAGGAGGGGCCTTTCCTCCCTCCCGCTTTTCCTTCCTTTCACTATTTAAAAAATAACTTAAAAAATTAAAAGGAAGAAAAAGAAAGAAAGGGAGAATAGGAAAAGAGAAAGAAGCAGGAAGGAAAGGGCCGCATGAAGGTGCAGTTGGAACCAGACGATCTTTAAGGTCCCTCCCAACACAAACCATTCCACGATTCTATGGAGAATGGTGAGGTCTCCTGAGGTGGTGTCAGAAGTGCTGCAGCACCTCCTCTCCCTGTGAGCAGAGGTGAGTCCCTGTCCCCTGTCTCACGTGTCCCGTTCCCGTTGCAGGGCCGGAGCAGCGGAGCCGAGCGCACGCGGCGGCCCGGAGCCATGCTCTGCTCTGGCTGGTCAAACGGAACCAAGCCCGTCTTCCTCGGAGGTTTGGTCCCCTTCAACCAGCTATAGCAGTGTGGAAAACACCAAGGTTTGCCTCTCTCTGCCTCAGCTCAGCCCCACCAGCCCTTCCTGCCACGTGGATCTGCTGCCGCTCCGAACGTCTCCAGAGGGGCACCTGGGGATGAGGCACCTGGAAAGGTTTTTGGGATAGATTTTTGGTTTTTGTAAGCATCACTGCAAGCAGGGCTACTCCAGGATTTCCTTCATCCCTGGAAGTGTTCCAGACCAGGTTGGATGGGGCTTGGAGTAACCTGGTCTAGTGGAAGGTGTTCCTGCCTACAGCAGGAGGGTTGGAATGAGATGAGCTTTGAGGTCCCTTCCAACCCAAACCATTCCATGATTACCAGAGGCTCAAAATACCACATACAAAGCTGTTGGCTCTGAAGCATTCAGCAGATTTCTAAATCAGTGTGGATCTGCACAGACACAACCATCTTTATTTTCTTTCCCTATCAAACTTGCAGCCATTCCCCACCTTTTGCTGAGCACTGCCAGTCCAAGTAATCCATGATTAAATTATTAAAGAAAAAAAACCACATAAAGAACACTGGCAACATATTCTTGAAAACCCTCTGTGTCCAAGTGTCTTTCTTACTTATTTAATGCAAAAAGGAGCTATAAATAACCATAATCTGCACATCAAAGATTTTTGACATCAGTTATCCCATATCCACTCAGCCACAACACACACACCAGATCACACATCTCCATAGAGGTATCTCCTGAATCTTCCCACCCACACCACATTGCAGCTAATGAAGAAAAGCAGCCAAACAACTTGAAAATGGCTTTGCTGGCCTGTTCTCTGAGCCAGGCAATGAATTCAGATGTCTAACTTCAGACATTCAGCTCAGCTGGTTGTTCCCCATCTTCAATCAGCAAAAAAATATTTCAAAGCTGTTAATAAACAGATGAACAAATGTATATCAAAAGAAGATTTTTATGTGCATCATCCACTATGTTGTTATGTTTTGCTGGCTGGATTGGGAGGGAAGAGCATGGATGCAGCAGAATGAGGAGTGGCAGAATGAGGAGTGTTCCAAAGTATTTTGGATCTCTGTTAAGGACAGAAAGTGCACATCTTCCCAATGGAGCACAACTTCATTTTTTTGTAGCAATGTCATTTGGAAAACCCAGATACACAAAAGGCTGCTGAGTCTAGAAGGTTTAGTAAATTCAGGTCAAAAGACAAAATGCTCCAAGGGTGGTGAGGACCTGGCACAGGGTGCCTAGAGAAGCTGTGGCTGCCCCATCCCTGGAAGTGTTCAAGGCCAAGTTGGGTGGGGCTTGGGGAACTGGGAGAGTGGAAAGTGTTGGAATGAGATGGGCTTTAAGGACCCTTCCAATCCAAACCATTCCATTATTCCATCCCCTGTGTTCTCTTTCACTCCAGATACACAGTTAATCCATCCTGGGCAAGGAGTGTGTCATCCCTGGCAGTCCATGGATCTAAACCACCAAGATCCCCATTTCAGTCCTAAATCCCTGGCTGTTTGTGAGCATTTGATGTAAACTGTCCTCATTTTTACCTGGGAATGAGTCAAAAGGGGATTTTTAACACCTCATATCTCACTGCACGTCCCCTCCACACAACCTGGGTTTGCTCAGCACCACATCAATGCAAAGGACCCCTGCAGAGCACAGCACTGGGCTGTGGATCCCCAGAGCCTCCCAACAGCGGGCAGAGCAAGCCCCAAAATAAAAAGAACATCCTGGAGATCCAGGACATAAGTGGAAATAGTCCCACAACTTGAAAAGTAGAAGAGATTTCAGCCAACTGTCCTGCCAAGTACCCCAGTGAAATCCTGTCCAAAAATATAAGTGAGGAACAAGCACCTGTGTCTGTTTGCTCAATAACATGAGGGAAATAAAATGTGCAGAACAAGACAGGAATTAAAATTTAGCTTCTTGATATGATGTTCCTTCTCAGTAAGCATCCTGTGCATTAGGGTAGCTTGGCAAAGGATATCCTCCCCATCTTCTGTTCCTCCTGCATTTCAGCCATTATTAAACCCAGATATTCCAGCTAGAGATTTCTTACAGTGCCATAAATGAGAAATAGTAGAAAACACCAGCAACTATTAAAAGGAAAGGTCTTTTGAATATTCAAAGCTCATAATTATGTTTGATGATGATCTGGAATGAACCATCTTGCATCAATAAGGACCAAAAATCCAGTTTCTTGCCCTGTTCAATTATTTTATTAAAAAAAAAAAAAATTAAAAAAGTTTTGTTTTCTGGTGAATTTATGAACCCTTTTGGTCCACCAAAAATGTTTTGGAAAGCAAGAAATAGCACAGAGTGTTGAAATTACCATGGTTCAGCTTTCTCTGCCATGGAATGAGCACAGCAGGACAATCTCACTCCTTCCTCTGCCAAGCTCTGTAAGACAAGAGCATCCATAGGATTTAGTCCTGGCACAGCAGGAATGAAGGGGAGTGTAGACAGCAGAATTTTCATATGTCACACTCAGTGATTGTCTATCACCTCCTCTCACTTCCCTTCATCACTGTTAATATAATTTTTTACACTGATTAATTGAAAAAAACCCCACCCTGTTCCATTGAATTTTATTAGCCAAACAGTTATGAGATAACCAGGATCAAAAATTACTAAATTCAAGAAAGAAATAATTCTTAGAAATGACCAATGTTCCTCTGTCTTCAGAAAGTACAAAAATTGATCCAATTTCTGTCTACTTGAGACCTAAAGTCCAAACCACTTTGGAAACAGAACAGCCTTCAGCAATTCTGCATTGAGCAAAGCCCCTGCTCACAGTAAATAAAAACAAGGGTGCAAATCAAATCCACCTTCAGAACATCCTGCAGAGTATTTATGGGTGTGAAATAAAGTGCAATTTTATTGGGCATTAATTGCCACAGGTGTCAGTTTTCAGGAAGCACTGCATTCATCCCAGAAGCCAGTTTTCCTCATATGAAATAAATATAAATATTTACATCGAAAAGATCCAAAATGGAAGACTTCTGTAAACTTGATATAACCCACTTCATTATTTCAGCCCTTCAAAAGGAGACACTGACCACAAAAAATGTTATAAATGAAATTTCTTGATAAAGTTATTGGCTAATTAAGTTGCATGTATGTCTAATTTCCCTATTAATTCCAATTTCATTGGTAGTCATTTATTATTATGGTTAAGTTGTAAGTTTGTTATAACAGGATTAACATAAAATACTTTGGGCATCATTATCATTATTAAGGAGGATCTCTGGTGATTACTGAGCACCCTAAGAGCAACACTGTTCTCTCCTCTCTCTTCAGAATTATTTCCTGAGAGGACCAAGACCCACCTCTTGGCCCACTACCATTTATCTGCTCTTCCACCAGCTATATCCAGCTTCTCTCAGGGTATGAGACCATTTAATCCAGTTTAAAACCTCATTTATTTTCCCCTGAAGGAACAAAGGTCTCCTGCAAACACGCAGAAAGCCTCTGCCAATCTTCCCTTTGCTGCAAGCAAAGAAAGAAAATAGGACAGACAAGAATCACCCAGATTAACATTCTGGTTAGCATTCACCCCCTCTCCTGATTAACTTTGCCTGGTGCAACTTTATATGGTAAAGCCCTGCTTGAATCCTTTGCAAACCAACTTGAGGCTGGGATGATAAGACATTTGGGTACTTTGCCTTCTCTGTTTCTCATCTAAGCTACTTGTCAGCTCTCAGAGGTTGTGCACCACAGAAGCCCTGTGGTATCTGGCATCTCCCTCACTGCTGCTGTGCCAAGGGACCCACCTGGGCACCGGGGAGGCAGCAAGGTGAGGGCAGTGGGAATGTGTCTCTGAAGGGATGGCATGAAAGCTTTTACAGGCTTTGGAAGCTGTAGGTGTAGCAAGCAGCAAGAGGATTTCTCTGTAGTGGAAGTGTCAGCACATTTCATTTTAGCATTTTGGTCTTCACAGTAAAAGAAAAAAAAAAAAGGAAAATGTGAAAAAAGAGAGAGTAAATTCAGCTGCTGTGATGGAAGAGCTTTTAGCAATTCTTTAACTGATTAAAGGGAAAACAGTTTGCTTGTAGCTGCACGTGTCAGTCCTGTATATTTACACAACCTTCCCACTGCTCAGCACAGGGTGGCTTTCACAGGTGGTGTGAAGAGCAATCAGAATCTCAACCTCTCATCAGCCGTAACTTTTCTATCCTCCAAAAGATCATTGCTCTGACCCCATTTGTCTGTTCCCACTAATCACAGAGTCACAGACTGGTTTGAGTTGGAAAAGACCTTCAAAATCATCCATTCCACCCCCTGCCATGGGCCAGGGACACCTTCCACTATCCCAGGTTGCTCCAAGCTCTGTCCTTGGACACTTCCAGGGATCCAGAGGCAGCCACAGCTTCTCTGGGCACCCCGTGCCAGGGCCTCCCCACCCTCACAGGGAACAATTTTGTCCTCATATCCCATCTAAACCTGCCCTCTGCCAGTTTAAAATCATTTACCCCTGTCCCATCACTATCTGCCCATGTAAAAAGTTGCTGTCTCTGTCTTAAAAGCCCCCCTAAGCACTCAAAGGCCACAGTCATTCAGAATTTTACATTGGTTGAAACAAAGGACCACAATTCCTTTTCTAGTCCAGCTGGGCTCAGCACAGCCAGTTCAGCCAGAAGAAAAAGAATTAGGGATGGTCCATTCTGCCTGGCACAGACCTATTCACTTTGCCCTTGTATCCATGGCATCAGCACAGAAGGATCAGGTCTGGTTAAGAGGCATCTTTCAGGTTATGCATACTATTGGAAAAGTGGTGAATTTCCATTACTTATTTTAAAAAAAAATTAAACCGTCAAATTGAACCACAGTGAGGTGAAAGGGCTTGAAAATTAGGATCCTACTGGTGCTTTTACAACTCTCACCAAAACCGCTCTGAGTCACTTATTCTGTGAAACTTTTGGATTCTGACACCTTCTTACACATAAAATGTTGTGGCCAGGAGTGATTGCCCTGCAAGAAAAAAAAAGAAAAAAAAAAACAAAAACAAAAAACCAAAAAGTAGGAACTTCCCTTCTTAAAAATAAATGGTTCTGGAAACATTCAAGATCAGGTTGGATGGGGCTGTGAACAAGATGATGTAGTGGAAGATGCTGCTTATTGCAGGGTGTTGGACTAGATAACATTTAAAGGTTCTTTTCCACCCAAAGATGCTCTATGATTTTATGATTTTTTTTTTTTTTTGATTCCACAAAGAATGACCAAGATTTTCAGATTTCACCTGGGAGCAGGAAAATGTCTACAGTAGAAATGAGTTTATTTCTGCAGGCTGCCCTATCAGACCTGCCTGGCAACTCTGAGTTTAAGCTCTGGGATACAGGGATATACTGATGAGAAAACAAGTTTTCTGAATTTAACTAGGTTTGAAAGGGCTGGGTGGTGGAACACAAAGTAAGGGCTGGATTTTGGGCAAATTCCACTGACCTCTCAACACTCCACAAATGCCCCTTGCCTAAAATGTCAATTTGCAGCTCATTTTCTTAAAGTTTATTTCTCAGCTACTGGGTATCCATTAGATATTAGCTATGCAAAGGACATTTCAGTCACTGGCAGCACCCAGAGCTGATGTGTGACTGTGATCTCCGTTAGATGTGCTTGGAAAATTTAGGCATGAAATAGGAGATGATAATTTCTACTGCAGAAGCTGGGGAGAAAAAGTACAGGTGTTTAATAAAGGAAAAACACTACTTTAGCTCTTCTGCTGTGTCTCCTGTGTAAGAGTCAAAGGGTGGGAGATTGGTGCAGTGACTTCACAGAATCATGGAATGCTTTGGGTTAGAAGGGACCTTTAGAGACCACCCAGTTCCACCCCCTTACAAAGTGCAGGGACATCTTCCACTATCCCAGATTGCTCCAATCCCTGTCCAGCCTGGCTTTGGACACTTCCAGGGATCCAGGGGCAGCCACAGCTTCTCTGGGCACCCTGTGCCAGGGCCTCACCACCCTCACAGCCAGGAATTCCTTCCCAAATTCCCATCTATCCCTGCCCTCTGGCAGTGGGAAGCCATTCCCTGTGTCCTGTCCCTCCTTCCCTTGTCCCAAGTCCCTCTCCAGCTCTCCTGGAGTCCCTTTAGGCACTGGAAGGGGCTCTAAAGTCTCTCCAGATCCTTCTCTTATCCAGGCTTGTGGTGGAAGGATCTTGACTGCACACCAAGTGCTCTCCAAGCCACTCTATCCCTCCCCCTTCCCAGCTGGACAAGGGAGAGAAAATCAGATGGGAAACAACTTCTGAGTTGAGATAAGGCAGTTTACAATAACAAAAGCAAAAGTTTGTGCACAAGCAAAGAGAAAAAAAGAAAATTTTATTCTCTACTTCTCATCAGTGAGTGAAGTCTTGCCACTTCCCAGGAAGCAGGACATCAGCACACGGAGCAGCTGCTCTGGAATGCAAATATTGTAAATAACAAATGCACCCCCTTCCTTCCTTTCTTAGCTTTTATCTGAGCTGACATCCCATGGTGTGGAATATCCCTTTGGATAATTTGGGGCAGCTGTCCTGGTCGTGTCCCCTCCCAGGATCTCGGCCACTCCCAGCCCCTGGATGAGGGACATGGCGGGACAGAGCTGATGCTGCGCCAGCCCTGCCCAGCAGCAGGCAAAACACTGAGGTGTTCCAGACTCCTTTCAGCTCCCAATGCAAAGCCCAGCACTGGGAGAGCTGCTGGGGGAAAAGGAACTGCAGCTCAGCAAGAGCCAGCACAGGGCTGAACACCCCCAGCCTGGCTCCAGAGCAGAGGTGCTCCAGCCCTCCGAGCATTTTCCTGGCCCTTCTCTGGATTTAACCAGTTTGATGGAAATGTCTGGATGTGTCTGACCCAACCATACACTCACAGCACAACTTAATTAAATTGAAATAAATTTAAACATCAGTGTTTAATTTGAGTGCTCAGAGGCTTGCTCCATCAAATTCTGAGTTTCTCATAGATCACCACTGAACTCAGGCTTAGTCTAACCCTAGAAATTACCTCCACAATGTGGAGTGGGCTGTGCAATACTTGTATGTATTGCATTGTATTACTTGTATGAAGGGAGAATGCTGCTGTATTTGTAGGGATTTATAATATGTACTCAAAAGGAAGAAAATACATTCTCTCCAGAAAGAAAAAAATAAGTAAAAGTGTTCCTACTTGTAAATAAAAGAAAAATTTATTTTACAGAAGCATCATAAACTAAACTGATGTCAATTTTAAAAAAAAATATGTAAAGTTCTCTTTAATTTACAGCAAGTTCAGTCAGGACTCCAGAGCTCCAGCACTTGGATGGTTGCTGTGGCTGCCCCTGGATCCCTGGAAATGTCCAAGGCCAGGATGGACAGGGCTGGGAGCAACCTGGGACAGAGGAAGGTGTCCCTGCCCATGGCAAGGGATAAACACCAAAAGAGACTGATTTACCCACAAGCTTTCCCAACTGTTCTTGCCACCCAAAGGCATCCCAAGGTCAGATTTATACCTGTGTCCTTCTCTGTTCCCAAAGGACTCACCCTGACAGTTCAGCTACCCAGGGTTTTAGATGCTGCCCCTCTCAGTGCTGTTTGCTGGGATGCCTCTGTATTTCCTTGGGAAATAGCAGGGTTTGTGAGGCTGGCACAAACAGTTGGACTGGGTGATGTTGGTGTTAAAGTGGGTGTCTTCCAACTAAGGATATTCCTGTGATTCTATGAATAAGGAGTAAAACAGCCAAGGACTGCTGGGAGAAGGGTCAGAGGAGTGATCTGGGGTCTTGAAGATGAAAAGAAACAGCCAACCAAAGTTTGGGACTGGTATGGGTCTCTTTAAGCACTGAGATGACAGAGTTTGTCTGGATGGAAATCAGTGCCTCTATTCCAGCATCAAATATGAACACAGAGCAGAAAAGTCCTGTGGCTGTGACAGCAAAAAATTGTCTCTAGAAATGTATTTGTGGGGAGATCACCACAGATGGGGATGGGTATAGGATATACTGATATATGTGTAGTTATACTGATATAACAGGACTGTAACAGGATGATCCTTAAGGTGCCTTCCAAGCCAAACCCTTGGGTGACCCCTCCTTGCCCCCCACAGAAGGAAGTAGGTGAGGTGGGCTCCTACAACCCGCATGATTTCAGTGATGCCAAGGAGGAGATGCCACAGGGTGAGTCCCTGGCTTTGGTGACACCTGGCTCCTGAGGGTGCTGCTGGCTGTGCAGAGACATTCTGTGATTCTAAGGTACTCTTTGAAGGGAGAAAGTGTCATCAAATGCCAACACACTCAGGTTTGGGCCCCTGAAGAATCTCAGCCAGGTAAAGTACTGAAATAGCGACTTGCTCTCAAGAAAGCTGTCACCAGAGCCAAGAGAAGGGGTAGGTTTCATTTCAAAGGCTTTTGATAACCTTTAAATTTTTTTTTTGTTTCAGTAAGCCGTTTTTGAATGTCCCAGTTTCCAGATCTCTAACTAAGAGAAAGCTATGTGTCAGAATAAGACAAATCCTATGGGGTAACTTCTAATCTCATGGGCAAAATCATATTAATTTTTCTTCTTATTTTTCTTTTTTTTTTTTTAACTTCAGAGCATTAAGAATTACAAAATAATTATTTGGAACTTGGAAAAAATCTTGAAATCGGAAATTTCAAGAGGCACATTTTCTTCTCAGACCTTCACATCTTGCCTTATACAACTGCCAAAAGACGCGTTCGTGTCTCGATATAAACCATGGAAATTTCTTTTTTTGCCATTATAATGCTGTGGTGCATCAGCCGTGTTTGAATGCTCAACTATTCACCTTTCAACTACCTAGGTAACCCAAACCACTGACGCATTTAAGGTAGGCAATTTAGGGTCAGGCTGGTTGAACCTGACCTTCCGCTGCCTCGTAGGCTTTCGAAAACGTCTTTTGCTTCTAAAATTGGCAATTTAACTGACCCACTTTGCAATGATATTTCAGTAAATTGCATTAGAGGAAACCCCTTCTCAGGGCACCGTTTCCTTTAACCTGTACACCTCTAACATGAAGAGGGAAACTGAAATATACATTTAATTTCTGAAACATCAGCATCTTTTAAACAAGCGGATGTAGGTCATGGGTATCCCAAAACCCGCAAACTAAATTCTGCCCTTATTTGCATCCTCCTTTGGATGGCACAAGGTGAGTAAAATTTGGATTTGGGTATAAATATTAAGCAAATATAAAAAAAACCTGCCCTTTCTTTGCATCATTTTTATTTAAAAACCCACTAAAATTAGACCTGGGAAAAGTTCTGATCAGCAGCTCAAGGCTGTTACATTGAGTGTCACTTTATGGGGCACATCTGAGCTACTCATAACCAATTGTCAGAGCAAAATGATGGGAGTATTTCCTAAAAAAAGAAATATCAGAGAATAGACTGGATGTTATAGAATTGTAGAATCATAGAATGGTTTGGGTTGGAAGGGACCTTGAATATAATCCAGTTCCACCCCTGCCATGGGCAGGGACACCTTCCACTATCCCAGATTGCTCCCAGCACTGTCCAACCTGGCCTTGGACACTTCCAGTGATCCAGGGGCAGCCACAGTTTCTCTGGGTGACCTGTGTCTTGTGTCATTTTACATCTCTCAGCCTTCACAAAGTTTCTCTGGAACCCTTCTGTCCTCTCCCTAATTTAGGAAGTTTAACTACATCCATCCCACTTCCCAAACTCCTCTCCTTAGGAACAACACTGCCTCACAGCATGGGAGAAGGAAAATGAAAGCAAAATGAAAAGGTGGCAAGCTTGAAACAAAGTTCACTCTTTTTTCCTATGTGGAAAGAGACTGACTTTTGGGAGCTCACTATCACCAAGCATTCTGATCAACACTGAGATATCAACACTGAGATATCAACACTGAGATATCAACACTGAGATATCACACCTGAGGTTTAACCATGAATAAAAGCAGCCCAGCTCAGAGAAGAATTGAGCTTGAGTAGGGACATTGTTCCTCAGACATCAAGAAAAATTACAGCCCATGGGAAGAATATGAGAGTAATTTGATGGTGGCCAGCTGTCCAACATCTGCCCAATCTGGGTGAAAAGGCATCAGACCAACCAAGGAACAAACAGATCCAAACCTGTGCCAGTGACTTTTTTTGATACCTATGGCATCCCAATTTAAAATTGAATATTTTGCACCCACAAATTTGCAATGTTTGTGGTTTTGTCACCATTTGAGTGACATGGCTGAAGGAATGACATCATCTACAGATCTAAGATATATCCTGTATTCCACCTGTGTTAATGGAACCTATACACATATGCTTCTTAATTTAGGTTATGGTCAGAAACCACAGTTAAGGTTGGGGGAAAAAACACCTACTCCAAGTTATTTAGCACAGCCCAGAAACCCTTATAAAAGGTCCAGCAGCAGGTGTGCCCTGACACCTTCAGCTCAGCAGAGCCCAGCACAAGCATCAGAAGCAGTAGGAGAAGAAAGGAAGATGTCTCCAACTTTTTGCGCTTCTCTGGTAAGAATTTAAATTCTGAGTTTATTTTCCCCCAGTCTGACAGAGATGTATTTAAATTGTAATAGATGGAATAGGGATCTGCACCCACCCTCAAAATGTTTGTTTAGATCATTAATAATTAAAATAACTAAAATGTGAGAATACTCATGGGGCAGCAATGAGACTGTACATTAGTGACATGGGCTCCCACAGCATCCCCTGAGGCAAGAAATACATTTAAAACTCAACCTCTAGAGTGTCTTTATTTTTGTTATACCCTTTCTGCTATCTTCTGTACTACATTATTTTCTATGATTTAACATTACAAACAGATTACGACTGGGTGTTATATATAACTGTCAGCACTGTGAGAATCAGTTAATGAGAGCAAAAATGGATGTGACGTACAGCACAGTTTTCCATAATTACTCTAACCTGCAGTAGGGGCTTTAACCACCAGTTAGGCTGACTGTGGATGAATTCCACACCTTGTCTTGTGTCCTAAATGTACCAATTCTCTCCAGCTCAGACCCCTGCTCCTCGTGCTGCTGGCTGTGCTGTCAGCCAGCAGTCTTGCCCAGGGGAAGGTGATCAAGCCTGGGCTCAAGCCAGAGAATCTCTTCAAGCAA
Organism: Dicaeum eximium; assembly: GCA_013396995.1. Classification (NCBI taxonomy): domain Eukaryota; kingdom Metazoa; phylum Chordata; class Aves; order Passeriformes; family Dicaeidae; genus Dicaeum; species Dicaeum eximium. Next base: position 2,304,570 of record VWZP01009168.1, read on the forward strand.
GCATCTGCTGGATGCCTGACCCAGAAAGACTCAAAATTCCCTCAAACTGTGAGAGTCAACCTCAGCATCAGCAACACAAACCAGGACACCAAAGCCAGTCCGGACGTCAGCAGCCGCTCCCTGGCTCCATGGGATTACAGGTATGATCCTTGTCCCTATGGCCTGGAAAAGCACTGGATGCCCTGGCCAAGAAAAATGCTTTCATCTCTATTCTCAGTGCTTCACAGTTGGGAGATTTTGGAAATATGAAGGTATCCATGTCCCTATAATCCTCCTTGAAAGAGAGCCAGTACAGAAAGCAGCACAAAAACCCCCACATGGCGTAGGCAATATACAGAAGGCAAGGCAAATTATTTTTAAAATTTAATAATTAATTTGTATACTGGGACAAGTTTTATCTTCTAAAGCATTCTTTATGTAAAACATCATTAAAAAATACCTCAGAGGGTTAATATTGCACCAGATTCAAGTGGTTTAACACCAACATTTCACGTTTTGGGGAGGAACTGAAGGATTTGGGGTCTGTTAGTTGGAGCGACACATTGGAAAGCTCAAATAATTTCTGATAAGTCTTTCAAAGCCAATTTCTGCTTGGAGCAAGTCCTTTGCAAAGGCAGTGCAGCCATACATTTAAAAACATCCAGTATTTATCTACTGACATTTTATTTCTTAAAAACCAGCAGTCTTGGAGAATCCGCTGTCCCTCTGTAGGCAATCCACCCCAGGATGCCGAGCAGGGAGCAGGTAGTCATGCAGACTATGGTGCCTTTGGATTCAAACATTCCCTTTCCTGCCAACCCCCAGGATCGACGAGGACCACGACCGCTTCCCGCGGCTGATCGCGGACGCCGAGTGCCGCCACACGCGCTGCGTGACTCCGGAGGGACAGCTGGACCACGGCCTCAACTCCGTCCCCATCATGCAGGAGATCCTGGTCCTGCGCAGGGAGCAGAGGGGCTGCCAGCAATCCTACAGGCTGGAGAAGAAAAAAATCACCGTGGGCTGCACGTGTGTCACCCCCTTGGTCCAGCACCAGGCCTGACGGGAGCTGGAGGTGCAAGAGGAAGGAGCCACAGAGAGCTTCCTTCATGGAAGGGACCTGATCCAGCCTCCAAAAAGCTGAATCAAGCCATAAAATTTGTCAAGAATACATCAGAATATATCGAAAATTAGGTGTCTTGGTTAGAAAGTAATGTTTTCCCCAAAAATCTTCAACCCCAGACACTTTCATGTGCCAGGCTGAAAAGTAATGGGAATTTTACCCGTCCTTAGTTTACATTTTGAAATGTCTATTTATGTAAATCTATTTATGCTGGTGGAAAAGGTGGTAATAATGTATTATCCTAATATATATATTTTTAAAGTATTAAGGTAATGTTAATTTATGTAATAAAAACCTCAGTGAAAAATTCTTTGGTATTCTCTTTTCTTTCTAAAGAAGTGTTCCTGATAAGGCAAGAAATCACTCAATCAATACCGTAAAAGAGATTTACATGATGCTAAAGCTTCAAATTCTCTTGATAACATCTACCTCTGCAGCAGTAGAATGTAAAGCCCATGGGAAAAAAAAATAGGGAAAACACAATTTTACCAGTAGAAAAGCTAAGATACCTGGAGGAATTATTTATAAAGTGGCATCAAAGATATTCACATTAAAGACAGACAAGCAAAAAAGAATTTCTGCTGGGTAATTACCCAGTTTTTCACCTAATTATCCCATTGGAAAAAGATTTGTAATGATGAGTTCAACAACAGTTTGAATACTTCTTTGGGGGGAAACTCCCTGCCCTAAAACAGTGAGTGCATTTCCACTGCTGAGCTTTAACTTCACTCCAACATTATCTGTGAATTTCAGCCCATTTTCCGTGGAGCTTCTGCTCCTGAAACAACTGTAAAAATACAGACTAGTGCAGATGAAAACCTGTTTTAAATGATTCCTCTTCTGTGCCCAAAGAACTGTTCACAATAATCATTATTCTTCTTTTCATGATACCCAACTGTGCAAGACATTACTGCTGTTAGATGTTTATTACTGTTTATTTTTGTTTATTAGTAATATTATTAATGACATTATTCGATATTTAGCTATTATTAGACATTTACTGTTAGATATTTATTGTTATTAGATATTTATCAAGTATTAGATGTCTATTTACTATTAGATATTTTTCTGTTATTAGATGTTTATTATTAGACATTTCTATTGATAGTTGTTTGTTATTGTTAGATACTTATCTGTTATTAAATACCTATTATTAGTAAATATTTAGAATAGAGACTCAACAAGGTAAAGGCCTTGTTGAACTTCTAAAGGGGGGAAATGATACCTCAGGTTTTAGCTTTTCTATTTTTCAGATTCTGTACTGCTTTAGTGTGTGGGTCTGAGCTTTGTATTAGGGGATGGTGAGCTCTCTGCACAGAGCAGGGAGACAAAACAATTCCTTCTCCAGCTGGGGACCAAGGACAAATGATCCAAATCTCAGGCCCAAGAGCATAAACAATGGTGGAATGAAGAAAATAAAACAAGAAGGATGGGACTTCATGGGCTGGGGCTGTAATTGGATAATTAACTGCAATATGGAAATGGACCAGAACTTATAAAAGTGAGAGACCCCGTGACCAGTTGTGCATTTTGTGACCATTTTGGTTCATTTTGGGTGCAGCCCTGGCTGGGCTCTTGTGCTGCCCAAGGTGGATTCATTGAGGCCTCCTAATAAATCCCTACTTTATTCTTTAACTCTGCCCAGCCTCTGTTCTAGGCCAGCCTCCACCAGCCTGGGTACACTCGGGGAAGCTCACAAGAGTCAGGTGGGTGACTGGAGCAATTAACCACGTCTGGCTGATTGCAGTTGTGATTTTCTCTGTGTTCTTGTCCTTCCAGCACGTTCTCAGTGCTTCAGCCGCGGCCGGACGGGGCCTGCGTGGGTGGGTGGGTGGGTGTCTGGCACAGCAGGTGGGTTTATTTAAAGCACCCTTGGGTTAAAAGTGCAGCAGTGAACATGCTCCATGTTTCAGAGGGCAAGGCTGGCTGGTGAAGGTGTGAATGTTTTGTTTGCTGCTGTCTGGGGAGGTGTGGCCCTGCTGAGGCGCTGGCGAAGTGCCACTGGCAAATGCAGCAGCAAATACAGAACTCGTAGAGATGCAGGGCTCAGGGCTGAGAGTCTCTAACAAGAGGGAAGGTCCTCTCTGGTGAAAGCATCTTCTCCAGATCCAGCTGTGATCATCCCAAATTTTGCTACTGGGGATTTTTCCCTCCAGCTGTTCCAGTGAGCCCAAACCCTCCCTAACCTACTCCAGGTGGAGTAGGCCCAGCCAGGGCCGCACCCAAGATGAACCCAAAATGGTCACAAAATGCACAAGCGGTCATGAGGTCTCTCACTTTTATAAGTGAGAGCCTGTAACCTAATCCCACAGCACAGCCACACCATTCCTGACCTGCCAGATAAACACTGGGCCAAGGAAACACTGATTAACTCAGGCTGACCACAGTACCTGCAATCACAACTATGAACTCCTGCCCACACCTTTGGTTACCTTCAAACACTGATTTAACTTTGCCCAAACAGAGGAATCTAGGACTGTGTATGATCCTAACTTAGCTACTTTCTGACCTTATCTCCAATTATTCTTCCTTAAGGTCTCCTGCAGGTCCTGAAGTTTAACCCAGCTGACCATCCCAAAATTATTAAGCAAGAGTGGACTTCAAAAAAAAAAAAAAAAATCCTAAACCAAAAAACATCAAGGGACACTCATCTTTCAAGGTTTTCAAAGATTTATATAAATATCAGAATATCAGTCCAGGAAGTTTGAAACAGAACTGATTTCCTTGTCGTTTAGATAATCTCTTAATGTCCTACCTAACAGTTAAAATCACAGAAAGTCCGACTCTTTCTTCCCTGGAAGTCATGTGCCACTAGCTGGAGATGGCACATGTGTAGTGGGGACTGGAAAATGCTGAGAGAGTTATGATGAGGTGGAAAAACTCAGAACCAGGTCAGAAAGAGATGACACAGCTGGAGCATGGAAAAGCCAACAGCTTTCTGCTGACAGACTTCACAGATCAGCGTCATCATCATGGAATGGTTTGGGTTGGAAGGACCTTAAAGGTCATTTAGTTCCACCCCCTGCCATGGGCAGGGACACTTTCCACTACCCCAGCTTGCTCCAAGCCCCCTCCAAGCTCCAAGACCCACGGCCTTAGTGAAGATACACCAGTCTCCCTTTCACCAGAACGATTTTTGTTGAACCATTTACCAACCCAGCAAAATCTGAGCCTTGGGACAGAACCACTTTTTATTTATTTGGACAACTACAGGCTGCTTGGGTGTTCTACATGCTCCTGCAAAAGTATTTAATAGGTTAATTAATAAGCTGGATTTATAGGGCCAGAGGACTGTTTTCTTTCCTACTGCAAGTTCTCTCCTAACTCCTGGCACCATGAGCCAAGAGATTTTCCTTCCCTGATTTCCTTCCTTGCTGTGTTCAAATGGAAATGTGCAGAATAATCCCAAACCAGTGCATCCTGACAAGGGTGACCTCATCAGTGTCCTTGTTCTTCTACAGCCAATAATGATTCCAATGAGAGACCAAAGAGAGTAGAGCTCCTCTTTCACCCATGCACAGCTCTGATCAGTTTGGGGCTCAACAGGTAAAGATTGTTCCTGCTTGTTTTCAAGAGTTTCAGAGCAAACTTCTGCTAATTTTATGATCTTAAATGATATTGTCATTGGAGGGAGTGGGAGATTTTGCAAAACCCTCTCCAACATAGAAGTTTCCAGTCCAGCACTGCTCCCCATCTCAGTTTCATGTCAGTTTGCAAAATCTGAGCAGCAGTGTCTTGGCAATCTGTGAGTAAAACCCACCAGAAAGGGAAGTTTGAAATTGGATTTTTGCAGATAATCACACTCCTCCTTGCCACTTATCAAAGCAATCTGGATAAAAACCAGATGCTTCTAAAAGGTGCTGCAAATTCAGCTGTAGCGAGGCCAAGAGCACAAGTTTCAGAAGTTTTATTTTTTCTGAAATAAAAAGCCACTCTGAAAAATCATGGGGTCAAGTTGGAGAGGAGATAAACCATCTCTATTCATTTACCAGAATTGGAAACCTCGATCATTATACAAATATATTGTGCTTACTAAGAATGCAGATAAAACAGAAACATGATGGTTTGTACTGATTTTACTCACTCATAGAAAGCTGTGCACAGAAAACAGTATTTTGTCAGTCTATGAGCCCCAAAGAGAGTCAAACATATTTTTAATATTTTGTTGAAGTTATAGAGAAAGGTAGAAAAGCTGAGCCACTTTTTTGAAGGAACTATAAATAAACAGTTACACCAAAAGCAAGAAAGGATTTATCTGAAGAACTGAGGACCTGGATCTGCTGCCACCATCTAGCCCTGGAAGTATGGGGAATAATTAGAAAATATGAAAAATGTTTTTAATCCTAGAATGTCCTGAGTTGGAAGGGACCCACAAGGACCACTGAAGTCCAGCTCCTGGAACTCTTCTTTGTGAGCACAAAGGCAGAAAGTGTACTTTGTGTCTAGTGCTGAGCCTGACTGGCATCTTCTCAGCTCCTGACAGCCAGCACCAGCACATGTCCCATCCCCACCAACACCTCTGGCTCTGCTCAGAGGCACCAGACAATCAGAGACATTTTTAACAGGTCTGGGATTTTTTTTTTTCTTTTTTTTTTTTTTCTTGTCACTGCCTTGCAGCGGTGCTGTAGAAAATGCAGAATCAGCCCACTCATTCTTCTTCAGCAGAGGTTAAATATAATGTGAAAAAGGAAAAGGGAGAAGGAGGCAAAAGGAGATTGTGGCATTATAGAATGGTTTGGGTTGGAAAAGCCATTAAAGATCATCCAGTTCCAACCTCCTGCCATGGGCAGGGACACCTTCCACTATCCCAGTTTGCTCCAAGACCCATCCAAACTGGCCTGGAACACTTCCAGGGGTGGAACAACCACAGCTTCTCTCTGCCAGGGCCTCACCACCCTCACAGGGCAGGTCAAGGAAAGTCTCCTGTTTTGGAGGTGATGGTGACATGGGAGCAGGTCTCTGCTCTGGTCTCTCGGGCCATCTCCAGAACCTGCAGCTGATGCAGAAACTCATCCTATCACCTACACCCATCATGTTGGCACCAAAACACAGGTCCCCACAGGACTGACCAGAAAATTGCTCTTCCAGAGAATTTCTGGACTGATCAGAAAATTGCTCTTCACCTTAAAATTTTGCCTGTAATGTCAAACTCTCAATAAACCATGTTGGCTTTCCAGCCATTAACCCTCTGCCTTGCCAAACAGATAATTCTTGGGTTTTTTCAACCTTTTAGCTGGCAACCTTTGCATTCTTTACATAGTTAATTTTGTAACCCTTTCCAAAGCAGTGATTTTTGTGGAATAGTCCCTTTGAACACTCCCAGGAGCACCTGCCTGTGGTCAGGTGTCCAAAGAGGCCTGAGCTACTTTGTGGTCAACATCCACAGGTCACAGCACAGGTCTGGGAGGAGGCACCTACCTGTGCTGGGGTCACTGCTGTGCCCCCCAGCCCATGGTGATGCAGGGGGCTCTGCACTGTGCTTGACCCAACACCCCACGGGAGCTGCTACACCAGGATCAGCTGCCAGAACACACAGCCAAGGGGAGCAGTGAGCAAAAAACAAAGGTAGGAGGTTAGGGAGAGGAAATAGAAGAGAAAATTAATAGGAAGGGCCACGAGGCTCAGATACCAACCTGTGCCTGGAGGCTGCTTAGCCCAGCAGGTTACAAGAAGACGCTGTGGCACTGCTGCTACACCTCCAGCTGTGTCTTCTCCTCCTGGTAAAACAACCCAGTCCCTGCAGGCTGCTCCAAGCCCCATTTCAGAGCCAGAGATGCCCAGCTGGGCACCCAGGGTCTGGATCCACTGCTGCAAAGGGAACAAACCAAGCAAAGCCTTTAGCAAAGGCTGTGAATTGCACTTGCTCTCGGTGCTGATATGACTGTGCTGTTTATAAGAAGCACACATTTGTTTGCTGTGTTCTCTGATTCACAGAATCACAGGGTGCTTTATGTTGGAAGGGACCTTAAAGATCACCTAGTTCCAATCCCCAAATTAATAGATTGCTGGCAGCAAAAAAAAAAAAAACAGCACCCAAAATATAACCAGGCTTGTATTTACAAGCTGCTGCACTCTAAGAATGTTGCCATTAGGAGGAAACAAACCCCACGTACAAGCAATGCCTCCCTGTGAGTGGTGTGTGGTTTGCAGTTGAGAGCTCTGCCTGCAAAACCTCATGACCCATGGGTGAGACCTCCTTAATTAGCCACCTATGTATTTTCCTAATTAGCTACTTCATTATCCATCCAGTTAGGACCGCTCTTAGGGTAAACTGGTGGGTGTTTAGGAGCACAGGACGATGCCACGAACCCAGTGTCAAAGTAACTATGACTGAGAGGAGAGATGCAGCGTGGTTTTCTCCCTGAAAAACAAGCGAGGGCAGCCCCACAAGGCAGGGTTGTGGAGAGAAGTAGGTCAGGAGTAAGAAGCAGGTTGCGATTTCCTGGTCAGCGGTTGCTGCAGGAGGAGAGCAGGAGACGCCCCTGGGCTGGCTCTGTGCCACATGAAGGGCTCAGGGTCATAATGAAACAGCTGCTGCCACAAACGGTGCAGATGCTCGTAACTGAGTGACAGGGGCACCCACGGATGGCTGAGGTGGCTCCCAGTGACCCACGGGGCACAGATCACACCCAACTCAACAAAAAGCACCAGAGGAGACTTCATAGAATCATACAATCACAGAATCACAGAATCACTGGGTTGGAAGAGACCTTTAAGATCATCGAGTCCAACCCAGCTCCCTCAGTCGTTCCTCACAGGGTTTGTGTTCCCAGCCCCTCACCAGCCTTGTTGCCCTCCTCTGTACACACTCAAGCATCTCAAAGTCCTTCCTAAACTGATCCAATCACAGGATTGTGGAATGTTTTGGGTTGGGAGGGAACTCAAAGACCATCTCATTCAACCCCGTGCCATGGACAGGGACACCTTCCACTATCCCCGGTGGCCCAAAGCCCTGTCCAACCTGGCCTTGATTCATTTAGACCCAACAACTCGCCTGGTCCACCCTGAGGAGGAAACCCAGGGGCTACTTGAACAAGGTGGATCTGATTTACAAAGTGGTTTCTGTGCAGTCAAAATGAAATACTAGAATGCTTGCATGGGTTTGTCCCGATGTAAATGAAAAAGGAAATACAGGCTTAAAACCTCCTGCAGCAGAAGCAGAAGTCAGAGGTCTGAGAGCCTGGCTCAGCTCGGGATGAAAGAGGAGCAATGTCAAAAAAAGCAATATTGCAGTAATGTGAGAAAATAGTAAATAGTTATAGGATCATGGAATATCCTGAGGGACACACACGGATCAGCTAGTCCAACTCCTGAACAGTGAGCTGTGCCAGGCTGTGCTCCTTGTGCATCTCAGGGAGGGAGAGGGCAACTCCTCACTTCCTAAGGCAGGACACCTCAGCTCAGCAGGAAACCACGCCCTCCAGGTACAATTCCTGGTTCCTTGGTGTGAGGGATCCTCATCCACCACTTCAACCCCAGCACCTGCGAATTTCCTGGCTGAGGAGCAGGGAGATGAAGCCATCTGACATCTCCCTGCATTCCTGCTCAGCCAACCATTCCGCTGGGGGAGGAGAAGGTCCCTAGAGACCATCCCAGAGGTCTAAAAAAACCTCATTCCATTGGCACTACTGCCTGCAGAACCTCCCTTCAGTGCTTTCAGCCTCTTCTTTGTGTCTTTTTCATCTTTTTAGGCTGCAAGTTCTCTTCTGCTGCCTCTTACTCATCTCACTGCACAGGAAAATGCCCAATCTGTGCTGAAATCTCTCAGTGCTACTTCAACACAAACCCATTCTCTGTGTCTATTTTCATTCAAAGCTACCATAAAAAACCATTTTTTTAAATAAAATATGATTTTTATTCAGCAGATAAGTTATTGAATAAATACAGATAAATTTATCAATTTTTTTATACTCTGAGCACACACAGAGCCATAAATACAGCCATAAATAAAAGACATAAATAGAAATATTGATATCTGTTGGTTCTTTACCATTCTAGCACTCAACAAGTAGAACCAATTACCTCCCAAAATGTTTTGCAATAAATAAATTGCAGCAGTGACATAAACCCAGACTGTGGTGACAACCAGGTCTGGTGGCACCAATGTTTGACTAACACCAGTAATAGTCCAGTGAGCAGGGATGGCCAGAGAAGGGAAGTGGGATAGGGATGAAGAAGGGAGGGAGAAGATGCAGGATGAGGAGTTTTTTGTGGCAGTGCTGGTGGGCGTGTATTCAGTTAGGGCAATTTACTACCAAGGACAACTTTGGGAACTATAATTAATTTGATTCACCAAACTGATATGAACCACGATGAAAAATAAATTTTTAAAAAGCGCTGCTTTCCCCTCTCACAAAACTCTTCCTCCCCTCCACCACCAGCTACCAATGACTCCCATCCTAAAACCCCTAAAGGAACAACAGCAAGAGTCATGACTTTCAGGAGATAATTCGCTCAGATTTGGAAGGGGAGCGATGCGTTGGACTCCCGGGATGTGAGGGTGGGCGGCTGCAGGATTTCACCGGGGGGGTTTTATGGGAAATCCTTCCTCTTCCCAGTGCCTCCCGCCCTAATGGCTGCTCCTAGGCCTGGAGCTGGACGACGGGAGCGACGCAGGTGCAGCCCACGGTGACGAGTCTCTTCTCCAGGCGGTAGGAGGGGACGCAGCCGCGCTGCTCCCGCCGCAGCACCAGGATCTCCTGCCTGAGGGGCACCGAGTTGAGGCCGTGGTCCTCCTGCCCCAGGGGGCTGGCACAGCCCGACAGGCGGCACCGCGCGTCGGCGATCACCCGCGGGAAGCGGTTGGGATCCTCGTCCAGCCTGAGGTGGGGACACAAAACTGGTTTGTTCACAGAATCACAAGGTTGGAAGAGATCTTTAAGATCACCGATGCCAACCCAGCCCTAACAGCTCAACTAAACCCTGGCACCCAGTGCCACATCCAGGCTTATGCACTTGGACGTCACAGTTTGGCAGGATCTTGTTGTTTATGTCTCCATCATCCTATTTCCCTGTGCATTCTCACTGTGAGACACGAAGGATTTCTCCCACCCAGACATTTTATAAGTTTCTTGGATGTAAACTTGCTGAGTTTTTCTTCCATGGGAAAGCTCTTTTTTCTCTGCAGATTTCAAATCACTGTGTGTGTGTTTCAAGGACAGAATGCATTCCTTTGCCCTGTCTCCCAATATGGGAGATGTGGTTTGCTTTTCTCAACCTGTGATATAAAGAATTGCTATCTCTCTGACTTTGTAAACATTTTCTGGCATTCTTCAGACTTTGGGGTATGGAGCTTGAAGAAGCAAGATGCCAGCTCTGTACCTGGGCAGAAATAGCCCAAATCCTTCTGAACAATGGAGTCATTTTAATAAATAATATCAGCCTTCTGATATTGGAGTCAAGAGTCTTGATTCACCCTGATGGGACTCCAACAGCAACCACTGGTGCCCCCTGAGACATGAGGTAACAAATTTCCTTATCCTCAACGGTTTCACAATGATTTCCTAAAAATGGAATCAGCATTGGGAGGGTAATATTGCTGTATCATTCTTTAGGAGCTGATGAATGGAGTGGAGCTGGGTTCAATCATACAGAGCTCACAACTGGCCTATTGATTTTTGTTTGGTTTTTAATTTTAGCATTTGGATGTTTCTTTCCGTTAGGAAAATGTGAGTTGCCAATGTACCACATCGTTCTTTTCCTAGAGGAATGATTAATTTCATCATTTTTTTCAACCCCATGCAGCACAACAAGTTTGGGGCAGAGGGGTTAGAAAGCTGCTCAGATGAGCTGGGGAAGGGTCTGGAGCACCAGGAGAGGCTGAGGGAGTTGGGAAAGGGGCTCAGCCTGGAGAAATGGAGGCTCAGGGGGGACCTTGTGGCTCTGCACAACTCCTGACAGGAGGGGACAGCCAGGGGGGTCAGGCTCTGCTCCCAGGGAACAAGGGACAAGAGGAAACAGCCTCAAGTTGCTCCAGCGGAGATTTAGATTGGATATTAGGAAAAATTTATTTTCTGAAAGGCTTGTTAAGGCCTGGCATAGCTGCCCAGTGAGGCGGTGGGATCACCATCCCTGGAGGGCTTTAAAAGCCATGTGGCACTTGGGGACATGGGTCAGTGGTGGCCTTGGCAGTGCTTGGGAAACAGTTGGACTCAAAGACCTCAGAGAGCTTTTCCAACCTAAATGATTCTGTGACTGATAAAGTCAAACAAGATGATCAGGAACCACTCCAGTGACACCCCCTTGCACTGCAAACAGTTTCTCTTGAAGAAATCTCACGCAACCTCGGAATGTCAGGGTGTGTCAAGAAGTGTTTGCAATATTCCTGGGACTCTGGGCATATGCTGAGAATGAACCACAGTCACCACAAAAAAACCATCTCTGGCACAGCCCTCACAATTTAGAGAAGACCTGAACACTTACCTGTAATCCCAAGGAGCGAGAGATCGGTTCCTGACATCATGGACCATCCCAAAGATGTGATCTGAGCTGCTGATCCGAATGTCAACTTTCACTGCTGTGGGGAATTCGGGGTCCTTTTGGTTCGGGCAACCTTCCCTCAGCCTTGCAGAGGCACCAGCCTTTCTGTGGGGTGAGCTCCTCACAGTGAGGGCTAAAACCAGCACCAAAACCAGTGATCTGAACTGGGAGAGAGAAAGGTGTCATTAGTTCTGCCCAACTATCAGCCCAATCAGTTCTTTCTTAGGAAAGAAAGAGCACAAAGAGCCAAGTCTTGGTTGGACTGGACCACCACTGGACCATCTTCATACTTATATTTGTGTGAAATGGGCCAAGATGAGCAAATAGCAGAATGGTGTTAATAAAACTCATCATAACTGATGCTAAACTCTGATTTAAATTCTGGTTCATAGCTGATTCTGCACCAAGAAGAGCATCTGTCCAACAAGCTATGTCCTACTCTGTGGCCACACAGCACTTTTAATCTAAAAATTGGGGTAAGGTTTCAGCTGACCCTGTGCCTAATGTTAGAACCTTGCCCAGCCACAGCTTTCTCAGGACAGTAAAAACTGGCCACCCACAGCCATCTGCTGGAAATATCCCTTTTCCCAAGAAAATCTGGGATTCTTGGGCCATTTCCAGTAGGCCGAGTTTTAGTAAATAATAGAATCATAGAATACCCTAAACTGAAAGGGAACCACAAGGATCATTAAGTCCAGTTGCTAAAAATAAGGTAAAATAAATGCAGGGCTTTTAAGAAAATCACAGGATCTGACAGTGCTGCAAATGCTACCCAGGTTGAAATTCAAACGCATAGATACCCACAGGGTGAATTTTCAGCCATTTTGGTAACATTCTCTCCAAAAAGGGCCCTGCCAATCCCATCTCAGCAGTGCTGATGAATGAGAGATAAATAAATAATGGATAGTCCACCACACCCTTGTCACTCAATCACCAAGCAGCTGCATCACACACACAGCTCCCAGCAAGACCAAAAGGGTTTTCTGCACAAATCAGGGGATCTGCCCTCTGCTTTCTCTCTTGCAGCAAATACATTTTATCCTTTATTTTAAATATAAGTACTTACCCCAGCAGAGCTGGTGAAAGCCATGGTAACCTCCCTGCTGCTTTGGGTGGATGTTAGGGTGACAGGACAAGAGAATTCTCCTTCCCTGAGACCCTTTCAACCCTGCTTGTGTCTCAAAGCCAGTTGTGCTCTCCATTTTATAGCAAAGCTGGGGCACTGCCACCCTTTCCATTGCAGCACAGCCGGCTTACCTGACCCGAGGTTCGGAGCTGATATTGCAATTTTTAGCCCACTTCCTCCCGTCTACCTCCAAAAAAGGGAAGGGCAAATACTACTACCAGCATCCCAAATCAGCCAATACCATTTATTTAGACAGATCAAGAGATAAGGAAAGAAAAAGGAAAGAAACCCAAACTGTTTAGGCAGGTGGGGTTTTTTTTGGTTTTTTTTTCACTCCTTTCCACCCCCCCCCTTTCTAATAATAGTTTTCTTTCACCACAAACTCATGTGGATGCACTCCCACGTGCCTCAAACAAACCCAGCAGCAGAGATCAGGCGAGCTGCAAAGGCAGCACCCAACAGGGGTTTCAAAACGAGGGCAGGACATGGAACTTCACCATTTAACCTGCCTTCAACTGCACAATCCACACCCACCTCATCTTAGGGATCCCTGTGTCCTGCAGGGACTGGGCAGGGGAAGAGTAAGCGCCATGGGGAATTCCTTCTGGGGGATATCAGGAGCTGGGATGCCTTCCCCACTGTGGTGACACATTGTGGAGAATTCTGAAAACTCATACACACCCTGATAGGGCCCTGACCACCTTCACTGCCCTTCACCACCACCACCAGCAGCCCCATTCCAGCTCAGCCCTGACTCCCAGTCCCTGCCTGAGCTGTCCTGCTGGAATACTGCTGGTCTCCTGTCCCTTCTCTGGCCCTGTAAACTGGGAGCACCTAGGAGCAGCATTTCTCCTGGATGGGCTCCTTGGACATACCTGGTGATGAATGGAGCTGGGGAAGGGGCTGGATTACCAGGAGGGGCCCAGAATTATGGAATTATCTGGTGCTAGTCCATCTTGATATCTCTAGCACTCCCACACACAGTTTCTGACTGATCCACCTTTATCCTTTCCTTTGCACACTTTGCTTCTGCTCCTGTATATCCCATAAGTCTTGCACAATCCCAAAACACTCAAATCAAGTCCCATGGCCCTGTAGCCAGCAAGGTGGTGCGAGGAAAGCCTCTCCTGACTTGTCTGTTGGGACTCACATGGGATATGTGGTGGGACTTGGGCTGGCCATCGTCCATGAACAGCCCTGAAAGAGCTGGGTCAGAAGCTTCATTTGAATTCCTCCACCTGGTCCTGTTCCTTTGTGTTCATGGAAGATTTAATCCCTCTCAATCACACAATCCTCACTTAATAATTAATAGGAGAGGGAGGCATGAAAATAGAACTGGAAACAGGATTCTGCATCCTGTGATCCAGAAAAGAGCAGCCACCAACTGGAAAGACAAGTGCATGTGGTGTTTCCCTGGAGCACCAGGAGGTCTCTTTGGGAGTAAAACCTATTTTTATGGCAGAAAAAAATACCCCACATAACAACTTCATGAAGCTGATTTGTGGAGAAAAACCTTGAAGGAAACCTTTCCCAAAGCTGTGTAGCCAAGCTGGCAGCAAAGGACTAAAGTGGAGGGCTCCACACAGGAAATCAACAGATTCGTGACATTTCCAGTCCTACCAAAAAAAAAAAAAAAAAATCAGGAACCTCTTAAAAATTCACAGAACTTTCCAAGAAGAAGAGACTCATGGTCCCTGCTCTGTCACCTCTCTTGAATCACAGCAGCAGAATCTCCACTGCCTGATGCTTTACATCACTGCAGGATGTTGCCGTGACTTTGTGGTCTGGTTCACCCGACACTCAGAGCCCAGCCACTTTCCTCATGTGCATTTGTCACATTTTGGGTCACCAAGTCCACCTGAGGCCACACCAGTGCTGTGACACATGTTCCTATTCTGACTGTCCCATCTATTCACCAGCACATCCACTGAGATGCGACACAGAGTGTGGAAGAGCGAGAGGGTAGAATTACCAGAAATCCACTTTTTTAGCCCAGAACCTGACCTCCTTTTTTTTCCCCCTGAGCTCTCACCATGAAAGGAAAGGGCACTGCCATGAAAATGGGTTGGATTGTGCAGGAACAGGGTTGAGGGGAAATGGTGACGTGTGATGAAGCGATGACGCCAAATACTGGGTTGTGAACCCCCACCACCACTTTCCACTCACTTCTTGTGTCTCCAGCAGCTTGAAACTTCAGCAGGGATTCCCTCTTTGACCCAGAATTTCCTACAACTGAACTCGTCTTGAGTGGAGGTTCACTAAAAAAATTTAATCAAAAAGAGGCCACCAAACATGAATCATCAAAAGGGAGGAAAAATACTTTTATTCCTAGAATCACAGAATGGCTCTGGTGGGAAGGGACATTAAAGATCACACAGTTCCAATCCCCTGCCATCCCCTTGGGCAGGGACATCTCCCACTATCCCAGGCTGCTCCAAACCCTGACCTTGGACACTTCCAGGGATCCAGGGGCAGCCACAGCTTCTCTGGGTACCCTGTGCCAGGGCCTCTCCACCCTTTCAGGGAAGATTTTTTTTCTTATATACAGGAATATAGTTATCTCAAAATGCCTTTGCCTGTCACACATCAAGGGCTTGGAGCAGGGATTGGGACTTGGAGATAAAAGTGTATTTTAATTCCACTAACAATAACCCTTCTACTCTTGAGCTCCTATAAGGAAACAGCAGTGTTTGCACTGCAGGGTATGTTACACACTTAGGTTCAGGTTTTCATGGATGATAGAATCACAGAATGGTTTGGGTGGGAAAGAACCTTAAAGACCATCCAGTGCCACCCCCTGCCATGGGCAGGGACACCTTCCACAAGACCAGGTGCTCAGAGGACCTTCCACAGCCTGCAGCACCTAAAGGCTGAAACTGCAGCCTCCGAAATCTCCAGATGACAGGGTCAAGTAAAAACTTCAGCTGCAGCACAGGACACGGCTTGTACTTCCAGCAGCTTGCTCCTGCCTCTCCAGCCACCTTGGGCAGTTTTTCCCTTGTCAACAAAGACCCCTCTCCCAGTTGTGAAGGATGTACCGAGGTGGCCACCAGCACAAGGGGCAGGGTAGTCACCCACAGCCTACAGCCCCAGGCTATAGGATAGGGAAATAACCAGATTTCTCTACCCTGGAGCTCCTCCTGGTGTCCTCTCACGGGAAATTCAGTATTAGCAGTTCCCCAGCTGTAAGGGCAGGGAAATCTCAAAATCATGGAATTATGGAATGGGCAGGGACACCTTCCACTATCCCAGGCTGCTCCAAGCCCTGTCCAGCCTGGTCTTGGGCACTTCCAGGGATCCAGGGGCAGCCACAGCTTCTCTGGGCACCCTGTGCCAGGGACTCACCACCCTCACAGGGAACAATTCCTTCCCAATATCCCATCCATCCCTGCCCTCTGGCAGTGGGAAGCCATTCCCTGTGTCCTGTCCCTCTATCCCTTGTCCCAAGTCCCTCTCCTGCTCTCTTGCAGTCCCTTTATGCACTGGAAGTGGCTCTTAAATCTCTCCAGAGCCTTCTCCAGGCTGAACAATCCCAGCTCTCCCATCCCATCTCCAGAGAAGAGGATCTGTGTTTAACTTTCACCAGTCTTGGCAGTTTTGAACCAGACCCTGCCTGAAGGTCCAAGGTTGCTCTGTACCAGCACCATACACCACACAGAGATCTTTAGGAGGTTGCAAACATGCCAAATCCCCTCCAACCCTGCTGTCATGGCTGTGTTAGGTGAGAGGAGCTCCAAAATCTGGCTTTTAGAGCTCACCAGGCAGCTGAAGTCCTTCCACAGCAGCACAAATGCCACCTGTCCAACTGCAGCTGTACCCCCCCACAAGTGGGAATTCTACATCCCCCTGAACAGCCAGTCATGGGGTGAGCAGTATAGACATCTTTATAACCCAAATAAAGATTTATTTGGGTTATAAAAAAAGAAAGAAGGGAGATGTGCAAGTGTCTGGAGATGGGCAGTGACGTTTCTCCAAAGCTCCAACTCACCAGGACAAAAGAAAAAGAAATTAAAGAAAAACCCAACCCTTCAGCAGCTCTGGACCACAAGCAGCCAGAACTGGTCTGAGCGTGTGTTCAGCTTTTCTTGAAAGTTTGCCATGATCCCAGGCTAAAGGCAGGAGCAGGAGGAGATTAAATCCATCTGTGCCAGGGACACATTCCCTGGGCAGCTCTGAGACCATCCAGGTTTCTTCCCTGGGGGCAAAACCCCCATCAGGGGTGTGTAATCTGGAAATTCAAGCTGACCCAAGGGCAGTGGAACAGGTCAGACTACACCTGGCCCTCCATTGCCAGGAATCATCCTCCACAAGATGGGTGGGGAGGGCAGAACCAACAGGACAGGCTTTAGGCACCTTTCCCTGTGGGACAAGCAGATCTAGGCTATATAATAGCAAAATGGAAAAAAAATGGGGGGAAATAAAAGCTTCACTAACAGTGGAGATCTTATATTGCTCCTCATCACCACTACTGAATGCTGGATTCCTAAATCCAGATTTTTTATTTAAAAGCTGGAACTCTTAACACCAAAGCTAAAAAACAACCCATTAAAAACACTGACAATTTGCTTCTAGGTTTTTCCTTTTGTCTCCTTGCAGAAACCTCTTCCCAAATACTCCACTCTGAAGGCAGCAAGAACTTCCAGAGCCCCTGACTCTTTTCTTTAGTGCCAGAAAGGAACAGCAAGGAAGTGCACAGGCTTGAGCTCCCCAAAATCCAGCTCAGCCACATGAAGCATTTGAACACGAAGAGTCTCCAGGCTGAGAGTCCATGAAAAACTCGGGCTCCTCCACCCAGAGGCTCAGATTAAGAAGATAATGTCATCAGACATCATGATCTGGTTGTCATCCTGCATGTGGGCCAGGGCCACCTTCACCTCGGCCACCGAGAAGGGCTCGGGGTTGTCGCGGTTGATGGATTCCATCACGTTCTTCAGGCCCACAGACTGGGCGTGGGAAGCTTTGAACACCTCCAGCAGAGCAGCCTTGAATGCTTTCAACCTGGTCAGAGGAGAGGGAATCACCCTTGGAGAACACACACAAATCCTTCCTCTTGTTCCCAGCCCAGCATGCCTCAGCCCTTCCCCAATTCCAGCAGCAGCACGCAGTAGGAAAGCCAAAAATTTGAGCTGGGAGCATCACAAATGCATCTCCAGCAGGGGACAATAGTCTGGAGCCACTGGGGGAGGTGGACACACAGGGACAGGCCCCAATTACCTTGGTTCAGCCAACTCCAGCTTCTTCCCTTCACCAGCTCCTGAGGCTTCGGGCGTTTTCGGAGGGTGTGCCTGAACTGGAGCGGGAGGAAGAGTTACCTTCACCCTGTGCCTGGTGACCAAGTACCCAGAGAGCAAAAGTACTGGGCTCAGGACAGGGGGTGATGCCAAACTGCCTCCCAATACTGTTATTTATGCTGTGGTTTGGAGGTGGATGGAAAAATTAATCAGCAGTACAATCACAAAATGGTTTGGGTGGGAAGGGACTTAAAAGATCATCCAGTTCCAACCCCTGGCATGGGCAGGGACACCTCCCACTATCCCAGATTGTTCCAAGGCCCATCCAACCTGGCCTTGGACACTTCCATGAATTCAGGGGCAGCCATAGCTTCTTTGGGAACCTGTGCCAGGGCCTCGCCACCCTCACAGACAAGAACTCCTTCCTAATATCCCATCTAACCCTATCCCATATGGATCTTTGGCTCTGAATGCTACTGTACCACACCAAGGACCACAGGTAACAGCAGCACTGCTGCTCCCCAAGCTGTGCAGACCCAGCAGCACCCTAAGGAGCCAGGTGTCACCAAACCCAAGACTCACCCTGTGGCATCTCCTCCTCGGCGTCACTGAAGTCGTAGGGGTCGTAGGAGTCCTCCTCGCCCTCCGTGCGCGCCTTCTTCCTTCTGGGGGGC
The DNA here is from genome assembly GCA_013396995.1 of Dicaeum eximium. Classification (NCBI taxonomy): domain Eukaryota; kingdom Metazoa; phylum Chordata; class Aves; order Passeriformes; family Dicaeidae; genus Dicaeum; species Dicaeum eximium. The sequence goes on from VWZP01009168.1 coordinate 2,323,182, forward strand.
AAGGAGAGGTCACCCAAGGGTTTGGCTTGGAAGGGACCCCAAGGATCATCTAATTTCAAAACCTCTGCCATGGGCAGAGACACCTTCCACTAGCCCAGGTTGCTCCAAGCCCTGTCCAACCTGGCCTTGGATACTTCCAGGGATCCAGGGGCAGCCACAGCTTCTCTGGGCACCCTGTGCCAGTGCTACCCAGCCAGTTCCTTATCCATGAAATCATGGTGTCCCTCTACTACAAATGGGGTGGGACAAACCACCTGGCTGAGCAAAATGTGGAGTACTTCCCCAAGGCCTGTGGCAACCTCAGAAGAGGCTGGTGCCCTTTGCACCATGTCCTTCCCACTCCCTTGCAGTGGCTCCTACCTCCTTGTCCTGCGCTCCTTGTCCTGCGACTCCTGATCTTCCTCTTTCTCAGTCTCCGAGTCATCCTCCACCGGCTTCCTGCGCTTCTTCTCCTTCTCCAGCACCTGTGTGGCAAAGGCAGGATGGACTCAGACCTCATTTTCACTCAAGCTGCTTTTAGGGACCAACCTCAAGCCCCCAAAATCCCAAAGTGGTGGCCGGATCCCACACAGTGTCCAGGAAAGTCCGCACCAGCAGCCCATGGTGCTCAGCTTGCACCAAGCCCAACATTTCTGATGACAATCTCAAGATCCCCTGGGAACAGAGGGACACCCTCCCCCCACCTTTTTGAAGTAGGCGAACTGCACCAGCTCCAGAGCTGCCTCAGCATCCTGCATATCCACAGTCTTGTTCATCCTGGCCTTGGCGTGGGCTGTGGAGAGGCGGATCAGGGTCTCCAGGGTCCGAGCTGTGATGGGGGAGGTCTGGGGCGACAGAGAGAGGTGTCACATCCAAGGTGGAAAACACCCATAAAAAGAGAGGCCTGTGCCTCAGTTTCCCTCCTCCTGGCCCAAGAGGGAGCTGCTCCCAGGGCTCACCCTGGCCACATCCGAGTTCATCTCGCTCTGGCTGCGCAGGCGGGAATACTCCTCAGCGATGTAGCTCGCCGCCTCCTCCGTCAGCACGGGCTTGATCATCTTTGCTACGTGGATGTACTTCCTCATGAACTCCATGCTGACAACCTTCTCCCTGCAGCAAAGCACATACACCCACATTATCCACAGTGGGGATGGGCCTCCCATCCATTTATACCCCTCCAGGGGCATCCACGTGCGTAGGGAATTCTGCTCCAGATGCTCCCCACCGGCCTGGCACAAGAGATCAAGCAAGGCCCTTAGCATCCTACCCATGGATCAGCTGGAGCATCATTGGCACTGCCTGGATCCTCAGGCCAAACCCATGAACCCACAGTGCTGGACACTTCAGGAGCTCCAGGGCATGAAGGACTCACTTGCGGCGGTTGGGCCCGTGCAGGAGGTCATCGTGCTTCTCATAGACCTGCAGCTCCTGCTCCTCCTCCTGCCTGAAGTCAGGGTCATCTGTAGCCAGCATCTCCACAGCACTGCCCAGGGGCATGGCTGGAAAGGGGAATGTACAGAGAATAGGATTTTACCCTCTGAAGTTACTTCTAATATGCCACAGAAGTAGCCCCCAAGAGCTGCCACCAAGGGGTGACTGGCTGAGGAGGGATGGGACTCACCATCCCCATCCTGCTCGTTGGGGTTGCGGTAGCGGTGCATGCGCAGGACGTGGTCTGAGATCTCCCTGTCCTGCTCGGGGTCCATCTGGTCCAGCACGATGAAGAGCAGGTCAAAACGGGAGAGCAGCGAGTCCTGCAGGCCGATGTTCTCCATGGGCGTCTTGTACTGGTCATACTGGGGAAGGACAGAGTGAGGAGAGTGAGGGGTTACAGGGTCACTCATGGGTCAGTCCTGGCTGCCAGGATCTCCTTGGGCCAGGCCTAAAAGAATGGATGGATGGATGGATGATGGATGGATGGACACCACACCAAACCCAGCCTGCTGCAGCAGTACAGCCATTTCTCCCCATCCTGCAAGGCTTTTATTTCCAAAGAAAACAAGAATTTTTTGCGATCCCTGATCAAACACCAAGACCGAGGTGCATCACCAGCACGAGGGTCCACTGGGCTGCCCCAACACCCACGCAGAACCAAAACAGGATGAGAAACCCCAGGAGCTCCTCTCTCCTCCAGCAAAGCCATGACCACAACAGACACCAAACCAACAAGGTCTTTGCTGTGCCATGCATCCAAGTCACTGGTTTGGGGGAATCTTTCGGAATTCACCAGCTGCCTCCTGTTGCAGTAAGGTAGAAAAATTATAAAGAAAGGCCTCATAAACCAGGCCTGCTCTGTTATATCAGTAGTTAACCTGTCATTTCTTCTAAGGGAAGCCAGGGATTTTCAAGTTGCCACGTGAAAGGAATCCTGGTGTGAGCAGTTTGTTAGCAAAACAATCTATTCCTGCGTGAAAAATAACTAGCACCTGTATAAACTGTTTTTACACAGAAAAATGAAAACTATCTCTCACAAACAACTTTGCACATACACACTGGGGGTTTGAGTAACCAATCAATACAGGGTAACAACTTGTTACTAACCAATAAAGTAACTAGCAAGAAAGCTACTAACCAATTGGAGTCACACACGAGGTCTGTAAAACTGTATAAAAACGAGTTACCGGAATAAAAAAGGAGCTTTTTCCACCATGAAGAAAATGGAGCCCTGNAATAAAGTAATTAGCAAGAAAGCTACTAACCAATTGGAGTCACACACGAGGTCTGTAAAACTGTATAAAAACGAGTTACCGGAATAAAAAAGGAGCTTTTTCCACCATGAAGAAAATGGAGCCCTGAGTGATTACTCCCAGAGGCTCCTCCCTTCCCCAGGGAAGGGCAGCACCAGCACTCACCCGGCCGTAGACGGGGTTGGCGGCGGCCAGGACGCTGCAGCGGGAGTTGAGGCGGGCCTGGATGCCGGCCTTGGCGATGGTGACGCGGCCCTGCTCCATCACCTCGTGGATGGCCGTGCGGTCGATGTCCGACATCTTGTCGAACTCGTCGATGCACACCACGCCCCGGTCGGCCAACACCATGGCTCCTGCTTCCAGGCGCCGCTCCCCTGGGATGGGACAGGGAAAAACAGGGTCAGCCACCTCCCAGGGGCCCTACACATCTCCATACCCATCACCCCCAGGAGGAGCAACCTCAAGGAGCAGCAGCATCCTTCTGGGTCACTCTCCGACCCAACTCCACAGCAGAGAGAATGCTTAGGGTAAGGATCAGGGTTAGGAATGCTAATTAGGCTAATTAGAATTAGCCTTCCCATGAGGAAGGCTGCTGCTGGCCCTCAGATGTGGCACCAAGTGGAAGAAGAGTAAAGAAAACCACCATCTAAGAGAGGTGGAGAAAACATCCCAAAACACGGGATCCCATGATCCCAAATCATCATTATCATAAAGCTTCTGGTGGAGCAGGTCCTGCAAGTGTCACTGCAGAACACCATAAAACCACTAAGGTAGGAAAAGACCTCCCAGACCATCGAGCTGAGCAGCCTTGGATGTTGGGTAAGATTAAATAGGAAAGCCTTATAATTGTGACTGTTTGGACTTTGGGAACGTGAAGCATGTGGGTGAGGTGGAATTGAAGGCAAGTTTCGATGTCTCAGATGCCAAGCCTCGATTACTGAATAACTAGAAAACAATAGGATGGCCAGCAGGAGGGAATCTCCTCTTGATGCAGCAATGCTGTCCGCATCAAGAGCCCGAGGGTCAGAGCAGACCCCACCTGCTTAGTAGGAGTCCAAAGGGTAGTCTTTAGGATTTAAAATGTAACCCAGTATGTTAATATAGTGATTCTTATAGGCTGTATGTAAATGCTATAGGATTTGTATCTTGTACTAGATTGGTTAGTGTAAGTTGGAATATTCAGTATAGAAGAAGATTTAAGGCTTTGTAATGGGAATTTCGCTCTCTTGCCTCTTATTCGCTTACTCTTACCTCTCTCTTACCTCTCTTATTCGCTTATGCTTACTCTTACCTCGCTTGCTCTCTTACTCTCTTGCTTTACTCTTTCTCTCTCTTCTCAGTCCTGCTCTGAGCTGCATCTGGCAGCTCCTGGCAGGGCCCTTTTACCCACACCCCAAGCAATAAACTGCTTGCTCCTGAAACTAGCTTAGGACTTAGAGAGATCTCTCGTCTCAGTTTGTCCCATCATCGTCCATCCACAGACCCCCAGACCCGCACCTGGATGTCACAGAGTCCCTGCCAGGAGTTAACAGCCATCCCCCCAGTGCTCCTCACCCGTCTCCTGGTCCGTGGTGACGGCAGCGGTGAGGCCGACGCCGGAGGAGCCCCTGCCGGTGGTGGGGATGGCCCGGGGTGCCGTGCTCAGCACGTACCTCAGCAGCTGGGATTTGGCCACAGAAGGGTCTCCTGGGATGGAGAATGGCACATTTAGGAATAACTCATCCCCTGGGTACCAACTGCACCATCACCCCGTGTCTGGTTTGAGGGTGTTCTGAGTAGGGGCACATGGAGGGGAAAGGAGTCAGATGGGTTTTGTTCACACTTCATAAAATAAGGTAAGGAGAGGATCTTCCCACCATCATCAATAATCCCATGGGAGGAAACAGAGAAGATGGAGATAAGAGACTTGAGGTGATGGGGATGCGACAAGAGGCAATGGGGACAATTCAGAATATAGGAAACCCCAATGGGACAGCAGAAACAAAAAAAAAGTCTCCTTGACCATGTGCAAACACTGGGATAATGGCTCACAGCAGTCATGGGATCCCCTAGAACCATGGAATGGTTTGGGCTGGAAAAGACATTAAAGGTCACCTTGTTCCAACCCCCCTACAAAGGGGAGGGACAGCTTCCACTATCTCAGGTTGCTCCAAGCCCTGTCCAACCTGACCTGACCCAGGGATCCAGGGGCAGCCACAGCTTCTTTGGGCACCCTGTGCCAGGGCCTCCCCACCCTCACAGGGAAGAATTTCTTCTGAATATCCCATCAAACCCTGCCCTCTGGCAGTGGGAAGCCATTCCCTATAGGCCTGTCCTTCCAGGCCCTTGTCCCAAGTCCCTCTCCAGCTCTTCTGGAGCCCCTTTAGGCACTGGAAAGGGCTCCAAGGTGATCCTGGACACTTCTCCAGGCTGAACATCCCCAGCTCTCCCAGCCTGGCTCCAGAGCAGGGGGAATGCAGTCCTTGCACTGCTGTCCAAGGTTTCCTCTGCACTCCTTCTAACAGGTCCACATCTTTCTTGTGCTGATGACTCCACATCTGGACACATCTCCATCCCTGGACATGTTCAAATCAACTGGACAAGTCCCAAAGCAACCTGACCTACCAGCGACACTGGCTCAGGCCTGTGCACATCCCTGGACCAGGAACCTCCAGATGTCCTTTCTAACCTCATTAACTCCACAAAACTAAACCCAGAATCCTCCACCTCACCCCCAATACCACCAACCAAGGGTGCCTCAGCCCAGCCCCCCCAGACCTATCAGCAAGATGTTGATGTCTCCTCGGATGCGGCTCCCGTTCTCCAGGATCTTCTCCACCCCTCCCAGCAGCATGCAGAGAATGGCCTTCTTGATGTACTCATGCCCATGGATGCTGGGAGCCAGGGATCTGGCCAGCTGGTCAAAGATATCCTAAGGGAGAAGAGGCAGAGCACGAACCGTCACATGGGCTGGACCTAGCAAGAGCAAGCAATACTTGAAAAGACCATTTCAGTCCAAATTTCAGCTTATTCCTATCAAAGAGCCACATGGATGAAAATTATTTGGCAAGGAAAAGACTGTTGGCCAGAGTTTTCTTTCACAGTGGGATTTATCTGAAGGTCCAGGATCATCTTGTCACTGTCACACAAACAAGCACTGGAAGCAGTGAGAGCAAGGCTTGCTCCTCTCTGTGCTACAAAGGAAAGCTCTGAGCATGAGAAGCTGGGGCAGAACCCCATTATCTCAGTCTGGGGTGAGAAAAGAGGTGTTTCTCCTGCAGAGCAAATTCCCTGGAAACTTGCTGGTAGGGTCAAGACACGGCAGAGCTGCCAGCAAGAAGGATGCTCTGCAAGCAGTACAGAAGCAACAAGAAAAACAACAGGGCCTGATCACAGTCTAAGCAGAAAATTCAAAGAAAATGAGTTAGAAAATCCAACAACCAGCTAAGAGGGCTGAGGAGTTACTTGCAACCCAACAAGAACCTCCTTAGCCACGTGCCAAGCTGAAACTTCACGCCAGGACACAAGACTTTGATACCTTGGAGCGACTCTTGCTGAATCTCTTGATCTTGGCCACGTCTGAAGCAGAGTAGAGAGGCCGGAGGTCTTTGCTCATCTGCTTCACGTGGCAGGCAATGAGGATGGTCCTGGAGAAGGGACACAGCTGTGGTCAGCTCTGCAAACCCCACAGAGACACAGCAGAAGCTTCCACAGGGCCATCACTTGCTCTAGGAAGTCCTGGAAGGGGGTGGGAAGCTTTGACAGCTGTAGCACCCTTGATCTGACTGTGCTGGACCATCAGTAGAGCATCTTTTAAAAGCATCCAAACCCTTCTGAGCACGGCTGAAGTCACAGCTGCACATTGTGAGGAGAGACCTCACCACAGTCTACAGCTTCCTCACGAGGGGAAGTGGAGAAGTGGCACCAATTGGGTGCTCTGGTGACCAATGACAGGACCCAAGGGAATGGCTGGAGCTGGCTCAGGGGAGGTTTGTTTTGGATATCAGGGAAAGGCTCTTCCACCAGAGGATGTTTGGGCACTGAGCAGGCTCCCCAAGGAATGGGCATGGCCCCAAGGCTGCCAGAGCTCCAGGAGAGTTTGGACAACGCTCTCAGGGCTGCACAGGATGGCATTGCTGGGGTGTCCTGTGCAGGGCCAGGAATTGGACTTGATGATCCTTGTGGGTCCTTTCCAACTCAGCATAAACGGTAAATAGGATCAAGGTGTAAACCACTTCCAAGTGATTTAAGCCACTGTCTGACCCAGCTCTCTGATGGCCACCTGCCAGATCTCACCCTCCAGAGACCCAAACAGGGTGAGAGGGCTGAACCCCAGGAAGACCCACCTGAAAGTGCCTGAGGTGTAGCCCCCTTTCTTGCCTGGCAGGCAGCGGTAGGTCCCCACCACCTGGATGCGGTCCCCAGGCTTCACCCTGTCCACCAGGTCATCGTCCAGAACCACCTCCACCGAGCGGGGCAGCTGCCCTGCAGGGGCCTTCTCAGGCATCTCCTGGATGGTGATGGTCTGGTGGTCCTTGTAGACCGAGAGGCCAAACTCTGTCTCCAGCGGGTTGTTCTCTTCGTCCTGTGAGGAATGCAGGTGTGATTTGTGTCCAAGATCATACTGCCAAGATTGCTGGGGTACAAATTGTAAACTAGCACTACAGACCATAGGGACTCGTGACTGTCTTGAAGAATCAAGAGAATTAAACAAGGAATAATTTGAGCCCAATAAAGCATGAAATAAAAGATAAAAGGAGAAATAACAATTAAGCTATGCTAAGCAGAATATAGCTGTGCAATGTAAAACCACAGGCTTGCAGCAACTATAAGGAGCTATGCAATGTAAAACCATAGGCCTGCAATAACTATAAGAAGTTATGCTAAATATGTTAAAAGTATAACCACAAGATTGCAGCAACCATAAGGAATCTGGGCAAAAGGAACAAAGAGGCGTCACTCTGGAGAAAAAGAGGTGGAAAGAAGAAACCGTAACTCCAAGGAGAGACTGCAACTCCAAATGAGATAAGGTAACAGAGGAATCAAAAAGAGGAAGAATCTGTCTGGACACTGTAACTCTGGATGAAATAAAAGGCCACCACAAAAACCCAGGGAGTGTGAGGCGTTGGTGGGGTGGAGATCCCCAGCACACCCAGCGTTGTTTGCCCATCTCTTATCCATATTAATAAATTGCATTTTAATTATATCAGGAAATTGGCTTCTCATTTATAACAATCCTAAAGCAGGAACCCAAATCAAAAGATGAGCACCATTTTTCAGGAGAACAGAGAGAACAGAGGCTGCCTCACCTACCCTGCACAAGGCTGCTGGAAAGGGCTGTTTAGCAGGGCTGGAGCTCACCAGCTCTGTACTGAAGCTGGCACGTTCTCCCTAGAGGAACCTGCTGGTGCTTCCCCTCACCTTTGTAGGGTAGATGGAGCTGGATGGGAAAGCATCCAGGGAGGTCATGTCTGTGTATCGGCGCTCAATTGTTTTCTTGGTAGCTGGGCAATAATGGACGCTCCGGACGACTTTGGGACGCACCAGAGAGCCTAGGGTTGGAAAAGAGAGGAGTTAGGGACTGGGATGTCTCACCCCTCTGTCAGCAGACCCAAAAGGGCCTTCAACATTAAAATTACTTGGGTCACAACTTACTGTCAAACATGGACAGGACTGGCTGATTTTAAAGACCATCCAAGCTCCCTGTCCCAGGTTGCCAGGATTCAGAATCATAGGATGGTTTGGATTGCAAGGAACTTTAAATTTAAAGATCATCTAGTTTCACTCCCTGCCACAGCCAGGGACACCTTCCACTATCCCAGGTAGCTTCAAGCCTGTCCAACCTGACCTTGAATGCTTCCAGGGATCCAGAGGCAGCCACAGCTTCTCAGGGCACCCTGTGCCAGGATCTCCCCACCCTCACAGAGAACAATTCCTTCCCAATATCCCATCTAATCCTACTCTCTGTCAGGGTAAAGCCATTCCCCTTTGTCCTGTCTCTCCATGTCTTGTCCCAAGTCCCTCTCCCTGCCACAGCTCCTGCACAGCAAACCCCTGGCCCCTCCATGCCCGCAGCGCCTGGCTGTGCCCCAGTCTCACACTTTGTCACGATGCCCTCCACGCAGACGATGCAGCTGAGGAAACAGGCTGTCAGCGTCCGTGGGGACACATGCTTGGAGCCAAAGCTGCCCTCCAGCCCGATGTAGAAGTCCTCGTACTGCTTGGCGTACGTGGCGTCCACGGAGGCGACGAAATCCTTGAGGGCGCGCTGGAAGGCGATGAGCTCCTCGAAGGCATTGCTCAGGAGCCTGCAGCACAGGGAGGTGACAAAGCACATGGGTAACCCCTTCCTCCTCAACACTTTTCCAACATCCCGGCTTGCTCCACAAGTTTACCAAGAGCAGAGGTAAAAAACAAAACAAAACAACCAAGTCCATCACAGCTCTGTGTGAGGTGCACTGGCACCGACAGACAGGAGAAGAAGAATTCCAAGCATATCTAGAAAGCCTCAATTGACCCTGGCCAGATTGGCAAGGCTGGTCCAAAATAACCCTGAGCATCCTCAAAAAGGCTGAGGGAAGTGGGGTTGTTCAGTCTGGAGGAGACTCTGAGAAGAGCCCTTAGAGCCCCTTCCAGTGCCTAAAGGGGCTCCAAAACAGCTGGACAGGGACTTGGGACAAGGGCATGGAGGGACAGGACAAGGGGGAATGGCTTCATGCTTCCAGAGGGAAGGGTTAGGTGGGATACTGGGAAGGAATTGTTCCCTGTGAGGGTGGGGAGGCCCAAAATTTCAAGAGAGGACAAGGTTTGGTGCTTTCTTGTGACAAATGACCTGCAGAACCAGGACTGGACCTTTGAAACCCATCTCAGGCCCAGTGCCCCAGGTGCCCCCAGTGCCCCACACCCACCTGCTGGCTCTCTTCTCGTTCTTGCGCCGCAGGTCGTTGATGTTGACAATGAGCCGATACTGGTTGTCACTGATCATGTCCCGCACCTTGCTCTGGTAAATCCCTTGGTCTTCCTGAAAGTGAAAGTGGGGGAAAGACAAAAAGCAACTCAGTTTGCATGTCTGTCTGTGTGAAAATCCCCAGGAGCCCATTCCTGCAGAGCTGGATCCCCTTTATCCCACCGGCTAAGCAGGAAGGGGCAGCACAGGGACCAGGCGCTCCCTAACTCCTGGTAGGAATGGGGGGACACAGGCACCAGGGTCTCCCAACCCCCTGGGGTACATGGCGGGGAGGATCAGGTGGTTCTCATCCCGGGGGCATGTATTAGGGGGGACGGACGGGCACAGGGATCAAGTGTTCCCGAACTTCGGGAGGAGACATGGAGCAGGGGGGGAACAGAGATGAGATGCTCCCCAATCCCCGAGGATACAGCGGGGAGGGGACATGGGGACACGGATCAGGAGTTCCCCAGCCCCGGGGGGCATGGAGGGGACGCAGCAGCCGCGCCTCCCAGCTCGTCTCACCTCATCGTCCAGAAAATCGAGGTAATCGCGCTGCGCCTCCCGCAGCTCCGCGTCCTCCAGCCCGCCCGCCGGCGCCGCCATTCTGCCGGCCCCCCCGGGACGGATCCCACTCCGCTGCTGCCGCCGCTCCTGCTGCTGCTGCCGGGGAAGGCGGTGGGAGCCCAGGGGAGCCGGGCTGGCCCCGCGATCGGCTCAGACCCCGCGATCCGCTCAGGCCCCGCGATCCGCCCAGGCCCCGCGATCCGCTCAGACCCCGCGATCCGCTCAGGCCCCGCGATCGGCTCAGACCCCGCGATCCGCTCAGGCCCCGCGATCCGCTCAGGCCCCGCGATCCGCCCCCGCCGCGCTCCCGTTTCGCGCCAAACGCGGCTCCTTTCCCGCCACGGCGCGGGAAATCCGCCCCCGGCCCGCCCAACGGCGCTGCTGATTGGTCTGCACCGCACAGCGCCAGCCAATGGGACGGTGAAAGATTGATGGATAAGAACTTGAGCCTATCAAAGCGCGGGGGCGGGGCCGAGGTACCGGGGATTGGATTTAATCCCAGCCCCGGCTCTTGGAAATCACCGAGGGGTGAAAATGCCGCTTTAGGGGGGGAAAAAACCTTAAAAGCGAACATGTAAACAACAAAAATACCCAGATATAATCCCAAACCAAGAAAAACACAACAAAAACTAATCGAAAACTAATTAAAAACCAATTAAAAACTAATTAAAAGCTAATTTAGGGGATTGTTTTTTATATTGTATTTTCGGGAGCTCCGTTTCCGGCTGTTTTCACCCCGTACAGGCGGCGTGGGCGTTGCTTTTCCCTTTAATGTGGCCTCGGTGTGACTGCAGCAGTTTGGGGGTGACCACACAAAATCGACAGGTACTTTGAGATGGAAAAAGCGATTTTGGGTGTGTTTTAGAATGATAAAATGGTTTGGGTTGGAAGGGACCTTAAAGCTCATCCTGTTCCTACCCCTGCCATGGGCAGGGACACTTTCCACTATCCCAGGTTGCTCCAAACCCTGTCCAACCTGGCCTTGGACACTTCCAGGGATTCAGGAGCAGCCACAGCTTCTCTGGGCACCCTGTGCCAGGGCCTGCCCACCCCCACAAGGAAGGATTTTCCCCCAATATTCCACCTAACCCTGCCCAATGACAAGTTGAAAACCAGTTCCTATCACTATCTGCTTGTGTAAAAACTCCCTTTTCCACTTTTTTCCAAGCCTCCTTTAAGTGTCCTAAGAGGCTGTTGTAGGCAGGAATCAAAAGGTGCCGCTTCCCTAGGGAAACCTGCTGCTCCCCCTTAAAAAACCATCACGATATCCCTTAAAAATCTTTATCTAAACTCAGTTTAAAAATAGAAAAATAATAAAAAAGCATGACAAAACTGTTTTGATCAGCCCGGCATACCGGGCACACGAACTTGGCCATGTCCCCTGGATATTGTAGCAGTTTTTCCAGGGTAATCCTGGGAATAAATATTCACCCCGGGGTGTGCTGGGCTGTGCAAACGCTGAGGCACAGAATTCCCGCTGCCTGATCTCTCCAGAGGGAGCAGCTGCGATTGGTGTTTCGGAAGAGCAGCAGGAAACAGCCTTTGCCCCGTTTCCCATTTTCTGTTCGTGTGCCTGGATCAGATCACTCGCTGGAAATGCCTGGGAACTCTGTGGCTGGTCAGGGATACATGCAGCCCAAGTCCTGGATATTTGTCCTGCTCCTGAGAGGGTTTTTTTTTTTTCACATTGCCCTGTGTCAAAGTGAAAGTTCGGAGTTTCCTTTTTAGGCCTTTCCTTAAGCCCTCCTCTGGAATAATTTGATGCAGTATTCAGTTTGGTAAATTGGCAAAAATAAAGGATCTTATGCTTTGTTGCTGTTTTCTTCCTTTTTTCCCTTTTCTTCTTTTCCTTTTTCTTTTCATTTTCCTTTTTATTTTCATTTAATTTCTTTTTCCTTTCCATTTTTCTTCTTTTCTTTTCCCTTTAATCTTCCAGGTTGCCCTGCTAGCTCCAGAGATGTTCCCTGCAGCTGGAATAGCTTCCCTGTTTCTGCACACTCAGCAAGACCCATTTCCCTCCAGCTGCTCCTCAAATCCACCCCTTCCCTCTGATTTGATGGACATTTCTTGTTTTCATGAGTGGAGAAAGCACAAAGAATGAACAGAGAAAACCTTTCGTGTGCCCCTGCCACTTCTATTTCTATTTCTATTTCTATTTCTATTTCTATTTCTATTTCTATTTCTATTTCTATTTCTATTTCTATTTCTATTTCTATTTCTATTTCTATTTCTATTTTACTTACATTTATATGTCACAATAGGGCGCAACACGAATCACAGAGGCACAGCAAACTTCAGCCTGGGAAAAGGCGAAGAAGAAGAAACTTTATTTTGATTTTTGTATTATGTAGAGTTTTGGGAACGGCTGTGGATTGGAGAAAGAGGTCACCACCTCTCCAACCACACTGGTCAATGAAAAGGTCCATCAAACCTTTCTCCTCCCAGGAGAAAGGAATGAAAAACAAAAGCACAGTTAGAAAAACATCTGCGTGTTTACAGAAAAACTTCTTGAGAAACTTTATCACAAAAATTAAAACATCAGAGGGCCAAAACTCAGGGCGACATTTATATCTATATCATCTATATCTATATCTATATCTATATCTATATAATCTATATCTATATCTATATCTATATCTATATCTATATCTATATCTATATCTCTATATGTATATGTATATGTATATTTATATTTATATTTGTTTTTATTATTTTTATTTT